>CM042009.1:19144273-19744273 GCA_023525715.1 Cichorium intybus
CATATATGTTTATATGCATATAAATGCATATATGCACATATGCATATGTGCATATATGTTTATATGCATATAAATGCGTATGTGCATATATGTTTATATGCATATAAATGTATATAAGTGTGTGCATATTTGCATATATGCATACACATATGTGCTCATGTGCATATGCGTATATGCATGTAAGTATCTTTTTTTAATATTTTTAATATGCATTTTTATTATTGTTCTTGCAGGTTTAAAAAATATATAAAGCAAATTCAAGAAGTGAAAATGATAAAACGAAGAAACAAGACAGTCAAGGAATAAACAATGAATATATTAGTAGTTTTTGTTGTTTTTTGTATTTTTTATATATGTATTGTTCAAAACAATTGTAAATTGTTGTTTTTAATAAATTGGTTTGTTTATTATTTGTATTCAACTATTTATATATAACAATATGTTTCTACTAATTTTGAAAATATGCATATATGCATCCTGTTGCAAATACATCAGCATATATGTTTTTCTAAATCCAAATCTGATTTTTTATTGAATTTAAAATTTTTATGTTTTTTTTCAAATTTCAAAAATTATCATATTAAAAAAACGAAAATCATAAAATTTTTTAAATTTGAAATTTGAATTTGAACGTGCTTATTTTTAGGAATTGATAATCTGTTGCCAAAAATAAAAAAATCAAAATTAAATTAGATTTATAAAATGACGATCAAGCCCTTTTTGGTTTGGATAAGGATCTAATGGATGAAATTGAGTTCTCAAGATCTCATGAATATTTGAGTTCTTAAAAGAACCTAACCCTATATATATATATATATAAATATATAAATATATATATATATATATATATATATATATATATATATATATATATATATATATATATATATATATATATATATATATATATATATATATATATATATATATATATATATATATATATATATATATATATATATATATACTAGCTGCGTACCCGCGCAATGCGGCGGCGGGAAATAGTTTCGTTTCGGCAATTACTTTTTAGGTTTTAGGTTGCAGATGGGAGGGGGAGTTGGGGAATATGAGAGTGATTAATTTCTTTTCGAGCTATTGATTACCTTTCCAAAGATATAGGAGACGGTAAATACATGAGAGTGTGGGACCAAAAATGGAAAAAAAAAAACTTTTAGAAATCGGATTGGAACTATAGGGATATTTTGCAATGAAATGATAAATAGAAGTAGAATGATATAAGCTAGACAAAAGACAAAGTAAACAAATGGGCAAGGGGCAAAATAATTTTTCGGAACAAAACTGTAAAAATTCTTAAATCTAACAAATTTTGTAAAAACAAAAAGTACAAGGCTATAATCCGCAAAAAATACAACTAAGTAAATGCATAGTTTGGGCAGAACTCGCATTTAAGGAAAGTACAATGCTATAATAACAACAATAATAGAAGTGCAATGCTATAATCCAAAAAAAAAAGACAAAGTAAACATTTCGTTTGGGGAGAATTTACATTAGAGGTAGATTCCTAGGTGTGTACCTGCGCGATGCGGTGGCGATAAATACTTCGCTACTTGTTCAATGAATAACAATGAGACAAATGTTAAATATCGGGGTGGAGAGTGTGGGGAGAATAGATTTATTTCGGTGATTATCTTGTACCTCAAGGGTGCTATTTCACATTACTTATAATAAGATTTAAATATGTTTCTATTTTGCGTTAATTATAATTGTATGTTGTTATTTTGCGTTAAATGGGGGGAAGGGGTGGCCAACCCACACAATGTGACAGGCGACGAATACTTTTTTATTGGTAGGGTGTGCACGGTTTCATTTACGTGAATACTTTCCAAACGCTAATTAATTTCTTTTCATCAAACATTGAATAGTGATATTTGATCAATGATATAGTTTCATGGTTTCAATCCGTAATACTGCCTTCGATTGTCCAATACTCCAATCAACCATCAAAAGATTACAACATCAATACATAATAAGATTTCAATTTGTAGTATTATACTACGTTCAATAGTCCAATAGCTTCTTTCCTTAAGGATAAACATAATTTATTGAAACCAAAGAGTCTCGGTATTTACGTATAAGTATTGTTTTTACTTGGTTATGTATTTTTATCGTCAATATTGCAAGAAATAGCCACGTACATCTATTTTTACAATAATTGCAATGCAATTGCATTCTTTTGCCCATATCACAAAAAATAAGATCAGAAACATTTTAAACCCGAAATACAAAATAAAATAAAAAGTTAATTTTAAGATATGTAAATACATCTCAATCTCGAATCTAAAAGGCCAAAGAGATTAAATCGTCAAAAAGGGAATTTCTTGATATGTTTTCATTTATTAAACGAAATCATTAAGAGCTATATATTTTTCAATAATAGATGCCTTTCATTAAAAAAACAAAATATAAGAAAGTGTTATATAATATACCATGACTACATCAAACAGGGAAAGCTTCTCTCTTGTAGGAATATGGATTGTTTTGGGGACCACTTCTCCATTCAACAGCTTGTTGACCCGCACTTACGTCATTCAGACCTGCTTTGGTTGCGACTGCTCCTGTCATTAAGTCATTCAGACCTGCTTTGTGAACGTTTGAACATGCTCCTCTACTGTATACTAAATTCAAATATCAAATGACAAAGCTGCGGATATTACCAAATAAAACTCATACAAAAATCAAAGATAAGCTCTTTTCTAAGAACAAAGCATTCGACCTATTTTTAACAAAACTATCTTCAATTTTTGAAGATAGAACATGTAGAAAAGGAAGTATGAGACAACGGTTGGACATTACCACTTTGAAATCATCGAGAGAGAGAGAGATTTATGTAGATCAAAAGAGGACCATCGACCCATACCTTTTAGATCCAGGTAGAGTTGAAAAGAATATCAAAAGCTTCCTCGGAGACAACTTCAAAATCGGATAGCACGATTGTGCAAGAAACTAAAAGTTACCCTTCAGATCGATTTTCGTTTCTTTTCTTAACTCTGTCTGCGTGTCTCCTCAAATCACAGCAACCAAAAGTCCAAAACCAATTATCGAAACAAACTAAGTCCTGTATAAATACACACTTAAACATAGTTAGGGAGAGGCACTTTGATTGTACAAAGGTTGTGTAGATCTAGATACATGATGAAAAACATATACGAAAGAAATCAAAAACCTTTGATGAGAGAGATGCGGGTTGAAGAATACAAAAACAGAGAGACAGAAATGCCAACGCCTGTGATTTACTTCTGTGCAACTGAATGTTTTCATTATACCCATTTGACACTTGGAATACAATATCCGACCAAAACCATACATAAAAAGAGTCAGATTTTCTGCTTAAGAAATCAGAAAAAAAGAGTCAAATATCAGTCCAATATCCGACCAAAACCATAGATAAAAATGATTAGAATATACAATGAATTATTGAAACTTTTCAAAAAAATTCAAAACATTCAAAGTTTTCAAAATTTGAAAATTTGAAAGATTTCAAAATTTGAAAATTTGAAAGTTTTCAAAATTTGAAAATTTGAAGATTTTCAAAATTGAAAATTTGAAAGTTTTCAAAATTTAAAAATTTGAAAGTTTTCAAAATATTCAAAGTTTTCAAAATTTGAAAATTTCAAAAATTTTAAAGTTTTCAAAATTTGTCTCATCCGGAAATTGAGGTTTGAAAATCCGCAAATTTGAAAATCCGGAAATTTGAAAGTTTCAAAAATGTTAAAGGTTTCAAAATTTGAAAAATTAGTTTCCTTTCATTTTCAAAATTTGAAAATTTAAAAGTTTTCAAAATTGAAAATTTGAAAGTTTTCAAATTTTGAAAATTTGAAAGTTTTCAAATTTTGAAAATTTGAAAGTTTTCAAAATTCAAAGTTTTCAAAATTTGAAATTTTGAAATTTTCAATTTTTTAAATTAAAAATTTGAAAGTTTTCAAAATTTAAAAATTTGAAAGTTTTCAAAATATTCAAAGTTTTCAAAATTTGAAAATTTCAAAAATTTTAAAGTTTTCAAAATTTGTCTCATCCGGAAATTGAGGTTTGAAAATCCGGAAAAACCGGAAATTGAGGTTTGAAAATCCGCAAATTTGAAAATCCGGAAATTTGAAAGTTTCAAAAATGTTAAAGGTTTCAAAATTTGAAAAATTAGTTTCCTTTCATTTTCAAAATTTGAAAATTTGAAAGTTTTCAAAATTAAAAATTTGAAAGTTTTCAAATTTTGAAAATTTGAAAGTTTTCAAATTTTGAAAATTTGAAAGTTTTCAAAATTTGAAAATTTCAAAAATTTTAAAGTTTCCAAAACTGTAAAAATTTGAAAGCTATAATCCGGACCAAAACTGTAAAAATTCTGAAATCTACCAAAGTTTGTAAGAAAAATAGTACAATGCTATAATCATCTCTAAATTAGATTTAAAAAATTAGGAAAATGTCAAACCACAATAATCATAACCTGATAACAAAAATAAAAATAAAAACCCAATCAGAAAATGACTACCTCGTGTAGAAATTGGAGGACACAAAGTTAGATAGAAGAGATAGACATATCTAGGAATTTTTCTGTCATGTTTATGATCCAACTCGAGCTTTTAGTTGGGGAAATTGGGTCGGTCCTGAAATTGAGAGATTTTTCCAGATAAATGTCAATAACCACAACATGGAAGCATGTTAGAAGAACTTGCACATATACTTTGACATTATTCAAAATCAAGTATGTGGACTGTTCTGCCATGAGACCAAAAAATATGCACATAATGAACAACTGGAAAATCAACATTATGTCCAAAAAACGATTAGAAGCCCATAACAACAAAAAGAACAACTGGAAAATCAACATTATGTCCAAATCTTCTATTCGATTCTCTTTTTTTCTTTGTTTTTTTCATATCTGAACGTGATGAAAGTGAAAACAAAGGTAAGTGCCAAAGACTGGTTGTTAATGATTTCCTACCTGGAAGATACAACACATTTATGGAGACCATCTGAAAAGAAAATTGAAACAATATTAGGGCCTCCTGTGTGGAAGATAACACATTCACAGCCGGTGAGTATTTACATGTACAATATTAAATGCAAAAGTTCTAACCTGTGTAACCAACATTTTAAAGCTAAACATAGAAATCGATGGTTGTAAAATCAACCAACAAAAGGTGATAAAATCGCAGAATGAAACAAAAACTACCTGGGATTGAAGACTCGAACATGAAAATGGTTAAAAATACCAAAATCAGTCAACGTTTGAGAGAGAGAGAGAGAGAGAGATTACATAAAGAGGGAAGTGGCGGTGTAGTTTACCCTTCAGGGTCGCAGTTGTGAGTGGCATAGAAGGCTACAACGGTGAGGGTATCATATCTAAAGAAGAAAAGCCCAAATCAGATCTAATGTAAGATGTATGTAGTTTCCCTGCACAGCCGAGCAAACACAGTAATTGGTCAAATTGAACATTGATTTGTACACAATGAGTTTCATATGGACTACCACAAAATGTCTTTAAAAGCTTCAATCATCCTGTTTGAGCTTTAGAACTTCAGTACCATGTTTTGAGCTTTGAGTAGACAAATGAATAAACTAATCCGATTTTTTCATAGAAAGAATATTACAACTTACCCTTTTTTCAATCTTGTCCATTCCTTGAAATGCCGGTCGGCCACTGTAAACACAAACTCGACCGAAACCGAAACTCAATATATAGATGCAATATTACGATAGCAAAATAGATGCAGAGTATCGCCATATCTGGTATGAGACTCTGTGAGGGACTCTATATCGTCATATCTGAAACAAATACAATGGGGAATACCCGGTTTAGGACTCTTTATTGTCAAAGATCAACCAAAAATAAAGAACCACAATCACATTCAAGCATTTTTGAACCAAATTACCTAGTTTATTCTATTTACCCACCATTTAATTCTACCATCGGAAGTAATCTTCACTCGTTACCACTCATTCGAATGTTGAGGCAGGTTATTGACAAAACTCATTCGAGATGGGGTTGATGCGGTGACAGATGGAGTGCATTCGAAAAAGATGAATCGAAACCTTACCATTGAAGTGGTGGTCTGATGTTGCAGCAGTGGTGGTGAAATGTTGCTTCAAGTAGATCTAGATCGACGGCGAGCAATAGCGGATGGCGAGCTTGTGCGATGGCTTGGTATACGGGAATCGATGGCTTGATAGAGAGAATGGTCCGAAAACAGTGATGTTGATGGCCGGATCGGATGGTGCTTGTGGGGAATGGTCCGAAAACAGTGAGTAGCCGATGTCTTGGTTCTCGATTTGAAGATATAGATAGAGAAATCGGTGTGAAGGTGGTCGTTCATCGGATGGTGGCAGCCGGAAAAGGAGGGTGGCGATCGAAACCGAGGTTGCGGCTGAGAGAATCGCGGCTGAGAGGATGGCCGAAAATGAAGAGTCTTGGGAGCATTAGGGTTTTAGGAGAGAAGGTTATATTTTGTAAATGAGGGTATTTTTGTTTTAGGGCAACTGATACACCAGGCGTGTAATTGATTCCGTGTTTTTTTTCTTTTTTATTAATGCATAAGTCAATTGTAACATAGGCATCAGAATTTGTGAGTTGTGTATTAAAATGTGTACAGTCTTAAAAATTAAGACAAACATGCATTAGAGGGTTGTAATTTATATATGGTTTATAGTATATATATATATATATATATATATATATATATATATATATATATATATATATATATATATATATATATATATATATATATATATATATATATATATATATATATATATATATATATATATATATAGAGTTAGTATTAAATGAAATTCTTAAATATTGTGTTATTGTAAGACTCAATGTGGGCCATTAGATTAATATAATCAATGGTTGTAAAAAAACCCGTTTTTTTTTAATAAAACAATTGACAATGCGCGTGTTTTCAAATGACAAACCCCGCTTAAGGGTAAAAATGTAAAAATCCCCAAATCCATTTCAATTGACGCCGTTTCTTTTTAATTACGATGCGGTGGTTTTGCGGCTGCCGGAGGCAACAAAGATGGTCGCCGGCGACGTTGTTGGTCGGGATCGGGAATCTGGTCACCGATCTGGTGTGTGTGTGCGTTAATCGACTGATTGACAAAGAGAATCAGAGGGTTCGAGAGAGACATTGATGAGCGACTGAGAGGCGGATACACAAGGGCTTTTAGTATCATATTCTCTGAGAATGGATGTTAGGTTTTATGTTTTGGTAAGTCCATTCTCCGAGAATGGGTGCTAGTTTTCATTGGTTTGTGTTTTTTGTAAGTCCATTCTCTGAGAATGAACGATTACAAATATAAAGATGCATTCTCCGAGAAGTAAAGTTGAATTCTCAGAAGAAGAAAAAAAAGTTGCGTAAGAGTTTTCAAATTCTCAGAGAATATGTTTAAATATTATCTAGTAATACGTAAAACATTCTCTAAGAATGAAATGATTACAGAGGACTGAGAAGATAATGAAGCATTCTCAAATAATACCTTACACCCATTCTCTGAGAATGCCCCATTCTCAGAGAATGCCACGTTCTCAGAGAATGCCACATCCTTCTTCCTAATCTCATCTCTTCTGGCCTTTCCTCATATCACGAAAGCCTCAATTTCCACAGATTCTCCCATTCTGATGGCTGCAAATTGGATTGGCGATTTCAGCAAATTCTCCGTCATATTTGGATTCCATATCAGTTGAACGGAGTGAGCGGCGGCTGGAGGTTTGCAGATCGCGAGTGGGCGAAGGAGAGAGAAGGGGGTAGAGTAGCGGTGGTTTGGCTGGTGGCTGCGATGACGTCCGACGGTGGTTGCAACGGACGACCGGAGCATGGTCGGATAAGAAGATCGGATGGGAAGGGTGGAGATGGAGTCGTAGTTCACGTAAGTGAGAAAGGGGAAGAGAGAAGAGGATGAACCGGGTTAGGGTAGGATGAAGCTTCGAGTGATTGAACTCAAGAGCAATTGCTTCGCTTGGATGATTGCAGGGCAGGAGGTTAGAATGGGATCGAGTTTCTTGCTTCTGCAATCGGGGGATGAGATCGGAGATTAGGTTGAAGACGATGATTGTGTGCGTGAGAGAATGAGGAAGATGGGGAAAATACCGATCGTAACCTTCAACAATGAAAGAACGTGATTTGGATCTACGATCGCACAATACTTAGTATCCGCATTTGAACCTAGATCTCTATATATATATATATATATATATATATATATATATATATATATATATATATATATATATATATATATATATATATATATATATATATATATATATATATATATATATATATATATATATATATATATATATATATATATATATATATAGATGAAGGTTCAAATGAGAACAATTTCAATAATTATTGAAATTGAGAACATGAGAACAAATATAAGCCACATATTTTTATAATAGCCCCCAACCGCCCCTTCTACCACAACCAGCACCAAACTTCTACGCCTCCACCACCTCCCTATCCACCGCCAACCCATCTTACCCCACCCATTACCGCTCAACCTCACCTACCAGCACCCACCTCACCATACCCTACCCCACCCCCACCCCACCCCCCCAAAAAAAATATTTTTTTACCACCCACCCTCGCTCTACCCACCCACCAGCACCCACCCTACCATACAACCCTACCCCCGTCCACCTAAAAAAAATTTAATTTTTTTACCACCCACTCCCGATCCACCACATCCACCAACACCCACCCTACCTTAATGGCCCACCCTACCATACCTTACCCCCTCCCCCGCCCACCAAAATAAAAATGTTTAATTTTTTTACCACCCACTCCTGCTCCACCCCATCCACCAGCACCCACCTAACCTACCCACCCCACCCCACCCTACACCTATCCCGTCTACCAAATTTTTTTTAATTTTTTACCACCCACTCACCAGCACCCACTCCCGCTCAACCTCACCCATCTCACCCTACCCCCCACCCACCAGCACCCACCCTACCCTACCCACGCCACCCCCCACCCACCAAAAAAAATTATTTTTTTACCAATCACTCCCGCTCCACCCGACCCACCAGCACCCACCCCACCCTACCCACGCCACGCCACCCCTAGCCTACCACATCCTCCCCGCCCACCAAATTTTTTTAATTTTTTACCACCCAATTCCGCTCCACCCCACACACCAGCACCCACCCTACCCTACCACCCACCCCCCAGCCCACCAAAAAAACTTTATTTTTTTACCAACCACTCCCGCTCCACCCGACCCACCATACCCTACCCACCCCACGCCACCCCTACCTTACCACACCCTCCCCGCCCACCAAAAATTTTTTTAATTTTTTTTACCATCCAATCCCGCTCCACCCCACCCACCAGCACCCACCCTACCCTACCCACCGCACCCCACCTTACCCACATACCTCGCCCTAACACAAAAAATTAATTTTTTACCATCAACTCCCGTTCTACCCAACCCACCAGCACCCACCCTACCCTACCCACCCCACCATTTTTTTCAGTCACTCCCGCTCCACCCCACCAACCAGCACCTACCCAACCTACCCACTACACCCCCGTACCCTACCCCTACTACCCCCATCCCTACCGTACCATCACCGCGCCCACCAATTTTTATTTTAATTTTTTTCACTCACTCCCGATCCACCTCACCCTAACCCACCCCACCCTACCTAACCCCTACCACCCCCACCCTACCCTAAAATCACCCAGCCTACCAAAATTTTATTATTTTTTACCACTCACTACTGATCCACCCCACCCACCATTCACATGTGCATATTCACAAGTGAATGATAGACTTTTAATCAGATATGAATAATAAGGTTTAATCACATGTGAATAGTTCAATCATATGTGAATAACAATGTTTAATCGCATGTGATTAAATTCATATGATTGGAAAATTTATTTAAAAATAAAAAATTTGTTATGCACATATTTACATATGAATAACATGTGAATAACTTAATTATATGTGAATAACAAGGTTATAATCACATGTGAATAATAGGGTTTTATCACATGTTAATAGCTTAATCATATGTGATCAACAATGTTTAATAATATGTGATTAAATACATATAATAAGAAATTTTATTTAAACATAAAAATTCATTGTGTACATATAAATAACATGTTTTAAGCACATGTGAATATGTGAATAACAAGGTTTAATCACATGTGATTGAAGAAAAAACATATCGCATGTGAACAAGAATTCAGAATCATATATGATTAAGCATGTGAATATGTGAATAACAAGGTTTAATCACATGTGATTGAAGAAAAAACATATCACGTGTGAACAAGATTTCAGAATCATATATGATTAAGCGCTTAATAACAAGGTTTAATTGTAACGCCAAAACATGTTTATTATATAATTATAATAAAAATGGCAAAATGGTCATTTTACCTCAAAAGGGTAATTTGGTCTTTTGGACAGAAAAGGACTTGTTGTGTAATAATATTTTGAGTTTGAACTTAAAATGTTATTAAAAACTGAATTTGTGTCATAATATTTGTAAATTGTGGCAAAAGTCCTAAAAATGCAACTTCAAGGACCAAAGTGTAAATTGTAGAAGTATATAAGAAAACACTTGTGCAGATTTTGGGAGTTACGGGAGAGAACTTCTTGAGCAATTTCTGCAGGAAATAGAAAGGTTTTTGAAGAATTGAAGATTGCAATTCGGTTCTTGGCTTCAAAGGGTAGAATTGGAAGATTTAGAGGTAAGTTTTCCAAGTTCTTGCTTGCTTGATTTTGATGAGTTTTGTGAAACTCAAAAACTGCATTTGCAGTCACGATTATGTTGTTAAGTTGATGCAATACTTCCATTAAGTCATGTTAATAAGGATTTAACTAAAGAAAATGGAAGTAGGTTGTTATAATTGATGAATTTGAAGATTGGGGTTGTTAGAACTAAGAACCCTAATTCTTCATATGATTGATTGAGGGTGTTTTGATGGTTAAAAACCTTGTTAAAATGTAAGGTTTTAGCCTAGGAACAAACCCCAAACGATTAAAAACGAAATTAAGGACTTAATGGACGAAATCTGCAAGCTACAGTGCATAAATCGCGACTGGCCAGGGGACCTGCACTGCCGCTAGGCGCAGTGCGCCCAAAAGCCAGGCGGGGTGCGCCCAGGCGCAGTGCGCCTCCAAGCAGAGTCCAGGCAGGAACTTTAAAACGCTAACTTTTGCTTGGCTTGTCCGATTTAGCTCAAATTTGAACCATAGGCTCGTTATGGTCTGAAAAGTTTGGGAAAATTTTTATATCGAGTTTTCGACCCCTCGGAGGCACTGTAGACCGATCCGAATGCCTTGGTGAATAGTAAAATTCATATAAAGTTAGTAAACGGAAAGTTTACTAACTAGGCATTATTTATAACGATATTGTATTGAACTCTAGTGTATTAGAGTTAATTGAAATGGGTATTAACCTATAATCATTTTGAAAATGAATGAAATTATAGGTACGGGACAAAATCATACGGATTTCATTTCAAAGCAAGGAACGATTAACGCTAGTAGTAGCAAGCCTTCAGGTGAGTAATCTCACTGTTATCTGATGTGATATTTGTTAAAAGAGCAGCTGCAAGTGGAAATGATTTTGGGGACAAATTTTGACAGAATATATGATTTGATATACGACAAGACCAGATAAGCCGTGAGTCTGTTATAGACAAGAACGGAACTGTGAGTCAATATATCTATGTAAACTGTTATATAGACAACAGCGGGCTTACCCGTGAGTCTAGGCAACAGCGGGCTAACCCGTGAGCCACAGTTTATTTTGATGAGTTAAATTTATATAGACAACAGCGGGCTTACCCGTGAGCCACGGCAACAGCGGGCTAACCCGTGAGCCACACTTGAACTTGTATTGTGTGATAATACATATTTGACTTTGTATAGAGAAATTTTATTCTTATACATGTTATTATTGGTTTGATTACTCATTGGGCTTTATAGCTCACAGTTTTATTGATATGTCCCTGCAGGTGAGCGTGACCCTGCTAAGGGAAAAGACAAAGTCCGTGACTGAGGACTTAGCATTTGAAGTAACGACCCGGCTTGAAGAATGTATAATATTTATGTATTGTACTTCATGATACACTTGTACTCGTATTTTGTTAACTAATACCCCATACACATAGTTTTTATTGTAAACTATTTGGTTTGAAAAAAAACAAAACAAAAATTTTTGGGGTGTTTTTGTTAATAAGTCGGGTGTTACAAGTTGGTATCAGAGCCGTGGTTTAAGTGAACTAGGTGTCTTAGATTAGATTCCTGGACTTAAACCTTGAGAGAAGAACAGAAGAATGGACTGTTAGATATATATAAGTTTGTTATTATATATGTAATCTAACGGTTTGCTGAAATTTTGAAGTATGAGAAATACACGAAGCAATCCTACTGGTGCGAATTCGCGTGGAACTGCAAGAAGTGGACCAGCTAGGTCACGCGGCTCTGTTGGGCGAAGAGCACCAGCGAGGGAACCGGTGGGACAAAATCCACCTGATATACGAGCTATTGTGGAAGAAGTGGTTAGGCAGATGATGCCAGCATTATCGAATAATCCCAACCCGAGTGGCAATCCTAATCCGAGTGCCAATCCTAATCCGACGGACGAGCCTGCAAAAAGCGTTCACGACGGGCAGCCGGAAGACGAAAGCCAGGGAGAAAGTCGGGCCCGGGCAGCTAAAGAAACACAAGGTGGGGAAGCCTCGATAAAGAAAGTTGGGTGTACATATAAATCCTTTCTTGGTTGTAAACCAAAGGAATTCTCGGGGACAGATGATCCAGTCAAAGCTATGGAATGGATCATGCATATGGAAAAGGTGTTCCGAGTAAGCAAGTGTGCGGATGATGATAAAGTGGAATTTGCCACGAACCAACTTACAAGCGGTGCTCTACATTGGTGGCAAACCTACTATAAATCACTGGATCTTGATTCATCCCAATCAATACCTTGGGAGCAATTCAAGACAAAGTTCAATGAAGAATATTGCTCGGAAATAGCTATTCAGAAGTTGGAGGATGAATTCCTGCATTTGGAACAGGGTTCTCGATCTGTCCAGGAATATACTCTTAGCTTTCTGGAGAAAGCTAGGTTTGCGGAGCACCATATCTACACTGAAAAGAGAAAGATCGACAAGTATGTTCGGGGGTTGACAACCCGAATTAGAGAAATTGTGCAACCGTTGAAACTAACTACCTTCCGACAAGTGGTGGATCGAGCCACAGAAAGAGAAACAGAATTGAAGCGGCAGGAAGATGAAAAGAAAGTTTTAGAAACGAAACGAAAGGCGGAAGACCAAGGTTGGACGCCTCAGAAAAGGTCGCAACAATCCGGGTCTAGGGGAAAAGGCCAGAAAGATGAAGGAAAATGGTGCGAAAAATGCAGAAAAAGGCACACGGGCAGTTGTCGCAGTGATACTGGACCAGTTAGCTGCCGGAATTGTGGAAAAACGGGTCATTCTACACGGGACTGCCGGGCGGACCGTAGGTGTTTCCAATGCGGGGCTACGGATCATATTCGCCTAAATTGTCCCCAACTGAAATCTGGTGTATACAGCGAAAGGCCCAGGGATGATCAAGTGGGAAAGAAAGAAGAGCCGAAGAACAGGGGACGACCAGTGGCCTCACGAGCGTTCCAGATGACTGTGGAAGAAGCACGTGAGAAGACAGATGTGGTGACAGGTATTTTCACTCTCAATACCATACCTGTATATGTTATTTTTGATCCGGGAGCCACTCACTGTTTTATATCGGAATCTTTATTGCCTCGCTTGAATGTACCTTTAACCCCGATGGATGAAAGCTTAGAAGTAGCTATAGCAGACGGCCGATATGTCTGGGTTTCTGAACATATGGAAGGTTGTCAGCTTAAAATCTACGGGACCGTTTTCCCTATAGATTTGAAGCCGATGACTACCAACGAATTTGGTGTAATTGTGGGAATGGATTGGTTAGCAACGAATTATGCTAACGTGGATTGCAGAAATAAAAGTATTACAGTGTTATCACCGGAAGGGGAATGGATGAAAATTCAAGGTGAACGACCTCGGTTAAGAATGCCAGTTATCTCCTTTGCTCAAGCCCGAAGCTGTATCAGTAAAGGAGGGATGTCCTATTTGGCTTATGTGTCGGTAGCTCAACCGATTAAAGTGGGGGTAGCGAATGTGAATGTGGTGAACGAGTTCCCAGATGTGTTTCCAGACGAACTTCCAGGGTTGCCACCAGATCGACAGGTTGAGTTCACGATTGAACTAATTCCGGGAGCTGCTCCTGTTGCTCGAGCTCCATACCGTTTAGCACCTTCAGAGATGGTGGAACTGCGGAAGCAACTGGAAGAATTGTTAGACAGGGGTTTCATCAGACCAAGTACATCGCCGTGGGGAGCCCCTATTTTGTTTGTCAAAAAGAAAGATGGGTCAATGCGCATGTGCATTGACTATCGGGAGTTAAACAAGATCACGGTGAAGAACAAGTACCCGCTACCCAGAATAGACGACTTGTTTGACCAGCTACAAGGCGCGTCCTACTTTTCCAAGATTGATCTGAGGTCAGGATACCACCAGTTGAAGATAAGGGAGTCAGACATTCCGAAGACAGCTTTCCGAACGAGATACGGTCATTATGAGTTTTTGGTGATGCCTTTTGGGTTAACCAATGCTCCAGCCGTATTCATGGATATTATGAACCGGGTGTGTCGACCGTTCCTTGATACCTCGGTGATAGTGTTTATTGATGACATCTTGGTGTATTCGCGAAGCCAAGCCGAGCATGAAGTGCATCTGCGACAAGTATTGGAGTTGCTTCGACGAGAAAAGTTGTATGCTAAATTCTCCAAGTGTGAATTTTGGCTGAGAGAAGTTCAATTTCTTGGCCATGTAATTAATGCCGAAGGGGTGAAAGTCGACCCAGCAAAAGTTGAAGCCGTGATGAAGTGGGAACCGCCTCGGAGTCCAACTGAAGTACGAAGTTTTCTTGGTTTGGCAGGCTATTATAGAAGATTTGTCGAGAATTTCTCTTCGATAGCTACTCCGTTGACCAAGTTAACTAAGAAAGGTGAAAAGTTCACGTGGGCCGAAAAACAGCAAGAAGCATTCCAGAAGTTGAAACAAGCTTTATGTGAAGCACCGGTGTTGGCTTTACCACAAAGCGGAGAAGAGTATTTGATCTACAGCGATGCTTCTAGAATTGGTTTTGGGTGTGTGCTAATGCAGAAAGGTCGGGTTATAGCCTATGCGTCCCGTCAATTAAAAGATGCCGAAAAGAAGTATCCAGTTCATGATCTGGAATTAGCTGCGGTGGTTCTAGCATTGAAGCTGTGGAGGCATTATTTATACGGTGTAAAGTTTGTTATTTACACTGATCATAAGAGCCTGAAGTACCTCTTCGATCAAAAAGAGCTTAATGAGAGACAACAAAGGTGGATGGACCTGCTGAAAGACTTTGATTGTGAAATTCAGTACCACCCTGGCAAGGCGAATGTGGTAGCAGATGCACTAAGCAGAAAAGAAGCTCCTCTGAAAATTTCATCCGCGTGTATGGGGGTAGTAAGCCGGTTACCAGAATTGCTTCGTGCAGCACAAGAAGAGGCGTGTAAGATGGCGAATGTAAAAAGCGAAAGAATGGTTGGATATTTGAAGCATCTGGAAGAAAATGCTCATAAATTGAAGACCTTCAGAGGCCGTATATGGGTCCCGAAACAAGGAGAAGCGCGAAATTTACTTCTAGAAGATGCACATTATAGCAGATATGCAGTTCATCCGGGCAGTACCAAGATGTATCGGACGTTAAAACCGATGTATTAGTGGCCTGGAATGAAAAGGGACATTGGAAGATATGTGGAAAGATGTTTGACTTGTCTGCAAGTTAAGTCAAACCATCAGAAACCGTATGGGGAAATACAACCATTGCCGATTCCGGAGAAGAAATGGGACCATATTACCATGGATTTTGTAACAAAGTTGCCGCGGACACCGCGAGGTTATGATTCTATATGGGTGATTGTGGATCGATTGACCAAATCGGCACAATTTATACCATATAAGGAAAAGTACAGAGTAGATCAATTGGCAAAAATCTACATTGATGAGGTAATTTGTCGTCATGGATTACCTGCATCGATTGTATCGGACCGAGATAGTAGGTTTACTTCTCATTTTTGGCAAAGTCTTCAAGAGCAGTTGGGTACAAAAGTACTTATGAGTACCGCATATCACCCGCAGACCGATGGCCAAAGTGAAAGAACGATCCAAACTTTGGAAGATATGTTGAGAAGTTGTGTCATAGACTTCGGTGGAAGCTGGGAAGATCATTTGCCTTTAGTGGAATTCGCGTACAATAACAGCTATCATTCCAGCATTCAGATGGCCCCGTATGAAGCCTTGTATGGAGCACCGTGCCGTACTCCGACCTGCTGGACTGAAGTTGGGGAAAAGCCGTTGGCTGGACCCGAAATTGTAGCACAGACCGAAGAAAAGATCAAACTGATACGCGAAAATTTGAAGGTAGCTCAGAATAGACAGAAACAGTACGCGGACGAACGGCTGAAACCGATAAAATTCCAAGTAGGAGATATGGTAATGCTCAAAGTATCTCCTTGGAAGGGCTTAATCCGTTTTGGGAAGAAAGGGAAGTTGAGTCCTCGCTTCATTGGACCTTTCCGTATATCCCAAAGGGTTGGAGCCGTGGCGTATCGATTGGAATTACCTGATGAACTTCATGGTATACATGATGTATTCCATGTGTCCCATTTGAGAAAAACCTTATTTGATAAGTCTCAACAAGTACCTCTTGCTGAAATTGAGGTGGACGAAAAGTTGAGATACCCGGAACAACCCGAGAGGGTGCTAGACCGCAAGATAAGACAACTGCGAAACAAAAAGATCAGCATGGTGAAAGTACTTTGGCGTCATCACAAAGGTTCCGACATGACATGGGAGACCGAAAGTGAAATGAGGGAGAAATACCCTCAACTTTTTGTATGATTTCGGGGACGAAATCTCTTAAAGGAGGGGAGAATTTGTAACGCCAAAACATGTTTATTATATAATTATAATAAAAAGGGCAAAATGGTCATTTTACCTCAAAAGGGTAATTTGGTCTTTTGGACAGAAAAGGACTTGTTGTGTAATAATATTTTGAGTTTGAACTTAAAATGTTATTAAAAACTGAATTTGTGTCATAATATTTGTAAATTGTGGCAAAAGTCCTAAAAATGCAACTTCAAGGACCAAAGTGTAAATTGTAGAAGTATATAAGAAAACACTTGTGCAGATTTTGGGAGTTACGGGAGAGAACTTCTTGAGCAATTTCTGCAGGAAATAGAAAGGTTTTTGAAGAATTGAAGATTGCAATTCTGTTCTTGGCTTCAAAGGGTAGAATTGGAAGATTTAGAGGTAAGTTTTCCAAGTTCTTGCTTGCTTGATTTTGATGAGTTTTGTGAAACTCAAAAACTGCATTTGCAGTCACGATTATGTTGTTAAGTTGATGCAATACTTCCATTAAGTCATGTTAATAAGGATTTAACTAAAGAAAATGGAAGTAGGTTGTTATAATTGATGAATTTGAAGATTGGGGTTGTTAGAACTAAGAACCCTAATTCTTCATATGATTGATTGAGGGTGTTTTGATGGTTAAAAACCTTGTTAAAATGTAAGGTTTTAGCCTAGGAACAAACCCCAAACGATTAAAAACGAAATTAAGGACTTAATGGACGAAATCTGCAAGCTACAGTGCATAAATCGCGACTGGCCAGGGGACCTGCACTGCCGCTAGGCGCAGTGCGCCCAAAAGCCAGGCGGGGTGCGCCCAGGCGCAGTGCGCCCTCCCCTAGGCGCAGTGCGCCTCCAAGCAGAGTCCAGGCAGGAACTTTAAAACGCTAACTTTTGCTTGGCTTGTCCGATTTAGCTCAAATTTGAACCATAGGCTCGTTATGGTCTGAAAAGTTTGGGAAAATTTATATATCGAGTTTTCGACCCCTCGGGGGCACTGTAGACCGATCCGAATGACTCGGTGAATAGTAAAATTCATATAAAGTTAGTAAACGGAAAGTTTACTAACTAGGCATTATTTATAACGATATTGTATTGAACTCTAGTGTATTAGAGTTAATTGAAATGGGTATTAACCTATAATCATTTTGAAAATGAATGAAATTATAGGTACGGGACAAAATCATACGGATTTCATTTCAAAGCAAGGAACGATTAACGCTAGTAGTAGCAAGCCTTCAGGTGAGTAATCTTACTGTTATCTGATGTGATATTTGTTAAAAGAGCAGCTGCAAGTGGAAATGATTTTGGGGACAAATTTTGACAGAATATATGATTTGATATACGACAAGACCAGATAAGCCGTGAGTCTGTTATAGACAAGAACGGAACTGTGAGTCAATATATCTATGTAAACTGTTATATAGACAACAGCGGGCTTACCCGTGAGTCTAGGCAACAGCGGGCTAACCCGTGAGCCACAGTTTATTTTGATGAGTTAAATTTATATAGACAACAGCGGGCTAACCCGTGAGTCTAGGCAACAGCGGGCTTACCCGTGAGCCACGGCAACAGCGGGCTAACCCGTGAGCCACACTTGATCTTGTATTGTGTGATAATACATATTTGTCTTTGTATAGAGAAATTTTATTCTTATACATGTTATTATTGGTTTGATTACTCATTGGGCTTTATAGCTCACAATTTTATTGATATGTCCCTGCAGGTGAGCGTGACCCTGCTAAGGGAAAAGACAAAGTCCGTGACTGAGGACTTAGCATTTGAAGTAACGACCCGGCTTGAAGAATGTATAATATTTATGTATTGTACTTCATGATACACTTGTACTCGTATTTTGTTAACTAATACCCCATACACATAGTTTTTATTGTAAACTATTTGGTTTGAAAAAAAAAAAACAAAAATTTTTGGGGTGTTTTTGTTAATAAGTCGGGTGTTACATTAATCACATGTGATTGAACAAAAAAACATATCACATGTGAACAAGATTTCAGAATCATATATGATTAAGCACTTAATGGTACTTGAACAAGCCTGCAGCTCCTTGGACTTCGACATGATAGAGAACAGAGGTGTGAGACTGGTTTTTTTAGTTTGGTGGTGTATTTTGAGTTTGGAGTGAGTGCAAGGACAACTGGAAGGCGGGATTTGGACGAAAGTTTTTTTCAGCCATTTTGTCAAACACCTTAGGTGCATAAAGTGTGTCTCCATATGTGATCAACAATTTTAATCACATGTGATTTAATACATATAATAAGAAAATTTTATTTAAAAATAAAAAATTCATTAAGCACGTATTTACATATGAATAACATGTTTTAATCACATGTGATTGAATATATATAATAAGAAAATTTATTAAAAATAAAAATAAAAATTCTATTTGAGCATATTCACATGTGAATAACAAGTTCTAATCACATTTGAATAGCATGATCTAATTAAATTTGAGTAAGAAGTTTTAATCATATGTGAATAAATTATTAAGAAATAAAAAATTCGTTATACACATATTCACATGTGAAAAACAGGTTTTAATCACATGTGAATAATAGGGTTTATCGCCTGTGAATAGGTTAATCATATGTGATTAACAATGTTTAATCACATGTGATTAAATAAATATAATAAGAAAACAACCCAACTAAAAAGAACTACAGAGGTTTCAAAACAACCCAATAAATCCGTTTAGACCTTTCAACAAACTGTTGGTGGGCATATGGGGGCACACATAGGTTAACTACTAACTTTAATCTTTTCAGACCTTTCAAAACAACTCAACAATTTCCTTGAGACAATTCCGACAGCGGTGCAACTTAACTTCCTGATTTCCTTGGTTTATTGTCAACAATCATTAGTGATTTGTCACTTAACTTTCATGCGAATATACAACTTCCTGATTTCGTTGGTTTACTGTCAACAATCATTAGTGATTTGTCACTTAACTTTCATTTAGACATTTCAACAAACACCTACTAGGCATTGCAATAAGCACAATCTATGAGATAGCTAATTAGACATTTCAACAAAAAATAAATGATAATTCAACAACAAAATTACAACCAATATCAATATTTGTTGCAACCACAGATTATATAAAAATCAAAACGGTCTATGTGTTATCATATTTTTAATTTAACTGTGTTCGTAATGCATAGTTTGAATTGATTTAATGCGGCTTCAATTTGTAAGACATGAACTCACTGTAATCTGGAGTCAAACTTGGACGGTAGAACATTACAAGCACCACAACCGCCTACAATCGTAAAACTCATAATATGCAAAAGGTTCAAGTAGTGAAGTGTAAAAAAGTCCTCTCGGTAGAAAGGTAGTAATTGTTAGTCAATGAAAATATGCAATCTCATGCTCCACTCACGTGAACAAAACATACAATTAAACCCAACAAAATCATTATAAATTGATACACACCAAATCGCCATAAATTCACATACGAAAACATTATTATAAACGAATAAGTAGAAGCGGAGGTACCTTCATCTGCTAACTGCAATCGCTCCAACATTCAATTGAATTGAATCTCGCTTGAATCCTTCCAAGTCGTAATCGTGTCTGCTAACTGCTATCGTTCCAAGTTGTAATTGTAGAAGCGGAGGTACCTTTCAATCGATTTCTGCAATACGAAATAAATGGGGGAGATTACCGATGCGTCGGTGGGAGGGGGTGGATGGGGGCCTTTTTTTAAATTGTGTGGTCCAAAATTGTTCTCATGTTCTCAATTCAGGAATTGTTCTCATTTTAACCTTCCCATATATATATATATATATATATATATATATATATATATATATATATATATATATATATATATATATATATATATATATATATATATATATATATATAAAAGCATCAAACACTCACGTAGACAGTGGGATCCTAATCAGACGTCAGCGAAAAAAAACACGATGTTCTCAAACAAAGATTTCATTGGCATCTTTATGTAAATGTTAAATTGAGGAATTTCAAAATTACAAAAAGCCTCTGCTTTCTCCCCACCCCCTCTCATCTATTGTGCTAGTTTATATTAAACCCTCGATTAATTATTATTTTTCTTTTCCTCTTCTCTTCAATGTTCTCGATTAATTCATCAATTTCTTACAACTTTGGTGCTTCCACTGCTATCATTGGTGGTGTAGGCATCGCTGAACTGATCGCGATGGCAGGAACAGCTGATTTGTATGTTTCGTTCTTTTGCATCTCGATGTCATTGGCCTCAACACCTTCAATCAAAATCATGTTGTTGTTATTGTTGGTTCTTGAAATAGTTTTTACAGGGTCAGGGATCTCTTCGCTCAACTCCTTCTCCTTGAATTCCTTGTATTTTCCCCATAGAACCGAGTATAGTCCCATCACTATCAATATCGCACCCATTACACTGCAAAAGGGTTCATTTCTTCGATCAATAATCAATACAATTAAGTACATTATGATTTAGTAGAAAGTGAAAGTATTTATACCCTCCCATGTAGATCTTTTCAGCTAGGATGAAAGAACCCATGATTGCCACAATTATCATCATTAGAGGACTAAAAGCAGTCACAAAAACTGGCCCTCTCTTTTCCATTACCAGACCTTGCACATAGTATGCAATGCTTGATGACACAATTCCCTGTTAAAAAAAAAAAAAAAAGCAGTCAACAAGTCAGAAGAGTGAGAAACATAGAAATATCATCTAGAGAAGAGAGACGGAGAGATGTATACAGCATAGGCAGCAGCAAGAAGGTTCAAGTCCCAGCCAATATTCCAAACGTTAGGCTTGTGTTCCATTACAAAAGTAACAGCAATGGACTGTAAAGTACCAATAAAGCACACCAAACAGGTGAGAGAGAAAGGTGCAGTGTATTTCCTCATTGTCACATTCTGCAAAACCAATCAAAACCATAAGTACGTAATCAAAAACCATTTTGCATGAAAAGTAAAACTCGTCTAACAGATTGTATATTCGTTTGTAATACCTGAAGGATGAAAAAAGAAGCCCATGCAAAGGTAGCAATGATAAGAAGAATGGACCCAAAAACCCAATCTTTATC
The DNA here is from genome assembly GCA_023525715.1 of Cichorium intybus. Taxonomy (NCBI): domain Eukaryota; kingdom Viridiplantae; phylum Streptophyta; class Magnoliopsida; order Asterales; family Asteraceae; genus Cichorium; species Cichorium intybus. The sequence goes on from CM042009.1 coordinate 19,166,358, forward strand.
AGAAGCGTCTGATGTTGCAGTGGCTGTCTCGGCATAGTGCGGGTGAACATGTTTGGTCCAAACCAATTCCACCACATTACCCTTGTAAAGTGTCATCAACATGGCTCCGGCTACTGTCACTACGGTTCCTATCACCTTTGCTTGGCATCTAACCTTCTTCATGTCCAATATCTCCATCCTTTTTTTTAAAAAAACAACTCAATTTGTTAGATCCGATTATACGTCAAAAGACCCAAACCCCCAAAAAATTCGTTAAGATTTGACGTGTTAAGATGGGTGTATGTATAATACCTGCATAGGACAGCCATAACGAAGGTCATTGCAGGGAGCATGTTGCTCATAGCACAAGAGAACGTTGGTGAGGTGAACTTCAACCCCGCGTAGTAGAAGTTTTGATCGATCACAGGCCTATATAAAACCCAAAGCACGTTTTAGATTCCATGTTTTTGCATTGTGTCACTTTTTAATAAAGGTCAAGAAATTAAAGTACCCAAGAAGCCCCAAGACAAATATTTGCATAAAGATTGAGAATGTAATCTTCGGCCTCTGTTTCCTGCAACCACAAAAGTCGAATATTTTATTATATGATGAAGAAAGATAAGGAAATTGAAGGGAAGTCTTTTTGCGCAGTTTTTCCACGCTCAGGCAGATTATGAATGATTGATACCTCTCGAAGATGATGGCAAAAGGGGCGATAACAGCAGTGGCGAATGCATGACGATATACAACAAGGACATAGTGGCTCATGCCGCGATTCAAGGACACTTTGGTTAAGATGTTCATACCAGCATATCCAAATTGTAGACAAATCATGGCGATATATGGCTTCGCGGTAAGAAAAAACTTCCCAAAGCATCCCAACTTTCCTTCCATTTTCTTGTCTTCTTGACCCTGAGCTGAGAACAGTAAGGTTCTGCAGCTAGAAAAGAGCAAAAGAGAGGAAAACACTTGAAGATCGCTGTGTGTCTGTCCTAAGTAAAATGTGTAGATATATGTACATATTTATAAGGGGGAGGGGGAGGGGGGTGTAAGAGAAAGAACTATTCATAGGGTTGAAGTGTGATGACACGCAGGTCGACTGTGGGGACTGGGGATGTGGCGGGGTCCGTATCTCGAATATTGTTGTTTGATATGATATTGCAGGTATGCATTATATTTTTTCTATTTCTCTCTCTCTCATGTATAACACAACAATAATTATGTCCGAAGTTGTTATATATAGAGAATTAACTTTCATCGCTAGCTACATTTAAGATGATATATGTTTAATAATCAAATATTATCATATCCGAAGACAAGTTAGCTTGAATTCAAATCTCGATAAAAAGTGAGACATGCAGGTTAGGACAAATCCTTCACAAGAACTTTCTAAAAACGATTATAGGTTTGGATAAATTTGGTCAAGCTAGCTACACACGGAAAAAAGAAGGGTATATTATTGTTAGGTTCTCATATAAATTTTTTAATAAAAGTAACATATTTTCAACCAATCATATTTATTTTTTTTTCGAAAAACAATGCAGTTTTAACAAATAAAAAAATTGACTTTCATATAACGTGTATATGAAGTATGAAATAAGTAATTCAAATATATTATTTGTTATTAATATATAAAAAATTAAATAAAATAAAATTGATAAATAAAAACGAATGTTATTTTATAAAATAAAATTCTTTTAAATAAAGATATATATTGTTAAATAAATTACATATAAACATATTTCATCTTGTTCAAAATACATAATATATGCTCTGTAAATAGTTGAAAAAGATTATCTATAATTTAAAAAAGTTACAAATTAAAAAGAAATGAATACCATATAATCTTAAAAAATAAATATAATAAAAAATCTTTTATTTAACTAAAAAATTATTTAAATCAAGTTTTAAATTATTAAAATTTATTGAAGATTATACGAATAAAAGTAATTTAATTCTATTATGTATCATTTCATTCCCTGATTGAATAAAAAAAATACATCTCTCCTATTGAATGAAAAATCACCACAAGAGAAGGAATTGCATTCCGTGAGGAATGCTCCATTCCATTCATTCGTGCAACCAAACATGATATTTTTAATTCCACCAGAATGCCCCATTCCATTTCTTGTTTGATTACCGCATACCAAATGTCACTTTATTATTTTCTTAAAATGTTGCTCAAACAACCACTACCTTACTCACTAAATTTATACTTTTTGTCTCGATAGCTAACCCTGAATATCTAGCTTAAAGACACCAATCTAATTTATGTTAGAATATAATTTAGACTTCTAAGTACTTCTATACTTTAGTATGTAGTAGTTCGGTTATGGCCATATATATCATTAGGAAGTTACTTAAAGTTATCCTTCTACATATAAGTATGTGTCGTGTGTATTCAAAATAATTAGTGTGGATGAATAAAAGTATTTGACTTCTTGTTCTTCAAAGAATTCTCCATAAGTTATATTGTATGTTGCACCAATATATTGGTATAAAAGTCGTTTTCATGGCATCAAGTAGCAATAATGTTCTTCAACCACAATAACTCAAACTCAATGCTAGCAATTACCATCATTGGAGTATCGAGATGAAAGTGTTATACGAATCACAAGAATTATAGAACATTGTCGAGAATGGGATAAACCAACCAAGAGATCAAACAAACCTAACCACTCAACAAATCGCTGAAGTAAGGGAGTCCAATAAGGACAAAAAGCCTTATTTTTCACCTACCCAGCTGGGGACGATACGGTGTTTGAAAGAATATCGCTGCCAGCCTCATCCAAAGAAGCGTGGGATATGTTATATCAGACTTATCATGTTGAAGAAAGAGTCAACACGATGAGCCTTAAAGAAGAAACAATAGAAGATAAGAGAGTGATAGAGAAAATCTTGCATAGCTTGACCTGGAAACTTAAGTATGTTGTAGTCGCAATTAAAGAGTCTAAAGATTTACCTAATTTATCTTTGGAAATCCTTTTAGGAACTCTTCAATCACATGAGTTGAAGATTAAGCATTTCGATGCATCACTAGTAGAGCAGGCTTTGGAAGTGCAATCCTCACATTACAAAAATCAGAATAAAAAGACTCGCTTGAATGATCAGTATAAAGATGATAGAGAGAAATCTTCCCAAAAGGAAAAAGGGCATGGTGGACCTTGGTCGCAATTCCAGTGTAATTATTGTCAAAAATTCTGTCACATCATGAGAGTTTGCAAGAAAAGACTTGCAGGTGAAAATAAGAGATCAAACTTTTTACATATAGATGTAGACAACAATGAAGACATATTAATCATGATGTTGAGTAGAGAGGACTTTTAATTAAATAAGATCTAGTACATCCACAGCGGATGCAGTAATCATATGATCGGAATAAATGGTTATTCTTAAGTACAAGAGATCCCCCCACCCCCCCCCCCAAGAATGAAGTCTGAATTGGGGATGACAAGAAATTATGTGTGCAAGGGATTGCTACAAGGAATGTTACGTAACAGGATTAAAGTACAATCTCGCAAGTGTTGGTCAGTTGATTTTGAAAGTCTATCATGTACAATTATTAAAAGAAACATGTGAAACCAGAGACATTGATGAAAACTTTCTTTGTCAGATACAAATGACACCTAACAAGATGTTTCCATTGAAATTTTTGAGTATGCGTTGCTCTTTTTTAATGTTATTAGCAATTACACTTCTTTACTTTGGTATTATCGATACGAACACGTAAGTTTACCAAGCATTAACAAGCCATACCAGATTTGTGAAGGATATACTTTAGGGAATCACTCTTGAGATACATTCTCCCTTGATAATGCATTAAGAGCCTTTAAAGTCCTTGTATTAGTGCATTCAGGCGTATGTGGGCCTATGAGAAAGAATTCAATTGGAGGAAGCATGTACGAATTAATTTTCATTGACGATTATAATTGCAAATTTTGGGTCTATTTCTTAAAAGAAAAATTAGAAGTTCTTAATTTCTTTAAGAGCTTCAAGGCTCTTGCTGAGAGAGAAAGTAAATGCAAGATTAAATGCCTACGTTCAAACCATGGAGGGGAGTGCAGTTCACGACACTTCCAAGAGTTCCTAAAAGAAGAAGGTATACGACATCAACTCACTACACGCTACACAGTCCAACAAAATGGGGCGACCAAAAGAAAAAAAAAAGAACAACTTTAGAATTAGCAAGGAGCCAAGGACTATGTTAAAGAGCAAAGGGTTGGTAGATGTGTTTTGGGCAGAAGCTGTTTCATGTGCTTCTTATATTCTAAATTGTGCCTGTCCCAACTAAGAGTCTTGTCAACAAGACACAACAGGAAGCTTGGACTAGGTAGTGGGTATAAACCTTGTGTTGCACATCTACGTATGTTTGGTTGCATCACCTATTCTCCTATCCTTGATCAAAGAAGGGGAAATCTTGTTGATAAATCTGAAAAGTATTTGATACATTGAAAAATTGAAAGTGTATAACTTGTATAATCCTAGTACTATTTTCATTAGACATAGTGAAAACTCGAAATCGTATAAGTTGTATAATCCTAATACAAAGAAAGTAATAATTAGTTAGGACATCCTAGTTTTTACGAAAGAGACTTAGGAAGGTCCTTTGGATATAACCACGGGTTCACAAATCAATCTCTTTGATGAAGACTCATAGAGCAGGGATAACCTTGTTCAAAATGAGAATTAATCTTATGATGAGAATCAACCTCCTGATCCCTTAACTCATCCTAGTACGCCTCATGAGGTAACTTCATCACCATCAAGTTCCTCATCACGATCAAGTTCCAAAATGTCATAAATCCTAAAATAAACAAATACAAGTCATTAAGTACCAGTTATCTCATATTTTAACCAAAATTACAACTAATTGGTATATTATATCGCGTATAAAATATGTAAATAGTGCACTGTCAGCCTCAGGGACTGTTGAAAACAACAACTTGGAGAGGAGCATGCCCAAGGAGATCCTAGACTGGGCTGAGTTGCTTGGTTTGGTCGTGTGTGTTTACACACACAGTGAACGGTTAAAATAACACAAAACATTATTATGAGAAATGGAGACTGGTATCTAATCATATTATTTTGGTTAAAATTTTTTAAATGAAATTATATGTGGTTGATTTTCTTCATATTAAACATTCTATAAATTAAATAAAAATAAAAATAATCATTTCTAGTTTAATATTCTAACAAAAATATATTCATATTAAATCTTATATTTAATATTCTTATAAAAATATCCTTATGCTTTTGAAATTTTATTTTATTATTATTATTTTTTTTTTGAACGGCTGGTTACACTGCTATCCTTTATTATCATTATACATAATCCGATTATTTCTTTTTTCAATAATACGTAAAATATTTAGAGAGTTAGTTTAGAAAACTCATGCAAACCGCTTCCTATACATAGACCTTACAAACTTGAGGCATTTCACCAAAATTATGTCGGCTTTAAATAGTTTATAAAGTGTAGTAACCAAATTTACATTAAGCATCTTAAACTCAAATTATAAGTTTTATCCACTAAACTAACCCCATAAATATAAGTTTAAAGGGTACGTTTATGGATTACAGAATATATATACTTTTGTCGTAAGCACGGAAAGTGGACCTACTTAAAGTTAAGTTCAATATTACAATAAAAATTTACGTGAAGAACCGATGCCGTATATTTATGCCTTAACAAGGTTTAGTGACATCCTTGCAGATTAACCACATATTAAAAGTGGCTTTTGTTGTGGAAGTTTTAGACATGTACCAATTCGAATATGACTTGCACGAATCTACTTGCCTTCTTCCACTCTCCGCGCCTACGCCAATTGCTTTAATAAGTAAGTGCGACGTGAATGGGAGAAAAATATACAAAGGCTTTGTTGTTATTGCACGTTTTTTTGTTGGCAGCTGGGCCGTGATAAGAATACGTCTTTCGTTTTTTATCCCAGTTTCCGATTCACTTAATCGGCGAGAATTTTGTATATGTTTTTATAAACTTTTATAATTATGAATATATTTTTATAAAAATTTTAAATTACATGTATATCCTTATAAAATATATAACGTCAAATATATACTCAAATACTTAATTTAATCATTATTAATCTGTTTAAATTAATTAACTTAGTTTTAAAGTTTTTATAACAAAACTACTTATCATTTGAATATATATATATATATATATATATATATATATATATATATATATATATATATATATATATATATATATATATATATATATATATATATATATATATATATATATATATATAGTTTGGTTAAAATTAAAAATAACTTTATTGTTTGAAAATGAGAAGCATTATGAGATATTAGATTAACGAAATTAATGGTTATGATTACTTAAATATATTCATTTTAATAATTTTATTTAATGTGGAATAATAAAATAAGATTGACAAAGGGGTATTTAGTATTTGTCGATGAGATTATTATTGTTACGACCATTATCCTAAACCTGAATTATTAATAGACAATTATGAGATCCTTAGAATTATAGTTGAATAGTTTGAGTTTCTAATTTTGTCAATTTCTAGATTACATACTTATATAAATTCAAATTACAAATCACTCGTATTTTCTATCCTTTTTCATTATGTAACTTCATTCATATATTCAATATTGAAGTATGTATCCATGTATATTTTATTATCCAAATTTCTATCATATAGTTAAAAGTGATATCTAGGTATTAATCTATCTTTTAATATGCAAATTTATTCAAATATTCAGATGTGCTTAATAAATATATGAATGAATTTGCATAATGAAACATAGATAAATATATATACAATATTTCTAAATATATGAATAAATTTGAATAATAAAACATAGATAAATATGTATAACATACTTCTGAATGTATAAATGAATTTGCATAATGTAACATAGATGAATATGAAAATATTTCACTTCTGAATATATAAATAAATTTTATTATGAAATATATATTAATATGTATTCTTCAATATTGAATATAAGAATGGAGTTGTGTAATGAGAAAAAGATCGAAAATTGTGAATGATTTTTATTTTGAATTGATTTGAATTATGTAAATTTAGAAACTCAAATTATTCGACCTTAATCCAAGAGATCTCATAATTGTTTATTATTAATCATATATAATAATAAATTAATTTGCCCTTTAAAAATTTTAAGTTAAGAATCTTGTTATGAAAATGATTGACTAATATTGCTTCTCACATTCACACAATAAATTTATAAGTTATTTCTCACGTAAATGTGTGTGTGTGTGTCTATATATATATATATATATATATATATATATATATATATATATATATATATATATATATATATATATATATATATATATATATATATATATATATATATATATATATATATATATATATATATATATATATAGATGTAGGTTCATATGTGAACCACAAATATTGTGTGAGTGTATGATCAATTATAGGCCAATCATTTCTAAAGGGCATGTTGGCAATTTTAAAATAATTATCAATTAATTATATTTTAATTTTATCTATTAATTTAAGTAATTAACCCAATTAACTCCAAGTTTATCGGATTCTCTCTCTGCCTCCTCTTCTTATACGAACTGTTTTTAACCTACCAAGCCGTCACCGATCCCCACCTTATACCATCTTCTATGAAATCTGCCGCCGTTCCCTTTCCTCCATGAAATCCACCACTTTCATTCCCATGTAAATACAATGCATTGATAGCCCATCCTTCAAGTTACGAGGGTTCTAAGATGGCATTGACGACTGAGAAAACGATACTACAGGAAAGGACGATTTATTACTCGAAAGCAAATCAACTTGCCTTGATGCCATATTCTTCTTTCCTGAAGTCTGAGCACGTATTCAATGACTTGATTTTGTTTCTCGGTTGATATTATATCGTTGAATGGTAGCCGGATAAAAGGTTTGATTTTCTATCGTACAACATCCTTTCTTCATAGAAACATTATTTCAATCAAGAAGGTAATGGTGTAAGTCGTTTTGATTCTGTAATTAGTAGTAGTTTCATGGACGTATACATCTCCCCTCTCTCATTATCTCAAGGCACCTGGGTTTTTTTTAAAAGAAATATTGCTTTTTAAACTAGTATAGTTTTCTCTGTAGGGTTTATCAAGTCGTGAGATACAACCGATGTGCAAGATGAATAATTGTTTAAGAGACCAACATTGTTTGTTTGCTTAAATCATGAAAACATTTTAAATAGTTTTACAGTTACGAAAACACTAAAATTGTGATTAAGTCAATTTGATTTTATTACTTATTAATAGAAATTTTTGTTGCTTATTATATTATTTCACATGATATTATTCAGGATAAAGTTGATGAGCTTCATTCTATTGATTCTATCAGAATTTGAAGATTGAGCTAATAAAATAATCAATATTCTTTCAGAATGATTAATGTGGTGATACATCAATATTCTTTCGGAATTTGAAGACTGAGCTTAAAAAACAAGATCATCAGAATGCAATTTGAAATTGATGGTTATGCTTCATTCTCACAAAATGTGTACACTGTCATTTATGTTTTAATACTTGATATAGAGTTTTTGTATATTCTTCGAGAATATTGTATATATTATTGTTTATTCTTCGAGAATATTGTATATATTATTGTTTAGTATTGAATGTCGTGTATATTATTCAATAATATTGTATATGTTCTTGTTTATCTTATAAATGGTCCTAATATTCTTTTAGAATGAAATCGTGGATTTTAAAAATGACAAGACGACATATATTAATCGTAATATGAGTTTTTTTTATTTAATTGTTGTAATTACTAATTAGGTAATTCATATTTAAATTTATTATAATAATTAATAACATAATTAATTATCTAATAAAATCCCACCAAATTAGAAGATAATAAGTGAACTTCTTTTTTTAATTCTTGATTAATAGACTAAAATACCCCTTTCAGGGGTTTAATTGTAAAAACTGATTAATTAAGTTTTATATATTTACGTTGAAGCCCCTGAATCTAAGACCGTAGATCATTTCAATCGGACGCTCCATATTTCATCATACATTCACACAATACTTGTAATCCACGTTTGATCCTAACTCTATATATATATATATATATATATATATATATATATATATATATATATATATATATATATATATATATATGCATGTATGTATGTATGCATGCATGCATGCATATATATATATATATATATATATATATATATATATATATATATATATATATATATATATATATATATATATATATATATATATATATATATATATATATATAGAAAGAGAGAAATAGAACTTTTTCTATAAAAAGTAAATTATTCATCCAATCTCAATCTAATCATGATTGAATGTCTAAACACTCAGATATTCACGCATGTATTATGTGTAGATTACATAAAAGACTATCCACCACTAGTAATTGAATTATTCGTCGGCTTGCCAATGAAATTCAAGACTTAATCAATAGACATTACATTAGCAGTAGAATGGAATAGAGAAGTCTTAATTTCTTCGACCATTATATATCTCTTTCTTTGAATTTCGATTGAACAATTTGCAATATTTTAAAAAATCCCTAAAATACAAGTTTAAACTCAAGCAAGTATCAATTCCTATTTGTCTTTTTCATAGAAAAATCTATGATCAACGATAGAACAAGATGCATTGCATCATATCTAAGGGCTTCATTGGTTTTGGTTGAAGAAGCAATGTCACTCGATCTTTATCAAGTTGACTACATATCCATGAAGATCCCACCATAGTGCCTTCTTAAACTACTTCTTGGATATTTAGAAATTGGGGGATTGTTTATGGTGGGGATTTTGGCCTTTTTGGGATTTTGGGAGGAAGTTTGGGTGTTTATTTTTGTTTTGGTTCGATAATAGGAGCGACAAGAACGAATGAGGACAACTTTAGTATACATTGCTTGAGAGGGATTTAAGCTTGTTCCCCATGGTGAAAAGCAGGGAAATTGTTTTATGAAGTTTAGGCTTTATATATAAGCTTGCTATAATAAGATTTTGGTGCAAGTGACAGTTTCAAAGAATGGGATAATGACTTTTTGCCCCACATCATAAGTCAAGCTGTCAATAAACAAAAAACATGTAAGGTCTCATATAGTCATATGTTACTATATACTACTAACTCATCATATGTTTCTGGGACAAACCTGGTACAAAAATATGTTACCAGTATGACTACTTTCAATAAAATGCAAAAGCTTGCGCCTTTGATAACTCCGTTTAAATGCAACAAAATGAAACACTTTAAAGTTTAAAAAATGCATGTAACAAAATAATAAATATTAGGTGCAAATTGCTTGTTTTTTAGGCATCATTACATTGATTTGTTGGTGTATTGTGTAAGATTGCCCCAAAAACTATACAAAATGATGAAAATGGTGACAGGATCCTCGAGTTGCAAGATGCAACATAAACAATTTCAATTCCTTTTGAAACAATTCAACGGCCCGAAAAAGCAATCAACAGCAAATGATTTTTATCAATTCATCAGTTTTTTATTGCAATTTTAATTGAGAATCATATATGCTTTAGGAAAACAGAAGGAAAAACAAAAACACCCTAACACTTGCAATTGAATGAACTTATTTTGTCGATGGGTAAAAAGAGAAATAGATCACCAATTATATATGGCTCGTTAGTACTTGGAATTAGATCTTCCTTATGCATGGTTCTGATCATCGTCTATGTTTTAGGCTGAAGCGACACATGCTCCTTCCAATTGAACGTAGGCAAAAGACGACGAGGTTGGTGGATGTGTGAACAAGGTAAAATCGATTGATGTAATACGTCAACAACATGATCAAACTAAAGGGTTAGGAAAGGAAGGGGCAATATGGCCAATCCATTTTATGTCAAAAGGGTTTTATTATTAAGGCACAAAATGGTCAATCTATTTTTTTACTTTAAATTAAAATGATTATACAAAATATGAATATATTTAAGAATATTTTAAAAAATTAGGCAAATGCGATATTTTGAAAGTCGAGAAGGGTAATATGATATTTAAATTTTAGGATGGAAGAATATAATATTTTAATATTTAACAATGACATATACGAAATTCAACAAATGGAAAGTATGTTACTATTCACTTCACAATATAATTTCCAAACTATCTATTGGTCACTGCATGACAAAACAAATTGATAAATCAATCTAACAAATAAAAGTACTAACAAAATGTATTATAAAAATTTATGACTCATACATTTTTGGCTTTTTTATGATGGTGCTTATCTTGGTCAATCTTGTCGTTCATAACCCCCGCCATATAAAAATAAAACTTTTTCTATCTATACAAAAGAATGACAAAATGTTGGTACTTTTAACATTCCCACTTGGATTCAAGAAATTTATTGGTTATTTTAGTTTTTTGAGCGTAGAATCCACTATTGTATTTCAGTTTCATCATATGAGACACATATTTGTGTTGTTGAGCCGGGTGCTCAACTTGATCTTATTCAATCTTGTCGTTCATAACCTCATGCATATGAAAAATAAAATTTATTCTTCCAGGAAATAAGAATGACGAAATGTTGATACCTTTAACTTTTCCAGTTGGATTCAAGAAATTACCTTCATTACTTCGCTTCATGAGCATAAAATCTACCATCGATGTCAATTTCATCATATGAGACACTTGTTCGTGTTGTTGAGGTCGACTTGATATTGCTCAATCTTGTCCTTCATAAACTCCTGCATATCAAAAATAAAAGTTTTTCTATCAAAAAATAACAATGACAACATGTTGGTAGCTTTAACTTTTCTAATGGATTCAAGAAATTGCATTGGTTACTTCAACTTTATACACATAAAAAATTATCATTCGTATGTAAATTGATCAAATAAGGCACTTGCTTTATGAGCATAAAAGATTACTAGCATTTGTCAATTTGATCTAATAAGTCACTTGTTCATGTTGTTGATCCTGTGGTCGACTTGCTTCATAGATGGCAGCTTTATGGATGTTTTAAGGCTTTAAAGAACAACTCAATCTAAATGCCAGTAACATTCAATCACATTAGCATCTCATTGTTATACAGGGGCGATTGACACATTTATCTTCCATGTGTGGGATCGTGGGACACCAGTTGAAGCTACATGTACAGTTCAGAGTTGGGGCTGAGTGATGCGTTCATGGAGATTGAGGGATCGTGGGAAGAGGCACTCCTATAAAGGATGAAACAATTGAAGCAACTATTAGGTGGTTAATTATCAGATGGTAAATTAACTGTAAATAAGGCAATTAACATGGCTGAGATTCTATCCGGTTTGATCCAACAGCTGACATTTTGTACGGAAGTTGCAATACCAGTTGCACCCACAGTTATATATAATATGCGAACATCTTCACAAAATGTTTATTACGTCAGATATTTCTAGATTTTAGATCCATTTTGAACATTCAACCGTCTTCAGCTTAATATATAAGGACGTATAAGTAATTATCCTTATTATACCGGTGTTGTAATTATTCGTAATTATCTCTTTATAATTGTTATGTCTCAATCTCAATCAATTCTGGATTCCTATCATACTTGTAATAAATATATCTCTATAATGGAATATAAAGGGGATACGATATAAATCGACCTTTACTTTTGAAACATGTAGATTTTTAATCTAGCATTCTTCATTAAGTTATCGTTGATTCCTTGGGTTTTAGCTCATTAAAAATCTTTTAAAGGTACAAGATAAAGACGAAACTTAAATAGGCAGTGAGAATATGTGTTGATACTTGCAGAACTTACTTTTTGTAAATTCTATGCCCCACACCATGTTGAAGTAAATCGAATGTGTTTTATTTTTCGCCTGTGTTCGTATATAAGGATTTCTTGTAACCAGTATTATCAATCAATGAATCTAAGTGACTTGTAAGAAATTTGCTTCAGTTCACTTCTTGGAAATTGAAAGTTGGTAGCGAGATGATGTATTATTACTTAGTTTTGGCGTGTAATGATTTATGTTGGTTTAAAATTTGGCAATAAAATTTTCATATCCCACTCGCGCTAATGTCATCAATAACACCAGTTTGTTATCCAGAAACTTGTGGAATATTATAATGAAAGGAAAAAAAGAGTTTTTCACTGGGTATTTTGTTGGAATCTTGCTAAACCTCCGCTTTTGTTCACGTATGGGAGGAGGGGCAAAAAGGTAAAAAGTCAGGAGGTCCAGGTGGGGTCTGGTAACTAATAAATTCCTTCAGGTGGTTTGAGGGTAATTAAGTCAATTTTATTTATGAAGTCTGTTATTTATAGTAGTGGCGATGGATGGTGGGAGTATCTTTTCTGTTATCTATGGAGTCTCTCCTTGGGAGATAGCTGGCATCTCGAAAGTCCAGTATTCTATCACAATAAAAGGTTGACTTGTTTCTTCAATATTGAGCTTTCCTTAGTGATTTCGTGAGAATTGTTTCATTCTAATTTCAGTTCTTAGCAAAGTGGTATCAGAGCAATGGTCCAAGGGACTAACGCTCAGCGTATGGAGGCGATGGAAGAAGGGTTGGAAGGAGTGAGACTCTCGATAGCTGAGATGCAGCAGCAATTCAGCACTCAGATGGCGATTTTGACCGAGAAATTAACAGAGTTTGGTATTCAACGCACCCCGGTTTCATCAGGGAACGGATCTGAACAACCGCCGCCGGGATTTGAGGGTAGGAACAGTGGGACGAATCCGCCTCAGGGAAACAGCAATTGGCGATTTAGGAAGCTGGATATGCCCTTGTTTGATGGGACGAATCCAGATGGGTGGATCTTAAAAGCAGAAAGGTATTTTTCGTTTTACCGTCTTAACGAAGAAGATAAGGTAGAAGCGGCGATTGTAGCACTGGAGGGTGATGCCTTGTTATGGTTTCAATGGGAACACAAACGTCGACCGATCAAATCTTGGGAGGAATTGAAATTGGTGGTGCTCCGACAGTTCCGATCGCGGAGGGCAGGATCCTTGTACGAACAATGGTTGGCGCTCACCCAAACGGGTTCCGTCGTAGACTATCAACGTGCCTTCATCGAGTTGTCGGCTCCGCTGAACGACTTGCAGGAAGAAGTGGCTTTGGGCCACTTTATCAATGGGCTACGCAAAGAGTTACGGGCTGAGGTTCGTGTTTTAGGCCCAAGAAGTCTGGACCAGGCGATGGATCTGGCGCTTAAAATTGAAGAGAAGATTAGCCCAGTTCCGTTAAAACCCCTGAGTAGTCGTAATTCACTTGGGGTGACGTCTTCTGGAATTCGAACAACAATATTATCGTCTCCGACTGGGGGATCCAATCCGACAAGTAATCGATCGGGATTAGGGCCAACGATCAACGCGCCAATCAAAGAAGTGCGAAGATTATCGGAGAAAGACCTGCAAGACAAGAAATCAAAGGGGTTGTGCTTCAAATGCGATGAAAAATGGCAGATAAGGCATCAATGTCGACGGAAAGAATTGAGTATCATCTTAGCGTTGGAAGAGGATGAGATTGAGGAAGAATCGAGCGTGGAGGAACCGCACAATGAAGAAATACCTGAGGTATGTTTGAATTCTGTGCTGGGTCTTACAAAACCAAAAACATTGAAGATGAAAGGGATTCTCGGTGGGTCGGACGTGATTGTAATGATAGATCCAGGAGCCACCCATAACTTTGTGTCATTGAAGCTAGTAGAGAAGTTAAGGTTACCCATCACTGAGACAGGAAGTTTTGGGGTGACCTTAGGCACAGGAGCTACTGTTCATGGGAAGGGTGTATGTACAGGCATGAGTTTGCAACTTTCGGGTGTGACAATTGAAGAAGACTTTCTTCCGTTAACCCTTGGGAATTCGGATATCATCTTCGGAGTAGAATGGTTGGAAAAACTTGGACCGGTTATTACTAATTGGAAAACCCAGCGAATGCAATTCACACAAAACGGAGTAACTGTAATATTACAAGGGGATCCGTCTCTCGAATGTTCAAAAGTCACTTTAAAAAATCTAGTTCGATGTCTCAAAACAGTGAAAGAGGGTTATTGGGTACAACTCAACCAGGTTGACTTGAAGGAAGGAAAGCAAAGTGATATAACGGTTCCAGAGTTTTTGGGTTCTTTGTTAAGCGAGTTTCAAGGGGTATTTGTTATGCCACCAGGGTTGCCACCGCAAAGGGGTCGGGAACATGCCATCACCCTACAGGAAGGAGCAAGTCCGGTAAGCGTAAGACCTTACCGTTACCCACACTGTCAAAAAGAGGAGATAAGCAAACTCACGAATGAGATGTTAGAAGCAGGGCTGATTCAACCATCGGTTAGCCAATTTGCTAGTCCAGTCCTTTTGGTGCGGAAGAAGAATGGGTCGTGGAGGTTTTGTGTTGATTACCGGGCATTAAACAAAGTTACGGTGGCGGATAAGTACCCGATACCGGTCATTCACGAATTATTAGATGAGTTACATGGATCAAGCGTTTTCACGAAATTAGATTTAAAATCGGGATATCACCAAATACGGGTTCGAACGGAGGATGTTCCAAAAACGGCGTTTCGCACACATGAAGGGCACTATGAATTTTTGGTTATGCCATTCGGCCTTACCAACGCCCCGGCTACCTTCCAATCACTTATGAACGACATCTTACGACCATTTTTACGGAAGTTTGTTTTGGTTTTTTTTGACGATATTTTGATTTATAGTGAGACGGAATCCCAACATCTAGAGCACGTGCAGCAGGTTTTGCAAATATTACAAAACAATTGTTTGTATGTGAATTACAGTAAGTGTGACTTTGGACAACCTGAAGTAGCGTATTTGGGACATGTAATTTCAAAGGCGGGGGTGGCAGTTGATCAGGAGAAAATAAGAACGATTAAAGATTGGGTGCCTCCGCAAACTATTCGGGAATTACGAGGTTTTTTAGGCTTAGCCGGCTACTATAGGAAATTCATTGCGGGTTTTGCCTCGATAGCCGCTCCTATGACAGATTTGTTGAAAAAAGGATCCTTCAATTGGAATGCAGCAGCAGATAAGGCATTTGAGGCCCTCAAACGTGCTCTAACCGAAGCCCCTATTTTAGCTATGCCGAATTTCAGTCAACCATTTGTGGTGGAGACGGATGCCTCGGGTTATGGCATTGGAGCGGTACTATTGCAGCAAGACCATCCGATTGCATATTATAGTCAAGTTTTAGGGGTCCGGAACCGTGCAAAACCAGTATATGAGAAAGAGTTAATTGCAATCGTGTGGGCAGTGCAAAAATGGAAACACTACCTAATGGGACAACATTTCACAATCAGAACAGATCAGAAGAGCTTGAAATTCCTTCTAGAACAACGGGAGATTGGCCAACCGTATCAGAAATGGGTTTGTAAGTTAATGGGATACGATTTTGAGATTCGTTATAAAAGGGGAACCGCTAATACTATTGTTGATGCACTTTCAAGAAAAGATGAACGTGACATTCAGTTACATGCCGTTACGTCCACAAGTGTGTTTAGGCTTGATGAGTTGTATTCGGAGATTGATGTTGATCCGTGGATCCAACAACTTATCGAGCAGATTCGACAGTCGCCAATGGCTCCAAATGGGTTTACAATCAGCAATAATCGTTTATATTTCAAAGGTCGATTGGTGATTCCTTCTACATCCCATTATATTCCGAAGTTGCTTCACGAGTACCATGATTCGGTAACAGGAGGACATTCGGGCGATGTAAAAACTTATCACCGCCTTGCACGGGAATGGTATTGGAAAGGAATGCGCGCCACTATAAAGCAATACGTTCAGGAATGTGAAACTTGTCAACAGCAAAAACACGCCACCACACGACCAGCGGGTTTGTTACAACCGTTAAATTTACCAGACCAAGTTTGGGAAGATCTTACAATGGATTTCATCGAGGCGCTGCCCCGGTCTCATGGGTTGGATACAATATTAGTCGTAGTGGATCGTTTAACCAAATATGCTCACTTTATGGGTTTACGACATCCGTTCACGGCAGAGACGGTAGCAAAAATGTTCTTTAAGGAGGTCGTCCGTTTACATGGGGTTCCCTTGTCGATCGTTTCATACCGGGATCGTATTTTTCTAAGCAAGTTTTGGAGAGAAATGTTCCGCCTTCAAGGAACAGTGCTGAAACGGAGTACTTCGTACCACCCACAAACGGACGGTCAAACAGAGGTGGTCAACAAGTCCTTGGAGACATACTTGCGGTGTTTCATACACGGGAAACCGAAGAGTTGGGCGCAATGGCTTCCGTGGGCTGAGTACTGGTACAATACCTCTTTTCATTCATCCACAAATTGTACACCCTTCAAGGCGTTATACGGACGAGACCCTCCATCACTGATTCGATATGAACATGGATCCACGCGTGTCGCTTCTTTGGAGGAGCAACTGATAGAAAGGGATGCGATTCTAGACGAACTGAAATTTCAATTACTGCGTGCCCAACATCGGATGAAGACTGTGGAAGACAAGAAACGGTCAGAACTTTCGTTTGAGGTGGGCGATCAGGTCTACTTAAAACTACAACTGTACCGTCAGCAGTCGGTGGCTCGTCGTCCATTTGAGAAGTTAGCACCCGGTTTTTACGGGCCATATACGGTGGAACAAAAGATCGGTCAGGTTGCCTACCGTTTGAATCTTCCTGCTGGGTCACGCATTCATCCTGTATTTCACATTTCACAGTTGAAGCGTGCTTTTGGGCAGCAGATGGGTCGACTGGACTTACCAGTAGACGTTGATGCGGAAGTGTCGCCGCAAGTGGAGCCCGAATTACTTCTTGGAGTACGACTTAATACAGAGGATACGGAAACGCATCAAGAAGTGCTTATCAAGTGGAAGCAATTGCCGAAGACAAAAGCCACTTGGGAAGACATGCGCACCATCTGCCAGCTATTTCCTAATTTCCACCTTGAGGACAAGGTGGCTTTTTGGGGGGAAAGTAATGCTAAACCTCCGCTTTTGTTCACGTATGGGAGGAGGGGCAAAAAGGTAAAAAGTCAGGAGGTCCAGGTGGGGTCTGGTAACTAATAAATTCCTTCAGGTGGTTTGAGGGTAATTAAGTCAATTTTATTTATGAAGTCTGTTATTTATAGTAGTGGCGATGGATGGTGGGAGTATCTTTTCTGTTATCTATGGAGTCTCTCCTTGGGAGATAGCTGGCATCTCGAAAGTCCAGTATTCTATCACAATAAAAGTTTGACTTGTTTCTTCAATATTGAGCTTTCCTTAGTGATTTCGTGAGAATTGTTTCATTCTAATTTCAGTTCTTAGCAAATCTCTAGCACATGGGAGGGGATACTACACCTAAGCACATGTGTTAAAGCAAGATCCAACTGTCCATTTAGTGTTTGTTATCATAGCTAGGAATGTGATATGTTTCTTAGAAGCATATATATTCAGGTCTAGCTATTCAACAGAAATACACACACAATTGTATAAGCTTATAATCAGTTTTTTTGAGTTATATTTTCTGATCATTAATCAAAGAGATAGTTTGGTTAATTTCTGTTTTATACATTGTTGGTCTTTAATTGGTATCAGAGCGGTGATCGTTTGAAGGGCGGGTTTGAGAGTCGGTTTCAAGAAAAGGGCGTAGCCCTTGGCTGCGGGATGGTAAATGCAGCTGCAGGAACCGGGTTTTTTGTTTTAAGGGGTTGTGATGGTTTGATCACAGGTTGTAGACTTGAAAGTAGTCTCCATCTTTGATCGATCCGTGTTCCGGGTTAAAGAGAGCTTAACCAGAAACGGTGAAGGGCAGCGGAAACAAATCAGAACATATGGGTTTTGATTTGGTTTGCTCACGGGTACAAGAAAACAGAAGAAGCATGAGCTCGTTATTCTTGACTGGTGGAAGAGGACTCTCGATGGGAACGGGTTGGATCGAAAAAGGTTGGGGCTGTCAAAAACCGCGGAAAAGATGAGCGGAAGGAAATCAAAGCAGGTGGCTTTGAGTTCGGCTCGTGTTGCGGGAAATAGAAGACGGTAAAGGTGGTGGTGACCTTGTCTTCTTGAGCGGTGGAAGAAAGAAGTCATTGATCGGCTTGTTTGTGATAAGGGGAGACCGGCGTAGGTGCGGGTAAACTAACGGAAAAGATTCGTCAAAGCAGGTGGCTTTGGATTTGGTTCGTGTTGCGGATGAAAGAAAATGGTAGAAGCGGGTAGCTTTGTTTTCTTGGTCGGTGGAGATGTCTCCTTGAACAAGGGTGATCCGAAAATAAAGAAGTCAGAGAAACAACACGGTGTGAATATTATGGCGGTGGCAATTCAAATCGGGTGACTTTGGGTGTGGCCGGGGAAGAGGCCGTCGGTCCGGGAAAAGTTGTGATGTTAATGAACGTGTCTAACGGTATGCCATGTTACAAGTGTTGTGAACAATTAAAATTTGTTGAGCTAAAGAAGACTTTGGATGTGACCGAGGTGGAGATCGGGTGTCCGGAAAAAGTCGAAAATCAAGTTCAAAGAAATACGGAACTTGATCGGGAACAAAGACGTCTCTAGAAGGACGTAGAGATTCGGGGAAAAGTCGAAAATCAAGTTCAAAGAAATACGGAACTTGATCGGGAACAAAGACGTCTCTAGAAGGACGTAGAGATTCGGGGGTGATTGTTGGAATCTCTAGCACATGGGAGGTGATACTACACCTAAGCACATGTGTTAAAGCAAGATCCAACTGTCCATTTAGTGTTTGTTATCATAGCTAGGAATGTGATATGTTTCTTAGAAGCATATATATTCAGGTCTAGCTATTCAACAGAAATACACACACAATTGTATAAGCTTCTAATCAGTTTTTTTGAGTTATATTTTCTGATCATTAATCAAAGAGATAGTTTGGTTAATTTCTGTTTTATACATTGTTGGTCTTTATATTTAACCAAACATCATTAACATAATAACCCGCTACTAAAATACACATGAAGAAAAATAAAGACGAAAGAGCAGATGGTTAAAGAGTAGTATGTCTCGATTAAAGATGTTACTCCGACTATTTTAGAACCCAAGATAAAGTCACCTAAATAAATTATGACGGCAAATCATGTTGTAAGTCTTAAATAAGTTTGCGAAGATCTATCACCAAACTTATATTAAGAGGACATGATTACAGATATAGAAATATGCATTACTTTATATATTTGTTAATAAATTAATAAATTTTGATGATAACTTTGGTGTTTATGCATGTTGAGCAAGAGTCCTAAACGCACAGTTGAATTATAATTAATTAATGTGTGTGGAAAAACTTTTAAATAAAAAATTTAAAATATTTGCAAAGATTGGAATCTCTTTATTGATGTTGCAAAAGTAGAATCAACAATTAACATTTAACAATATCATAATATATTTATGAATATTTAAAACAAATTATTTCATTCTTCATATGTCCCATCATTTCCACCGGTTCAATTTTGTATATGCTTTTTATATTGGAGAACTAATAAGATTCAACTTGTGGCTTCACGTCATGCCTTTAGTTTTTTTTGGAAAACAACTGTTTTATTGTAATTTCATAGCAAAACTGTTACAATTTTAATATTTGTCTACCGATTTTGCTATATAATTTAGTTACTAGCGTAAAGATACTTAGATAGTAGTTACTCCTCAAGTGTCGTCGAATTACTAGCGTAAAGATACTTAGATAGCTATTTTGCTCGATGAATATGATTTATAGGGTCAGGTTGTTTGTTTGATGTTATGGTAAATAAAGATTACTCACTAGTGTTTAGAGTCAATTTGAAATAATTGATTTTAGTTAATTGCTACTTATCTATTTGTTAATAGGATTAGAAATGTTTTTTTCTTTGGTGTCGTATTTTGCCAAATAGAATTATAGAATTATGATTAGGGTTTATAATATAGGTGGAAATTTTGAAATTTTGCTGATTGCTAGTTTTCCTTTTTATAGTTGCGTCTTTGTTAATAGGATTAGAAATGGTTTTTGTAATTGCTACTTTTACTTTTATATGGTTTTAATTGCAATTGATTTTTGTTAATTTCTGTTTAGCTCGATAAATCAGTAATGAACCGACGTTGTTGAAATTTTCATATTTCCTAATAGCTGGAAATTTTGCTAATTGCTCATACTTGAATTTTGCTAATTGATACTTTTCTTTTTTGTAGTTTCGTCTTTGTTAATAGGATCAGAATTAGCTTCTTCTTTTTTCTTTTTTTCTTTTTTTCTTTTTTGTTATTGCCTCTTTGTAATTGATATATTTCTCTTTGGCTCTTTGTTTGGTTGTACTCTTAATTTGGTGCTGGTTTGGTTTTCTTATACTTAGAGTCAAGTTTATCAATCATTATTTACTTTCATATTTGTTTGGTTTTTTGCTTTTCCGCCTATTTGCACCATCAACTTGATGGAAACATATTTGAAGGTATTGTCATTTTTTGCTTGCGTATTATTTTTATATAATATATTTAGAAATTATTGAATACATAAAAAGGATGTTAGAGGACATCATTTTAGGGAACGTTTACTAATTCTAGTTTGTATGCATACGGTTTTTCCATATAAAAAATGTTACATTTTCTTTTATAATTTTTATGCTGGTATATGGGTTCGGTACTAGGGGCACTTTTAACCCTCTTACACATGAGACATGCAAAGGCCCAGTCCTGTTAGTGTTATTTCATTTTTGTAATATTTCTATTTATTCTAACATCTTTCTAATTTAATAAAATTCACGGTGCTCCGAAAAGAATAAATAAATAAATAAAATGAACAATATTTTATAAGGACGGCCAATGCTTCAATAATACATATATATATATATATATATATATATATATATATATATATATATATATATATATATATATATATATATATATATATATATATATATATATATATATATATATATATATATATATATATATATATATATATATATATATATATATATATATATATATATATATATATATATATAATTTTGTAGTATAAATATATTGAAATATCATCGAATTTTAAAAAATCATAAACATATTTAAAACACATAAAAATATCGTCGCCTAAAAATATATTTAGTTATAACTTTTATTGAAAGCAAGAGAATAATGGAGATATCAAGGGCGTGTTCGGCAAAATTAGCTGGTAGCTGGTAGTGGTTAGCTGTAAGCGGTTAGCTGTTAGCTGGAAGCTGGTAGCGTTTAGCGGTTAGCTGGTAGCTGTGACTTTTATTGCTGCAGAAGTGTTCGGCAAAAGCAGCTGTTAGCTTTTAAAAATGTAAAATAATATAAAAATCAAAAGCCAAACGCTAAAAGCTCTCAAAAGCTAATTGAAATAGCTTTTGGATTATGAGCGTTTTGTTAAAAATAAAAGCTAAAAGCTCTTGCTGCCGAACGAGATTTTTTCATTTTTTCCAGCGTTTTTCTAAAAGTTAAACGCTAAACGCTACCAAAAGCTCTCAAAAGCTACGTGCCGAACACGCCCCAAATCTATTTTATAAATTAATATAGTTAAAACCACTACCCAAGTTGCTTAACGATGATCACTTGAAAATTAAGTATACCGAAAGAAGTTTTTTTAAGGGCTGAATAGTGAATTTGTAAAAGTAGAAAATAAACAAAACAATAACAAATAGATAGCCAAAACTCGAATTGCAACAAAAAAATCTAGTTGACTATAAGTTTACTATTTCTATAAACAAAACCAATTAAAAGAATAAGTGACTATAGGATCAAAAACTGAGTCCTTTCTAAAACTCTTAGAACTAAAAACAAGAGTATCATGGAAAGTCCATAACACCCACCAATTCGTCATGACAACTGCTTCCAACACCAATCTCTTGCTAGTCGTGAAAAGGTATTGCATCCAACCATGTAAAGTAGTGAGTAACATTGAGCATATAAGGAATCATAATATCACACTAATTTCTTCTTATACATGATCAAGTTTGAGTCACCACCTTCCATTTAATAAAGATATGATCCACTCTCATCGGATAATTTGAACAATCAGACACAAAATCGTAGGCAAATTAACACCTTTTTATAGCAAATTCAATATAGCAATCATCAGAAAATGCTCTAAGCTAAAATATTTAGGGTGCGTTTAGTGTTAAGTGTGAAGCCACTCTTATGGTTTGTCAAAAAAGCTGTAGAGAAAAAGTGTGAAGGTTTGAACAAGGTTGTCAACAAAATGAGGAAGACTTGTAGGTGGTTGTTTATTCAAAGCTTTGCTTCTATATTTAATTTTAACATTCTCATTTTCACACTAATTTATGTATATTATATACATTCCAAGATGTATATAAATAGAGCTTCAGTTAAAGAGATTTATGCACCACACAACACCATGTAACACTGAGTGAGTGCAGAGTAGCACCAAGAAATAAAACTCCTAGTTATCCGCCGTGGACGTAGGTCAATTTTGGACCTAACCACGTTAAATTCTTGTGTTCTTAATTTGTGAGCTGAGTGTGTGAGTTCCGTGTCCGTATGCTAAGTGTCTCGATCCTAACAAGTGGTATCAGAACCTTGTTATAACTCCAGAGAGTGATTTTCTGTTTTTTGGTCGAAACATTTTTGTCTCAAAAACGGTTTTGGTGTATGCCATTGGAAAGGTCTCGTTCCGCAGATTCCGAAAATATATTTTTTGGATTTTTTTGACCACCGGAAGACCTCCAAATCGCCGGTCAAACGTTCGCTGGAATAGTGACCGAAGAAACCAGATCGCCGGAGAAGACGACACTGTAGCGCCGGAGTCCGCCGGAGAAGACGACACTGTAGCATTTCATTTTCTTGGAAAACTTTGGAAAATTTGACGAACTAAACGCGTTTTCCAATTTCTCATTTTTCTTGGAAAATTTTTCCGGAAAACAGAGCAGTTTTCCGCAACTAAACGCACCCTTATTCTTTCGAGAAAAAACGATTCCATCTAGTAGAGCAATCCCCGTCTTCAAACATCACCTCATTAGCATGTTCTATAGTAGAGATGACCGTAAAGACTTCTAAATTATCTAAATCCCAAAACCATTTATCAACTTAATCTGATTGTTCAAAAGAACCAACACGGGAGCATGTTTCCAGTCCACGCATCCTTCCAAAATAAAGTCATAAACCATCCCCAATCACTTTTTCGAAAATTAGAGTGAAGAATTATTCCTTTTTCATGAAGTCGATTAATAGAGCAACTATTTTCGCACACACCCTATTAGGGTGGGGGGAGTAATACCCACTGAAACCACGCGCCATGTCAGTTTTTCTCTCTCCTCTCACTTCTATCTTTCCACATCTTTCACCAATCTTTCACTCATGGAACCAGTACCCACTGAACCCACAATGTCACATCAGATATTCAATATTTAAATGCATTTATTAATTTAATAAATAAATTTTAACAGTTAATGTAATATTATAAATAATAATAAAATGCAATTATTAAAATAAAAATCACAAATAACATTAAATTAAAAAGTCAAATAACATTTAATTAAAAAAACACACCATTAAAAAAAATTAAAACAACCTAAATACGGAAATTAAATCCTAAATACGAGAAATTTAATCCTAAATACGATAAATTTAATCTTAAATACTAGAAATTTAATCATAAAGAGCGTTCATAAACAACCTAAAATTCTCAACCGTAGTTCTGTGATATTTGCTGTTTTTTCCCAAGAACCAATACCGGTTGAGCTCCGGTCAAATGGTCATGGGGGCAAAGAAAAAATTTTAAATATTTTTGTTCACGTGCCCATTTGAGCTCTTCCATCTCTTGCTCAATGAGGGCTGATTTCCTCTTCGATTCCTCCTCGTGTGTAATTAGAACAGCCATTTTCTTTGCACGAATGGTGTCTTTCTTGTGTGGAGGTGGTATTTATAAGGAAATGAGGATGGTGATTTTTAAATGATTAAAAAAATTTTATAAAACCAGCGGTTTCATCTAGATGATGAACCCCCACATCCCGAAACCAAGCGAAACCAAACATCGACCAAATTGGTACCACTTGCGGTACCATTGGTACCAACCCTCTCTTTTTTTGAACCCGCTCCATCTTTCTCACTACACCGTGCACCCTTAGAATTAATCATCTCCCCAACAAACCTAAACATGTACATGTATGGATTTAATGAGTTTAATCTTTTAGCCTAATAAGTTTATTAGGTTCTTTTAGTTTGGACTTTATGTTTAACCCTTTTTAGTTAGGTTTAACCTAATTAGTTTTCATATATATTTAGTCGTTCCCTTTCATTGTATTTGTATTTTTTTCTTGATAATAATATGTAACTCTAGCCGTTCTCTGTCTATTGTTTGTTAGTTTACAGAATCCATAATGTATTACCTTCATTTTCAAATCTCCAGTCACTTTTGTAACAAAGCCACATTAAAGACCGCGAAACTCCCGATACCACTTCCTCTTTTCTAATTTGATGCCAAGACAAGCTCCCGTTTAATCCAACTAAACCTCTGCCCAATTTGAATTCCAAGACTATTTATCATTCACTAAAACCAAAGATCGGGACAAATATAGACAAGATTTAATCCTATCCCATTATCTCTTTTAGACTAAAACTTGTAAATACATACTTTGTTTGAATACCCCTATCTTAAGCATTTGTATTTTTTTTCGAAATCAATCTTAAAAATCATAAGTTGTTTCTTATTCTTCTTAAACCACTCTACTATTTCATTCACCATCAAAAAGGCCATCTAGGATTTGACGACCGTTAACAAACGCAAACTGGTTAATGTTACCATACTGTCTGGCACTCGAGCCAATATGTTTGCTAATAGTTTTGCAATAATCTTATATTGCACGATAAGACTTATCGGGTGAAAGTATTTCACAAAAAATCAAATTGATACATTTCAAATAAGTGTAATGAACGACTAAGGTCACAAAGCTGATCAGCGGACATAATAGTAGCATATTCGAGTATCTCCAAATATTATTTCAGAAAACAACTAGAGAAATCATCAGACCTGATGTTTTGTCACGCCACAAGACAAAACAGCCTCTTTGATCTCCTCAATTGTAAAATTCACCTTCAAGCTATAACAATGATCTGACGTTAAAGACTTAAACCTATTACTTCTTTGTGAATCCAAATACCTTCAAAGTGGCTGAATTTTTCTTTAAAATATTTTACCCTAAATTGATCTACACTCCATTTTCCTTTTATCAAGACCCTACAAATAGTCATTTGACGATGCTTAGGATTAAAATGAGTTGTTTCGGTTCAAATAGATCAATGCAAAAAAATTTCAATCACTCGTTGTAATAAAAAATTATGTTGCAACTATGTTCAATTAAATATATTATATTAAATAGGTGTATCGAGTAGGAATATATTAGTATAATATAAACATGTTTGATATTTATCAGCAAAAATACTGAATAGTTATTCAATTTTAATTTAATACAATTGTGAATTATTTGAAAGTTAATTGTATAAGAAAATATACTCAAATAAGTATAAATATGTCATCAAGAGTTAAAGAAAAATATTTATTATATTCTAGGCTTATTAATTATTAATAGTAAACTTACGATTTCATTTATTATTGTTGTTGTTGCTATTGAACAAAAAATGACAAACTCGTGTTAGTTTACAAAAAATAACAAATATATCGGCAATCGTTTACACATTTTGGATTTTAGCTAGTAAGCTTAGATTTTTGTCGAAAATCTTTAGGAAAACATTTATATTATGGAGTCACTAACGATAGTCATAATATTTTAACGGATGCATAGAGTATTATCTTACTATAAGCTTAATTTATTCTCTCGGTCTAACAAAGAGTATTATATTAGTGTAACTTTGTTGATAGTCTTATTGTATTATCTATGTCTAATAGAAAGTCTTGTTTTACTGTAATATTATTGTATTCTTTCTCTAAAAGATAGTTTTGTCTTACTGTAGGATTAAAATCTCAATTATAAAGTTACAAAAAACTATTTTTCAAAAAAAAAAAAAAATACTCGATCAAAAACTTACAAAAAAATTATTTTAAAAAAATGATTGAAAAGTCACATATAAAACAATTCTCCTCTATCATACAAAAGGAACACATTGAGGAAATGTTATTTATGGATAATATAGTATGATTAAAGTCAGATAATACTCTTTGTCAAAAAAAAAAAAAGGAGAACACATTAATATTATAGGCAAAGAATACTCTCTATCAGGCAGCCAGAATACCTGAATATTATAATAATATAAAACCATATGTTGGATAAAAGGGAATACAATTCTATTTTATTAAGAGAATACTCTTTGACATTTTTTTAATATATATATATATATATATATATATATATATATATATAGAGCTAGGATCAAATATATCCATACAAGTATTGTGTAACCTTGAAACTCAATCTGGACCACTCATTTAAAACACATTCTTTTAAGAATGTACAAAATTTAGTTCATTCTTTTAAGAATGGTAAGAACTCATTATGTCAAAAACTTATTCTGTTAAGAATGTGTTTTTTTCATTGTTACGAGAATGAAATCCGATGGCCAGGATTTGGTTACAAAGTAACACAATAATTGTCATTCTTATTATAACCTAGCCCTATATATATATATATATATATATATATATATATATATATATATATATATATATATATATATATATATATATATATATATATATATATATATATATATATATATAAGTTTAGCATTAATGAGCCCGTAATACAGGAAAGTTTCTGAAGATTATGGCTAAAATCAAAGTTTATCGGTTTAAAATATGTAAATGATTGTCGGTTTCTTGTCATTTTTTATTAGTATCAACTTTTTATTTTTTATAGACAATATTTCACGGTTAGTCTATGTTGTTTGCCAAAAGTCATGTGCGAATGACAACTATAAAAAGTGTTACGTGCTTGGTCCTTATGGTTTCTAAAAGTTTCCATTTCATAATGGATGTAAAATTATTATTTGACCCCTTGTTTGATTAATAGTTTTTAGACAATTTATACCTTATTTTAATTTAATTTAACTTTTTTCTGGTTTGTTCTTCAAAATTGAAGACCATACTCACAAACACACAAACACACTCAAGTACACACACATTCAAGTATACCTACACACACATAAATATATACTCAAGAACACACACATATAAACCCAAAAATCTTATGCTTAAACTCAATTTTCTTAAACTCATAATCATTAAAAATCTACAAATCTGCCACCCGCCACTGTTACCACCGCCACATCTACTGTGGGAACCCTAATTTCACCGGCGTCGACTTCATCGAAGTAACCCTTACCAGATCGAGAGAGAATAAGATAGATTTTAACAAGGAGGTGGGTGTGGCGGAACCCTAGCTTCGCCCTTAGTTTTTGCTTCCAACTATAGCGATAGGATCAAAAGAAAGGGAGGATGAGAGTGGCATCGTCACCTTTGGGAAAGGAAGCAAGATAGTGGCGCTACCAGGGAGGCGAATGTGGCGGTTGATAGGGTTTCTACTACCCTGGAACAGGCAGGTAAACATGTTCTAGGAAACATACAAAAATTCTAAGGCAAGTAACATTTACTAAAACCTACAGGGAAATTACTTATTGCATATTTACAACTACAAGAAGGTTTAAGTATACCAACCTTTAGCAAAACCGATTTGCTTGAAGAACCCTTTGAGAAAGTCAAAATCCCCAAATGCTAAGGAAGGTAGTATCCAAAAGAGAATACCTCTAATGGATCACACCCAATTAGTACAAACAATTAGGTTAATTAGGTCATTAAGAAAAGCTCGCTATAAAACCTTAGAGAATGATTATAGATTCTGCTTGAGAAAGAAGAGAAAAACTCCAGAGGAATATCACTCTAAGAGTTGACGTAAATTATGAGGTGCCAGGGAGGGGTTTTTATAGCCTCATGGGTGATTAAGAATAAACCTTAGAGATAAGTCTTATTTGAATTCAAATCAAATAAACTTTTTATCTTTAAATTCAAATACCTTTTAGCTGCCATATATAACTTTATATATATATATATATATATATATATATATATATATATATATATATATATATATATATATATATATATATATATATATATATATATATATATATATTGTTGCGAACTCGGCTCCGAGGGTCGGGTCTTGGTGTTGGATCTGGATCGTGGATCTGGTGTGGTGCCGTCAGCTGGTTCCCGACTCGGTTCCTAGCTGCCATCAGAGAACAAAACCGTTAGAACCGCTCCAGGGCGTGAGCCCCGGGAGACGGCTCCGACGATCAAGTTAGTGTGGTGAACGATGGGAGATGATCTCTCCTGGCCAGAGAGAGTCATCTTTGTGTGTAGAGGAGAGAAGTGGAGGCTGACAACTTAGGGGATTAGGGTTTCCTCATGTTTTATTTATAGGAGACAACTAGGTCAGGCCTTGGGCCAGCCCAACTCAGGCCCAGCTAGCCGGTAGCACTGCTGGGCCGGCTGATAGGCAAAGCAGCCCAGCGCTGGAAGGCAGTCCACGCCGGAAAGTCCACGCTGGAAAGTCCACGCTGGAAAGTCCACGCTGGAAAGTCCACGTTGGAAAGTCTAGGCTGAAAAGTAGTAGGTCGGCCGGCGGACCTATACTATCAAGTCCCCTCAGTCCGATGTGATTGGTTTGCGACCGATCGCGTTGGACTAGATACAGTTCTATTGATCATACGCTGTCAAGTCCCCTAGTTCAATGTGGTTGGTTTACGACCGATCGCATTGGACTGGATACAGTAAATGTGCATCAATATTCAAAATGAACGACCAAACCTATCCTATGGGAGCCGTAGCATGTTGTGGTAGATTTCAAGGTAGACTTGGATCTACACAACGTGAGGCTAGCTTGATAATGTTTTCTTGCATCGTCGGATTATGATTCGGTCGATATGACGCAGCATAGTTATTGTCACAGCTATGTACTGCGACGGTCATGCAACATGGAAGTGGCGTGATAATGCCGCAAAGCGACTATATGATGTAGCAGCGAAGCTACTGTAATCATTATGTGCAGGGATTGTTGTAACGTTCCCGTTATGTCTTGGTGAAGTATCGTCAATAATCATCTACATAGCCTTCTTTTCATGAGTTTTGCGAATAGTCTCAATAATGTTTTGTATAAGCGATACCAAGCCTGTTTCCCCCCAGTCTGATGCGGGTAGCTGATAGGTATCCGTGTCAAACTAAAGCGAATAGAGGAAAGCTGTAATAGTGTTGGCCTGATTGTTGTTTTAATGATGTCGTTGCCGCCATAGTGAGCAGTAAGGGCTGCTGTTCGGATGAATAAGGAGCAAAGTTACCCCCGGATAATGAGCAGCGAGGTCATCCGGATAATAAGCAGCAAGGCTGCCTCCCGGATAATGAGCAGCGAGGCCATTCGGATAATAAGCAGCAAGGCTGCCTCCCGGATGATGAGCAGAGAGGCCATCCGGATAATAAGCAGCAATGCTGCCTCCTAGATAATGAGCAGCGAGGCCATCCGGATAATAAGCAGCAAGGCTGCCTCCCGGATAATGAGCAGCGAGGCCATCCGAATAATAAGCAGCAAGGTTGCCTCCCGGATAATGAGCAGCGAGGCCATCCGGATAATAAGCAGCAAGGCTGCCTCCCGGATAATGAGCAGCGAGGCCATCCGGATAATAAGCAGCAAGGCTGCCTCCTGGATAATGACCAGCGAGGCCATCCGGATAATAAGCAGCAAGGCTGCCTCCCGGATGATGAGAAGAGAGGCCATCCGGATAATAAGCAGCAAGGCTGCCTCCCGAGATAATGTTGTTATTGTAGAGTAACTTTGTTGTAGTGAGATACGGCGTGAGAAGTACTTATTGATCGTCGAAGTATAAAGAATACCATATTTGTCTTTGTCGATCTTCACACAGAAGAGATATCGTTGGATATGTTAAGGCTTGGACTTAAAGTCGCTGAGCCTGTTAAGAACATTCGTCCATTCAGACCTTGTAATAAAGTCTCTTTGAATACCGTGTATGGGTATCATACCACGTGTGTAATAACCGATCGGTGGATGAAATCAGCACAAATTTATACCGACTAGTGAGAAAATCAAGACTTAAAAGTAGCAAGAATTTACATAGATAAAGTAACTTGTCGATTTGGGATACTGGTATTGATTGTATCGAGCTGAGATAGTAAAATTATTTCTTGGTCTGGGCAAAGTTTCCAAGAATAATTAACGGAAAGTACTAGTAAGAACCGTATGTTATTCGCAGACTGACGAAAAAGGCGAGTATTCTAATGGCTCGTATGAAGTGTTGTATGGAGTACCGTGTCATACCTCGATTTATTAAAGTGAAGTCGTGAAAAAGCCGTTGTCTTAATTCTAGATTATGGTACAAACCGAAGAGAAGACTTGATGAACACGAGGAAGTTTGAAAATGGTCAAGAATTTATAAATGGTACTCAAAAATGTCTTTTAGAAAGATTAAGATATGTTTTGGAAGAAAATAAAGTTAGGTCCTCGTTTATTGGATCTTTCCGTATATCCCAAATGGTAAGAATTGTGGGGAATCGATTGAAGTATCGTGATGAAATTCAAGACATATATAATGTTTTCCATGTGTTTTAGTTGCGGAAAACATGAATTGATAAATTCCGATGAATACCTCATTTTGAAATGAAGGTAGATAAGTAGTAAGGTATCCGGGACAACCGGAGAAATGTTAGATGAACATTGAGTTAGCTACGAAATAAGAAGACTAGTATAGTTAAGTACTTTGACAATACCATAGAGGTTTCCATATAATATGGGAAACCAAAATTTTAAATGAGGGAGAAATACCCTCAACTCTTTGTATGATTTCGGGGACGAAATCTTTTGAAGGAGGGGAGAATTTGTAACGCCAAGACACTCTTTATATGTAAATATAATAAAAAGGGTAAATTGGTCATTTTACCTTAGAAGGGTAATTTGGTCTTTTGGACAGAAAAGGATTTGGTTTGTAATAATATTTTGAGTTTTGGACTTAAAATGTTATAAAAACTGGTTTTTGTCATGAAATGTGTTTAGTTGTGGCAAAAGTTCAAGAATTAGAACTTCAGGGACTAAACTGCAAAATTTGGAAGTATAAATAGTGCAAGAACTCTCCCACATGTGCAGAAGATCGAGAACCTACGGGAGAGGGTTTTACTGTGCAAATTCTCTGCAGAAACTTGAAGAATTCTTGAAGGTTTGAGCTTGTAATCCGATTCTAGGCTTTGGATTGAAGAATTGGAAGCTTTGAAGGTTAGTATTTCAAGTTCTAACCTAGGTTGTTCTTGGTGGGTTTTGTGGGTAAATTGAAATTTGTAATTTCAGTGAAATCCATGGAGTTTGTATTTTTGATTTCTGGGCTTAAACATGTTCATATGATAAGAACATGACATTGAAACCATTGAATTTGATGAATTTGAAGTTTTGGGGTTTTTGGAACTAATAACTCTAATTCTTCCTTTTGATTGATTAAGTTGGTTTCAATGGATTAAAACCTTGTATTAGTGGAGGGTTTTAGTATGGAAATAAACCCCAAATGATTAAGAACCAGAATAAGAACTTAATATGTCAAAACAGGGTGCTACAGTGCAAAATCGGGCTGAAAATCTGTACTGTCAGCATGAGCACGTCGTGCTCATTATGCACGAGTCGTGCTTACCAAAAATCATAGAATTTTGCTCTTGTGGCCTTGCACGAGTCGTGCACCTCAAGGCTATGCATATGCACGAGTCGTGCTTGCTTGGCAGGGGACTCAAAAACGTGAATTTTTGCAAGGCTTGTCCGATTTACCTCAAACTTGAACCATAAGTCCATGATGGTTTGAAAAGTCCTAGAAAAATACTAAATTGAGTTTTTGACTCCTCGGGGGCACTGTAGAGCAATACGTATGCCTCGGGAAAGAGTATAACTCATGGAAAGATGGTAAATGGAAAGTTTATCATCTAGGGATGGTTTATAGTTGCATAACATTGGACTCTTATGTGTTAGAGTCAACTGAAATGATTATTAACCTATTATCATTTGATATGTAATGGATAAATAGGTATGGGACAAATGGTTGTGGTGCATGCAGAGGCAAGAAACAACCGGGATTTAAATACAGCTAGAATCCAGGTGAGTAATCTCACTTATATCATATATGATATGTGTTGATTGAACTGTTACAGATTGAAACAGCTTCGAGGGACGAAAATGATAAGTTTAAAGATATATTAAAAAGACAATACCAGATAAGCCGTGAGTCTGAGAAAGACAAGAACGGAGCTGTGAGTCAATAAATAGATAAACAGTGATATGATAATACCAGATAAGCCGTGAGTCTGCGATAGACAAGAACGGAGCTGTGAGTCAGTAATGCGACAATACCAGATAAGCCGTGAGTCTACGATAGACAAGAACGGAGCTGTGAGTCAACCTTTGAAAAGGCAATACCGGATAATCCGTGAGTCATTGAGATGGCAAGAACGGAGCCGTGAGTCTAGGCAAAAGCGGGGCAAACTCGTGGCCATAAATGATTATGATATTGGATGTTATATCCAACTGGTGCTGCCTATATGGCTATGATATTGACTTTGAATCTAAACGGTGTGGCCTTTGGGCTATGAATTATTTGTTGAAAATGTTTTGGTACGGCTTGTATAGCTATGACATATGGTGCGGCTTATATAGCCATGATATATGGTGTAGTCAAATATGACTAAGAAAGATGGGACAGAAATGGTACAGAATTGATTTGATTGGTATGCAAATAACAGATTAGATATGATAAAGTGTTCAATTAACTGATGTGATTTGATAATCACATGATATCACGTTTCAGCCGGTAAGGCTATACAGTAGGATGCGAAATCCTAAGATATATATGATCAGCCAGTAAGGCTAGTAGTCTGGGTCCGATATTCAGACAGATATACATGTTTGGCCGGAAGAGGCTATAAAGTGGAAATTTGATATTGAAAGATGAAATAATAGATATTTATCATATATAAAGAATTATATATGAATGTATTTATTGTACACGTTATTTGCAGATATGATTACTCACTGAGCTTTATAGCTCATGTTATTTGTTAAATGTCCCTGCAGGTTGGCATGATCCTAATAAGGGAAAAGATAGAGTCCGTGACTAAAGAAGTGGGACTCATAGATGCTGTTAGTAGCAGCCCGGCTTCAAAGGAGATTATGGTATTTTATACTCTCCTTGATACACTTGTACCCGTTTTTAGTAAAATATAACCCTTTTGTTATGGTTTTATGTATTGAAACCTTTGTTTAAAAATGAAAATTTTTCAGGGGTATTTTGTTTTAAAAGCCGGGTGTTACAAGTTGGTATCAGAGCCGTGGTTTAAGTGAACTAGGTGTCTATAGAGTAGATTCCTGGACTTAAACCTTGAGATAGTAGACATGATGCATAGTTAGGTGTATATAAGTTGTTATTATACATATATAACCTAACCGTTGCTGACTTCTGACGTATAAGAAGTATGAGTATTGAATCTTATTTGGAAAAATTTAGGGCGTGGAGCTCTAAGTAGTGGACCAGCCCTTTCTCAAGGCTCCGTTGTATGTGGGGCAAATGGGGCGAATAGCAGAAAATCCACATAATGAGCAATATTAGCTGATGTGGTCAGAAAAAGAAATTGGTTGTTCACCCTGGTTGATATTCAAGGTGAAAGAATAGTAGTTGATACTACAAGAAATACAGAAAAATATTAATGGACGCCTTAGAAACAGATAACATGATTTTGGTCCAACCTTACGAGGAAGGGACCAAAACGAAAAAGGTGATGTTGTATAAGAAGTGCAGGAAAAGCACTCAGAAAAATTTGTAGAGTTGAGACTCTACCGTTGAATGGCTGAAATTGCAGAAAACAGAAGCATGTTGCTTGAGCTTGTTGTATGGAACGGAAGTGTTTCCAGCGTGGAACTATAGATCACTTTCTTATGAAATGCTCACATGCTAAATGTGGAGTAACGGGTGACAAACCCAGGAAAGAACGGGGAGAAAAGAAAGAAGAAACGAATGGTCGAAAAGGACCAGTAGTACTATGAGCATTCCAGCAGATTGTGGAAGAAGCTCGTGAGGAGACTGATATGGTCTCCGATATAATTGTTTTGAATATAACCCCGTGTATGTTATATTTGATCCATAAAGCTATGCTTTGGATCGGTGACTTTGATGTCTTGTTTGAATATTTCATCAACGATTATGGATGAAATTTTGGAAGCAGCTATAACAGATAGCCAATATGTTCGAGAAATTGAACACATGGAAGGTAGTCTGCCTAGGATTTACGGGACCATTTTTCCCTATAAATCTGAAGCCGATGACTACCAATGAATTGGAAGTAATTGTGCGTATAAATTGGTTAGCAATGAATGATGCTAACAAAAGTTGTAAAATATGAACATTGTGGTTCAAGAAAAATTAGAAATGAAACGGATGAAAATCCACAGTAAATGATCATGATTGAGAATGCGTTTATTTTTCTTTGCTTAAACTCGGAAAAGAGTTAGTAAAGGAAGGATGTTTTAGTTGGCATATGCATTATTGGCCAAGCTAAATAAAGTGGCGATAGAAGTGTA
The DNA here is from genome assembly GCA_023525715.1 of Cichorium intybus. NCBI lineage: Eukaryota > Viridiplantae > Streptophyta > Magnoliopsida > Asterales > Asteraceae > Cichorium > Cichorium intybus. Next base: position 19,201,856 of record CM042009.1, read on the forward strand.
AAACTTTAAATAAATTCTTGGATGTTTCTTCTAAAGAACTTCCAGAATTTCCGCCAGATTATTGAGAAGAGTTTATGATTAAACTGGTCTTGGGAGCCGTTCCTGTTATTTAGGCTCTAAATTGATTAGCATCTGCAGAGATGGCAGAGTTGGAAAACAACTAAAAGAAAATTTTGTATTAGGGTCTCATATGGCTGAATGTGTCATCGTGTGGAGCCCTATCTTGTTTGAAAAGAAGAAAGACAAGTTAATGTGTATGTGCATTGACTACCGAGAATCTGATATTCTTGAAAATAGACTGAATATGAGGTACAATTGTACTAAATATTGGAGCTACTTCGTGGAGAAAAGTAATATACGAAGTGTCCAAGCATGAAGTTTGGCTAAAAGAAGTTTCAATTCTTTGGGCATGTTAACAGTGCCAAAGACGTTAAAGTAGAACCAGTGGAAATGAAGTGTAATAAAACAGGAACCGCCTTGGAATCTGATTGAAATTTGTAGTTTCCTTGGATTGGCGGGTTATTATAGGAGAGTTGTAGAAAACCGCTCCTTGTTTGTTGTTCCGTTGACTAAAGTTGACCAGAAAAAGTGAAAATTTTGAGTGGATAGAAAGACCACATGTAACTTTTCAAAGGTTGAAATAAACCTTATGTGAAACTCTGACGTTGGCGTCGATGCTAAGTGGAGAAGATAAATTGGATTATAGAAATGCATCCAGATTTGACTGTAGGTGCATGACGTTACAGTAGCAATTATGATTTTGGCATTGAAGCTTTAGAAACACTATTTATATGGTGTAAAGCTTACTGTTTGTACGGATCATAAAAGTTTGAAGTACTTAATTGATCATAAAGAAGCTAAATATGAGATAATAAAGATAGATGGGTTACTTAGAGATTTCGGGTATGAAATCTTGTACCATTTCGAAAAGGCAGATTTGACTATAGATGCCTTGAATTGAAAAGAGTATCCTTTGAGGGTTACATCCACATGTATGAGTGTGGCAAATTGATTTCCTGAGTTGATTCGGGTAGCACAGAAAGAAGCGTGCAAGTCTGAAAATGTGAAAAGTGAATGAATGATTGGATATTGGAAGAAGCTAGTTGGAAAATCACAGCGATTTAAAACCCTTGGCGGTTGTGTATGTGAATTCCAAGCAAAGCGAAACATGAGATTTACTTTGAAAAGATGCATGTTGTAGCAGATATGCAATAAATCCGGGCCAGTGCCAAACGATATAGGATAATGAAACCTATGTATTGGTAGCCGGGACTGAAGAAAGATATTGAAAGACGCATGAAAAGTATTTGACTTGTGCGCAAAGTAAAGTCAAACCGTTATAAACATACGAAGAAATTTACCCGTTGTTGGTCCCAGAAAAGAAATGGGACAACATTATTATAGATTTTGTAATAAAGTCTCTTTGAATACCGTGTATGGGTATCATACCACGTGTGTAATAACCGATCGGTGGATGAAATCAGCACAAATTTATACCGACTAGTGAGAAAATCAAGACTTAAAAGTAGCAAGAATTTACATAGATAAAGTAACTTGTCGATTTGGGATACTGGTATTGATTGTATCGAGCTGAGATAGTAAAATTATTTCTTGGTCTGGGCAAAGTTTCCAAGAATAATTAATGGAAAGTACTAGTAAGAACCGTATGTTATTCGCAGACTGACGAAAAAGGCGAGTATTCTAATGGCTCGTATGAAGTGTTGTATGGAGTATCGTGTCATACCTCGATTTATTAAAGTGAAGTCGTGAAAAAGCCGTTGTCTTAATTCTAGATTATGGTACAAACCGAAGAGAAGACTTGATGAACATGAGGAAGTTTGAAAATGGTCAAGAATTTATAAATGGTACTCAAAAATGTCTTTTAGAAAGATTAAGATATGTTTTGGAAGAAAATAAAGTTAGGTCCTCGTTTATTGGATCTTTCCGTATATCCCAAATGGTAAAAATTGTGGGGAATCGATTGAAGTATCGTGATGAAATTCAAGACATATATAATGTTTTCCATGTGTTTTAGTTGCGGAAAACATGAATTGATAAATTCCGATGAATACCTCATTTTGAAATGAAGGTAGATAAGTAGTAAGGTATCCGGGACAACCGGAGAAATGTTAGATGAACATTGAGTTAGCTACGAAATAAGAAGACTAGTATAGTTAAGTACTTTGACAATACCATAGAGGTTTCCATATAATATGGGAAACCAAAATTTTAAATGAGGGAGAAATACCCTCAACTCTTTGTATGATTTCGGGGACGAAATCTTTTGAAGGAGGGGAGAATTTGTAACGCCAAGACACTCTTTATATGTAAATATAATAAAAAGGGTAAATTGGTCATTTTACCTTAGAAGGGTAATTTGGTCTTTTGGACAGAAAAGGATTTGGTTTGTAATAATATTTTGAGTTTTGGACTTAAAATGTTATAAAAACTGGTTTTTGTCATGAAATGTGTTTAGTTGTGGCAAAAGTTCAAGAATTACAACTTCAGGGACTAAACTGCAAAATTTGGAAGTATAAATAGTGCAAGAACTCTCCCACATGTGCAGAAGATCGAGAACCTACGGGAAAGGGTTTTACTGTGCAAATTCTCTGCAGAAACTTGAAGAATTCTTGAAGGTTTGAGCTTGTAATCCGATTCTAGGCTTTGGATTGAAGAATTGGAAGCTTTGAAGGTTAGTATTTCAAGTTCTAACCTAGGTTGTTCTTGGTGGGTTTTGTGGGTAAACTGAAATTTGTAATTTCAGTGAAATCCATGGAGTTTGTATTTGATTTCTGGGCTTAAACATGTTCATATGATAAGAACATGACATTGAAACCATTGAATTTGATGAATTTGAAGTTTTGGGGTTTTTGGAACTAAGAACTATAATTCTTCCTTTTGATTGATTAAGTTGGTTTCAATGGATTAAAACCTTGTATTAGTGGAGGGTTTTAGTATGGAAATAAACCCCAAATGATTAAGAACCAGAATAAGAACTTAATATGTCAAAATAGGGTGCTACAGTGCAAAATCGGGCTGAAAATCTGTACTGTCAGCATGAGCACGTCGTGCTCATTATGCACGAGTCGTGCTTACCAAAAATCATAGAATTTTGCTCTTGTGGCCTTGCACGAGTCGTGCACCTCAAGGCTATGCATATGCACGAGTCGTGCTTGCCTGGCAGGGGACTCAAAAACGTGAATTTTTGCTAGGCTTGTCCGATTTACCTCAAACTTGAACCATAAGTCCATGATGGTTTGAAAAGTCCTAGAAAAATACTAAATTGAGTTTTTGACTCCTCGGGGGCACTGTAGAGCAATACGTATGCCTCGGGAAAGAGTATAACTCAAGGAAAGATGGTAAATGGAAAGTTTATCATCTAGGGATGGTTTATAGTTGCATAACATTGGACTCTTATGTATTAGAGTCAACTGAAATGATTATTAACCTATTATCATTTGATATGTAATGGATAAATAGGTATGGGACAAATGGTTGTGGTGCATGCAGAGGCAAGAAACAACCGGGATTTAAATGCAACTAGAATCCAGGTGAGTAATCTCACTTATATCATATATGATATGTGTTGATTGAACTGTTACAGATTGAAACAGCTTCGAGGGACGAAAATGATAAGTTTAAAGATATATTAAAAAGACAATACCAGATAATCCGTGAGTCTGAGAAAGACAAGAACGGAGCTGTGAGTCAATAAATAGATAAACAGTGATATGACAATACCAGATAAGTCGTGAGTCTGCGATAGACAAGAACGGAGCTGTGAGTCAGTAATGCGACAATACCAGATAAGCCGTGAGTCTACGATAGAAAATAACGGAGCTGTGAGTCAACCTTTGAAAAGGCAATACCGGATAATTCGTGAGTCATTGAGATGGCAAGAACGGAGCCGTGAGTCTAGGCAAAAGCGGGGCAAACTCGTGAGCCATAAATGATTATGATATTGGATGTTATATCCAACTGGTGCGGCCTATATGGCTATGATATTGACTTTGAATCTAAACGGTGCGGCCTTTGGGCTATGAATTATTTGTTGAAAATGTTTTGGTACAGCTTGTATAGCTATGACATATGGTGCGGCTTATATAGCCATGATATATGGGGTAGTCAAATATGACTAAGAAAGATGGGACAGAAATGGTACAGAATTGATTTGATTGGTATGCAAATAACATATTAGATATGATAAAGTGTTCAATTAACTGATGTGATTTGATAATCACATGATATCACGTTTCAGCCGGTAAGGCTATACAGTAGGATGCGAAATCCTAAGATATATATGATCAGCCAGTAAGGCTAGTAGTCTGGGTCCGATATTCAGACAGATATACATGTTTGGCCGGAAGAGGCTATAAAGTGGAAATTTGATATTGAAAGATGAAATAATAGATATTTATCATATATAAAGAATTATATATGAATGTATTTATTGTACACGTTATTTGCAGATATGATTACTCACTGAGCTTTATAGCTCATGTTATTTGTTAAATGTCCCTGTAGGTTGGCATGATCCTGATAAGGGAAAAGATAGAGTCCGTGACTAAAGAAGTGGGACTCATAGATGCTGTTAGTAGCAGCCCGGCTTCAAAGGAGATTATGGTATTTTATACTCTCCTTGATACACTTGTACCCGTTTTTAGTAAAATATACCCCTTTTGTTATGGTTTTATGTATTGAAACCTTTGTTTAAAAATGAAAATTTTTCAGGGGTATTTTGTTTTAAAAGCCGGGTGTTACAAGGACCAGGAGTCGCTGAGCCCGCTAGGGAATATTTCACCCTTAAGGTCAATAAGACTAGGACCAGGAGTCGCTAAGTCTTCTTCAGGATGTTTCGCCCGGCTGGACCTTACTAAGGCTAGGACCAGGAGTCACTGAGCCCGCTAAGGGATATTTCACCCTTAAGGTCGATAAGACTAGGACCAGGAGTCGCTAAGCCTTCTTCGGGATGTTTCGCCCGGCTGGACCTTGCTAAGGCTAGGACCAGGAGTCACTGAGCCCGCTAAGGGATATTTCACCCTTAAGGTCGATAAGACTAGGACCAGGAGTCGCTAAGCCTTCTTCGGGATGTTTCGCCCGGCTAGACCTTGCTAAGGCTAGGACCAGGAGTCACTGAGCCCGTTAAGGGATATTTCACCCTTAAGGTCGATAAGACTAGGAACAAGAGTCGCTAAGCCTTCTTCGGGATGTTTTGCCCGGCTGGACCTTGCTAAGGCTACGACCAGGAGTCACTGAGCCCGCTAAGGGATATTTCACCCTTAAGGTCAATAAGACTAGGACCAGGAGTCGCTAAGCCTTGTAAGTTGATGCCAAGAGCCTTGAAATCTTCTTATTTTAGTGTTTGAGTTGATGAAGAGTGACTCAAGGAAGACGTTATGCCTTTTGAGCTCCGTTAGGATTGTGCTTATACTAGCCAACACTTTGCGAGTCTGCTCGTGGAATAGTTGCGACTTGGTTGTTGTTTTAAGGCCATGTAACACAGTTGTTGTCGATATTGCAAGCATCGGTGTTGCCGTCAAGAGTTGTACAATGTGGGCGGCTGTCCAGCTGAGTGGTTGGACAGTATGGCTGCTGGCTGGACAATGTGACTGTCTGGAGCTGGATAGGTGTGGCTGTCTCGAGCTGGACAGCATGGATGTCTGCGTCTGGACAGGAGTGCTGGCTGGAACTGGGTAGCAAATGCAAGCTGGAGTTAGGCAACATGGCTATTGCCTGGGGCTGAGCGGCGGTTGTCCGGCTAAGCGGTTGGGCAGCATGGCTGCTGGCTTGACAGTGTGACTTTCTGGTGCTGGAGAGTGCAGTTGTCTGGAGCTGGAAAGTATGGTTGTCTGGAGCTGGAGAATGACTACTGACCAGAGATGGGCAGCGGTTGCTGCTTGAGTTCAGAGTATTAATGTCATCTCCCGAGAATACTCTATCGTTATCAGCTTGTCATGTAGTTTATCTTCGAACTTAAGATAGATGTAATAATTCTGTGTAGTGTTGTGTCAGCCCTTCTACTCCCTTTTTTTGGAAGAGGTAATTATGGTTTAATGAGGATAATGAGTGTATGGGGTTAAGTCTTGTGCAATTGAGTATGGGTTGTTTTTTGTATTGTTGGTTCGCTCCAGAAGATGTGGAAGCTCGTATATGGAACTTTGTACATGGCATTACATTTCAAATACAACGCATTCTTTTTGGTGGCAAGTGCTCGATGGCATACTACTGGCTGAAGCTGGCCGCGGGCTACCACCTGAAACTGGCGATGGAGTTGCTGGAGAACGCTGGAGCCAGGCAGCGAGCTGGCTGGAGCTGGGCCGCGACTGCTGGGAGAGCTGGAATCTCCAAGCAGCGGAGATGCTGGTTGAGCTGGGAGAGCCGAGCAGCAGAGCTGCTGGAGAGCTGTGAGAGCTGGGAGAGCCGGGCAGCGGAGCTGCTGGAGAGCTGGGATGCAGAGAGGCGTTGTAGCCGTTTGATTCTTTTCCACCATAGTAAGTTTGTATTTTAGGAATATGCCATTGCGTGCAATATGATTTTTCCTTGTAAATTGTCACCCAAAAGTGCTTTTGCATTGTGTGTCGGCTTTTCTACTCCTCCTTCCCCACCCCCACCCCCCCTTTTTTTAGGTGTTAGCATGCTTGCGATGCGGGGAGTGGAGTTGAGTTTTGCGGTGTTGCCAAACTTGGATTGGCTTATGTGATGACTTCTTGCGAGTTGTTGATACATCACTCGTTTGTAATTCTTTTTCACCGTATGGAATTGTAAAGACTTCATGATCTTGTAGGTGATAAGTTATGACAATATAGTTGTTGGAAATCATGATTCATGTAATTAGTTTCAAAAACAAGAGTTTGCAACGGAAGCATAAAATCATGAACACAAATTCCATTTTCAAGAGGATCATGCTACATGCATGTAGAGATAAGATGAAGAACAAACATAGTTTAAGTTCAAGATCATAACCTTTGTTCTTGGGTTTGGTTTGGATGATTTTGATAGCTAGGAATCAAATTAGAATCCCTCTATAGTTGATCCACCACAAGCTTGAACACCCTTGAATGCTAGTTCCACAACTTGCAAGATATGACTCCTTTTCTTATGAAACCAAAAACCAATTTTTTCTAAGAACTTAAGGAGAGTTTTTGGCTGATTTCTTGAAGCAAGAATGATGTACAAACACCCTCAAAATTGTGGCCAACATATATCACACAAAGGAAAAGAAAAGCACATGCAACTAGCTTAAAAGAAAGTCCCATTTGATTTCTATAATCAAAAGCTAGAAGACACAAAGCATCTTCCTTTTCTTTTAAGTTCTTAATGCATTCTTTTCCTTCCAATATGGCTGATTTTATGATGACAAATGAAGTGCTAGTTGGTTGTTATTATTTATAAAACTTAGATAATAAAAGCTTATAAATAATACATCTTCTTATTTCTTAAATGGGATAACATTTAACCCATAATCATATACATAAATAAACCATCTAAATATACAATCTTAATTGTATAATTTTATATATATATATATATATATATATATATATATATATATATATATATATATATATATATATATATATATATATATATATATATATATATATATATATATACATATATATATATATATATATATATATAACAATATATATATATTTTATTTAATTTACCAATTAAATTAAATAAAAGGCTTACTTATAAATCAATTAAATCGTTTAACAATTTAAACAATTTAATTGTTACACTTAATTAATTCATCACATATGAATTACTAATCAACCTTTAATTTTGTAGTTATTATTATTTACCTCAAATAATAATAACCTACAAGATTAAATTGCAAGTTTAGTATCATTTGATGTTAAATCAAATTTAACGTTCTAAATGATCAATTGGTGTCAAACTTGTTGTTGGTGTGACCCTATAGGATCATGTATTATTAGTAATATCATTTTATGATCATCCTTGGGCATATAGAACTAACATCCCACTTGCACAAGGTTGCATCATAGAATGATATCGACAGTGGTAAACGTCTAGCAACATTTCACTGCCCCAATAACACATGACATTGTGCCATTCAACAACATTCAATTCTTCAGAAAACACGAGGCTCTAATTGATGTATAAGGTTATCTATCAATTATCCCTTTGTCACAGACATCATGTTGAACATGAGACATGGATCTTAATCATTCTCATTTTATGTTCAACTTTCAATCAGGCGCCTTAGATGTCTAACTCTCAACACATAAGAGGAACAAATCTCGTCTTGACTACATACGCCCCTCATATAGTTAATACTATGCATGAGTATGGCCTTTATGGTTGTCTGTATTTCAAGAACAACTGTGAACCATATCAAAGCATAGTACACTCTACACTTGAGTCCCAAATATGTATCTCAGGTCAAAGGATACAATGATAATACCTTTATTTAAGAATCACTTATGATGATGATCCATGGAGTGATCTTGAAACGGGTCAAGTCCAATACTTGTTCACTGACAAGTACCTATGAATTTGGTTGCAAACTTTTGCTACTTTTACCCATAAAAGTCAACCAATCCAATTCATATTAGTCTTACTTCATAATTGCTCCCACAACTATGATCGACTATGGACGTTTAGAATAACTAAATTATTCAAGGATTAAACATGCTAATAAAACACAATAATTATGAATGAAACATCACGTCACAAATATTACATAATTCTTGTCATTTACATAAGTTCATATTCATAAAACATTAAACACAAATCAAATCCATTCATTAGAAAAACGGAGTCCTATACCCTTAGCATGACTTTCATGCTTAGTTTGGGGTAAAGGTTTCGTGAATGGGTCTGCCAAATTTTGATCTGTATGAACCTTGTGAATACTGATTTCACCATTTTTAACTTCATGTCTAATGTAGTTATACCTTCGGTGAATGTGTTTGGTTTTTTGATGCAATCTAGGTTCCTTTGCTTGAGCTATAGCACCTAGATTGTCACAGAAGATTTCTATAGGGTCCCGAATGGAAGGAACAACCCCTAGATCTTCTATGAACTTTCTCATCCAGACAGCTTCTTGAGCAGCTTCTGAAGCAGCAACATATTCAGATTCTGTAGTGGATTGTGCAATCACTTCTTGTTTGGAACTCTTCCAAGACACGGCTCCTCCATTTAAAATAAAGACATACCCAGATTGAGATTTCGAATCATCCCTATCTGTTTGGAAGCTTGCATCAGTGTAACTCTTTACATTTAAGCTTTCTTCCAAACCGCCGTAAACTAAGAATATATCTTTAGTTCTTCTCAAGTACTTAAGAATGTTCTTTACAGCAGTCCAGTGGGCTTCACCTGGGTTCTGTTGATACCTACTAGTCATACTTAAGGCACATGAGACGTCGGGCCTAGTGCATAACATGGCATACATGATGGACCCAATTGCCGAAGCATATGGGACATGTTTCATCCTTTCAAGTTCAGTCCTAGTGTTTGGGCACTGAGACTTGCTTAGGATGGTGCCATGCGGCATTGGCAAGAATCCTCTTTTGGAGTCTTGCATCTTGAACCTTTTCAAGATTTTATCAATATATACACTTTGGCTAAGACCAATAAGTCTCTTAGATCTATCTCTATAGATCTTTATGCCTAATACATAAGCAGCTTCCCCTAGATCCTTCATTGAGAAACAACTCTCAAGGAACGCTTTGACACCTTTTAAGGTTGGGATGTCATTTCCAAATAAAAGTATGTCATCTACATACAATACTAGGATTATGACAATGCTCCCATTAGCTTTCTTGTAAACACAGGAGTCATCCTCATTTTTGATGAATCCAAAACTCGTAATCTTTTCATCAAAACGGATGTTCCATGTTCGAGACGCTTGCTTTAATCCATAGATAGATCTTTTAAGCTTGCACACTTTGTTTGGATGCTTGGGATCGACAAAACCTTCAGGTTGATCCATATAGACATCTTCCAATAAGTATCCATTAAGGAAAGCGGTCTTGACATCCATTTGCCATATCTCATAATCATAGTACGCGGCTATGGCAAAAAGTATCCTAATCGACTTGATCATTGCCACTGGAGAAAAGGTCTCATCATAGTCAATACCATGAGTCTGTGAGTATCCTTTAGCGACAAGTCTAGCCTTAAAAGTGTGAACATTTCCATCCACGTCGATTTTCTTCTTGAAAACCCATTTGTTCCTAACAGTCTTACAATTGGTGGGAAGATTAACCAAGTTCCAAACTTGATTATCGTGCATGAATTGCATCTCAGTGTTCATGGCCTCAAGCCATTTATCAGATTCAGGATCTGATATTGCACTCTGATAGTTGACGGGTTCATCAGAATCTATCGTATAACATTCCTCTTCCATCAAAAGGTAACCATACCTTTCTGGTTCAATTCGAACCCTACCAGATTTGCGAACACCTTGTGTTACAATTTGTTCCTGATCAACTATTTGTTCAGGTTCAACAATTTCTTGTTGAATGCTAGATTCAACTTCTTGTGTATCAGGTTGTGGTTCCTGAAGTTCCTCAAGTTCCACAAACCTCCCACTAGCCTCTTCCGTCAGAAACTTGTTTTCTAGGAATTCAGCTTTTCGAGAAATAAATATCTTATTCTCGATGGGATTGTAGAAATAGTATCCAAGACAATCTTTCGGATACCCTACAAAGATACATTTAGTTGAACGGGGTTCTAATTTGTTTGAAGCTTCTTGTCTAACATAAGCTTCACAACCCCATACCTTGAGATAGGATAAAGATGGAACCCTTCCATGCCATATCTCATAAGGCGTTTTATCTACCTTCTTAGTAGGTGCCATGTTTAGGAGACGAGCAGCTGTTTGTAAAGCATAACCCCAAAAAGATAAAGGTAGAGTACTTCTACTCATCATGGATCGAACCATATCCAATAGTGTTCGGTTCCGCCTCTCAGACACACCATTATGTTGTGGTGTTCCACGTGGAGTAAGTTGTGAAACAATTCCACAAGTCTTACAATGATCCATAAAGTTTGTACTTAAGTACTCACCTCCTCTATCAGAACGAAGAACTTTAATTGTTTTGTTGAGTTGATTTTCCACTTCACTTTGAAACGTTTTGAACATTTCAAACGCCTCATGTTTATGTTTAATCAAATAAACATATCCAAAACGACTAAAGTCGTCAGTGAAGGTGATGAAATATCTTTCACCATATCTAGTCATTGGCTTGAAAGGACCACATACATCCGTATGTATGATTCCTAACAAGTCCTTTGCTCTTTCATTGGTTCCGGAGAAAGGAGCTTTAGTCATCTTGCCATGTAAACAAGATTCACATATATCAAATGAGTCATTCTCATTTGCCTTCAAAAGTCCACTCTTTTGAAGTTGGGATATGCGATTCTTGTTTATATGCCCAAGGCGACAATGCCATAGATAGGTTTGACTCAAATCAAATTTGGGTTTCTTGGTGAAAGTATGGTATAAAGAGCCATTGTTAGTCTTTTCATCAAGGTTTACTTCATAAATTCCATTTAAAGGCCTAGCCTCAAAATAGAATACATTATTTTTGTAAACACAAATATCATCATTATTAAAGGAAAGATCAAATCCACATTGTCTTAATTTAGCAACCGAAATAATATTCCTAGTCAAGCTAGGAACATAGTAAACATTCAACAATGTCACACACAAGCCATTAGGTAGTAATAAATTAAAACTTCCAATTGAATCCACCGCAACCCTTGCATTGTTTCCAACCCGAAGTACTACCTCATTTGCCTTCAGTTGCCTACTCCTTTTGAACCCCTGCAACATATTACATATGTGAGTTCCACAACCAGTATCAAATACCCATGTGTTAGGAGATAAATTATAAAGTTCTAGGTCTATCACATAGATACCTGAAGTGCCTTCACCGGCCTTCTTTTTCTTCAACTCCGCAAGATAAGTAGGGCAATTTCTCTTCCAATGCCCAGCTTTGCCACATTCAAAACATGTGTCTTCTTTGGCAACCTTTGCCTTCTTCTTGGGCGGATGGGAAGGTTGGACAACTTTCTTGCCCTTACCTTTGAAAGCTTTTGCTTTCCCCTTGCCCTTGGAGTTGGTGGGGTGTTCTGGTCTAGTTCTCTTTGTGCCACCTTCCTTGATCATGAGAACTTGAGCGGTTTTCTTAGGCAGATTCTTTTCCGCGGTAATTACCATCCCATGTAATTCCGGGATAGTCTTGTTTAAACCATTCATGTTAAAATTCATGACAAAAGGATCAAAAGACTTTGTCAAAGAGTTAAGGATCATATCCGTTGCTAGCTCTTCGGGCATCACAACTCCAAGACGTGCCAAATAATCAATGTGACTCTTCATTTTGAGCACATAAAAGCTTACCGACTGCCCATCCTCCATCTTGCAAGCATGGAAAGCCCGAACTGTTTCAAACCTTTCCGTTCTTGCAAGTTGTTGGAACATTTCCTTTAGTTGATGAATTATGTCATAGGCTGAATGATTCTCCAAATCCTTCTGAAGGTCAGGAATCATGGTTGCCAACATGAGGCATGATGCATCGATGGAATCATCCATCTTTTTAAGCCATGCATCGTGTGCGGGCTTAGGAATGGCAGGGGGCTCTTCTGGAAGTGGTTCATTGAGAACATATTCTTTCTTTTCTTGTTTGAGAACAATTCTCACACTACGGTGCCAATCCAAGAAGTTGGTATGGTTAAGTTTTTCTCCTTCAAGGAGAGACCGTAGTGAGGTTTTGTTAGGAGCCGAGTGTGTGTTGTTTGGTGCCATCTACAAAATTTTAACAAGGTTCTATTTAGTAAATTATGATATTAAGTCCTTAATAATTAATACCCTTTCTTGTTTCATAAACTTTAATTAATTAAGGTCTAGAATCCAAGTTGCATCACGAATAAGTGGTTAGGTATCCTTTATCCCGCCTATTCGAATCAACAAGGTAGGTAACGGTTTACCAATTATATCCAAATATAATTTCTAGAGTTATGGGATCCTATTATAACATTTATAAGTTTGGCATGTTTGATCCCATCTATGCCTTGGATTTCTAATGCTTAGGTGACCTTTATCACAAGAGATTTCCAAACGAATCATCCTACTTAAACGGAACGTGTAGTTTTGACAACTATTAATGGTTAGGTGTCCTTTATCCCATCAATATTGCAAAACTACTTCTTGTATCACAAGAAGATTCCAAGTGGTTAGGTATCCTTTATCCCACAAGGAAATACAAGTGATACATGAGTGTCTTTAAGAGGGACGGCATTGATTCGTATTTCATAAGGGATTTGAATGTTTTACAATTCTAATTTTGAAAAACATATGGTATCATGTAGATTGCATGCATCCAATGAACATGGTACCATTAAATCTTATTTTGTTAATTGGTTCCTAAATCATTAAATCTCCATTTTATTGATTCTTTGTTTGTGGTCAAGATTACAATTAATATCCAATATTAAGTTTGAGTTTGATCACATATATTAGAACCAATTTATAATCCTAAATAATTACCATTATTACTTAGGGTTGGAGTTTGTAAGAGTTCATAAAATCTCCATTTTATTACTTGTTTCAATCATTTTCAAACTTGACTTAATAGGTTTTATAACAAAACCCATTTTAATAAAACCAATTTTATCACATCTTATGTTTTAAATGTCAACTTTTGAAAATACAAACTCCTTGATGATTATGTTTAATTATCTAGGTTGTCTAGCATGCAAAATCTTATTTTCATCCACAACATAACATAATAAAACATTCAAACATCACAAGCATGCATGGGTGCATAAACACAAGCCAACTAGTTTGATATTTCATATGAGCCATACATGAAATATCAAGTCCAAACCTAGGGACAAAAAGGGTGACAAAAACTCAACCAAATGATCTTCGATTTGGCTACAATTTTGCCAAGCTTCTTATATCACCATATGACACTTGAACCACCATTTCTAGACATCATTGAGTGAGATGTGATTTTTCTTCTTGGCCTTCAAAAGTTGCGATCAGCAAGGGGGGACAGGAAGAAAATTTGTGGTTTTTGTTGCATTTTTCAATTCATTCTTGGCTATACTGATGCTAATACTTGTTGAAACTTAATGTATATACTAGATATTAAAGTTACCAACAAGTATATCACCAAATGACCAAGATATGAATTTATAAAACACTTCCAAAACATTTTTGAAATCTGGACAGCAGCTCTTCAGAAAGTGCTGCTGTTGGGTGCAATCTTTTCTTACTTCCTTCTCTTGTTACATTTTGTGAATGAAATAAAATACAACTATTATAACAATTACAAAATGAATAAAAGAAGTAAATAACTAATTATTATTACAAACCATTTGAATAAATGAATAGATTACAACCATATCGAATACAAACACAAAACATGCATCATATGGTCCTTGGCTTGTTTATGCACCATTTTATCACATAAAATCATAAGAAAATCAACACTTTGTTTTTCTAAGGCAACATCTATGTAACCAAATGCATGCATACATAAAATATAGTTGGTTACATAAAATCATAGATTATATATTTGCATGTTGCCAAAGAAGCCATGCATGAAACTTTCATTCAAGAAGATGAACATTCATGGCTTCAAAACCAAGTTTATCCAAATAAACTTATTATCTAAACATGCAATATAGCCATGGCTCTGATACCAATTGTTGGAAATCATGATTCATGTAATTAGTTTCAAAAACAAGAGTTTGCAACGGAAGCATAAAATCATGAACACAAATTCCATTTTCAAGAGGATCATGCTACATGCATGTAGAGATAAGATGAAGAACAAACATAGTTTAAGTTCAAGATCATAACCTTTGTTCTTGGGTTTGGTTTGGATGATTTTGATAGCTAGGAATCAAATTAGAATCCCTCTATAGTTGATCCACCACAAGCTTGAACACCCTTGAATGCTAGTTCCACAACTTGCAAGATATGACTCCTTTTCTTATGAAACCAAAAACCAATTTTTTCTAAGAACTTAAGGAGAGTTTTTGGCTGATTTCTTGAAGCAAGAATGATGTACAAACACCCTCAAAATCGTGGCCAACATATATCACACAAAGGAAAAGAAAAGCACATGCAACTAGCTTAAAAGAAAGTCCCATTTGATTTCTATAATCAAAAGCTAGAAGACACAAAGCATCTTCCTTTTCTTTTAAGTTCTTAATGCATTCTTTTCCTTCCAATATGGCTGATTTTATGATGACAAATGAAGTGCTAGTTGGTTGTTATTATTTATAAAACTTAGATAATAAAAGCTTATAAATAATACATCTTCTTATTTCTTAAATGGGATAACATTTAACCCATAATCATATACATAAATAAACCATCTAAATATACAATCTTAATTGTATAATTATATATATATACATATATATATATATATATATATATATATATATATATATATATATATATATATATATATATATATATATATATATATAACAATATATATATATTTTATTTAATTTACCAATTAAATTAAATAAAAGGCTTACTTATAAATCAATTAAATCGTTTAACAATTTAAACGATTTAATTGTTACACTTAATTAATTCATCACATATGAATTACTAATCAACCTTTAATTTTGTAGTTATTATTATTTACCTCAAATAATAATAACCTACAAGATTAAATTGCAAGTTTAGTATCATTTGATGTTAAATCAAATTTAACGTTCTAAATGATCAATTGGTGTCAAACTTGTTGTTGGTGTGACCCTATAGGATCATGTATTATTAGTAATATCATTTTATGATCATCCTTGGGCATATAGAACTAACAATAGTGTCATTTTGAATCACAGTATGCGGTGTTCTACGCCTTGTTGTAGGTGTCAACTTGTTCGCGATGTTGGATGGGGAGTGAACCATTGAATGCATGGTTATGCTCGGGTTGCCTCACATGTTTTTGTGGCTCGTTCGTTTGTACATGTCAAAAACGAGCAATACAAGAATAAGTTTTCAAAGCTCGTACCATATACAAAGGAGAATTAATGAATTATAACGTCAAAGTATATTTGTACGTAGTTGTTATCCTTGTGTGTCATCATGGGTTAGTCAAACCAAGTTTTTGTTCCGTAATTAAATTGCTAACGCACATTCTCAATTCAAAAGGCGACTATGTATGGCATCTTACCCCTTCCCTCTTTTTCTTTAAATAAATAATAAAATAGTTGTCGATGTAATCGTACACCAGAAAAAAAAAAAAAAAAATATATATATATATATATATATATATATATATATATATATATATATATATATATGTATATATATGTATGTATATCATGTTACAAGTAAATTGGTTTGAATATTCCACTTGTTCTAATCCTTTTTTCGTTATTTCATTGGGTCAATGCTTGCTCTTTTTATGTGGATAGATATTTTGATATTTCTAGAAACTTCAAAGAAGGTTTTGTAGTTGAAATATGATTCTTGGTGCGCGTTGATAACATAAAATAGTATCAAAGTGAGATGATATTATCGCTATTTAAATAATTGTAAGTTATATGAGGATAAAATGACATATGTACCTTTCACATCATGTGTTGTACCCTTTGCCATTTTAGGAAATGTCTTGAACCTGGAGTAGTGTTACATAGACGTGTTATCATGGTGCCTTTTGATTTATTGTGATGGTTTAAATAATGGGTAACTTCTACTTGATCTTCGTTTGTGTCTACAATATTTCCGTAGGGGATTCCAGACTTAGAGATGAGGTCTAGAATACACCCGAGCACAAAACCTTTTTGTGTTGTTCAGGGTCGATGAGAATGGGAAAAGAAAGTAACACTTGCTGGTATAAGGTGATCATTGTTGCCCCAAGGCGTTCAAGCAACATTACCATTCGTGATGACACAATTTCGCATCAACTGTTTCAGCATGCTTTGTGGATTCCTTTGTTAGTATACCGGTACTGATTTGAGTCGAATCAACAGAAATTTTGGTTATAATTTGGATCTTTGATTTTGGTGAAGAGTTTGTCAACAGAGAACTATAACTGTGCAGGTGCTATACAAATCACCGCTTGGTGAAGGCTAACAAGGATATTTGGAAAGTGATTGGGTTTGAGAGGTGGGTTCCAGAGGAATTTAAAGGGTATAATAACTTGGGTTTAGCAGCAACTTTGGTTTAAGAGTGAATATATGGTCTTCATACAAACCAATCTCGGAGCCAGTAATGGATAAAAGTCCAAAACCGTCCTGTCTCGGATATCCTTGCAACTGTTGGTGCCTAAAAACACTGTAGGCACAACTATTCTTTCAAATATTCTGTTGAACACCTACAGTACACAGCTCTACCCCTTTTTTTCTTAGCTCATTCGCAGCTGAATAGATAAGAAATTATCTAACATGAGTTGACTGGATCGAAATAGAGCTTCTACTGAGCGTATATTGTAGGTTTGAAGCTAACAAAATGATCACTGTATCTGGTTGTATTCTTGTAAATATGGTTTCATGGAGGCATTTCTACAAATATTTGGTGTGCAAGTTCAGGAAACCATGCTTTTGAGGTTGACCGAATTTAGAAGTTACAACCCAAGTTGGATTAGAGATCGCATGTTCTGATTGGTCCATTTTCAAGCAAAATCCAAATCTAAATAGGGCCCAATCTGATAATTGGTATTTGGGTGATATGTTGCCGAAAAGGTCAGCGCATAAGTAGGAAACGGAGATACCGAGAAATTGGAACCTCCTTTTTTATTATAAACATCAGAAATTTGGTAATCGCTTACAGTTAGTTTTACAAAATCGGATAGTAGAAGGATCCGGCTGAAATCAGCGTATCTGACTTCACACTTGCTAAGGCGCACGTCAGAAATTAGAGAGAAGAAACCAAGATTAGTTTTAACCGGAATCTGCAATATTTAGGTTCGATTTCCTTGGTCCTCACTGCAATCGACATTCTCATGTTCCCCTCGTTCTTCTCTTTTATTCGTCGCCCCAAAAAAAAAAGGGGGTGAACGTTGATTAACGAACCGAAATCCAATTTTGGGAAGGATTACAGTCGTCTATAGTGGTGAGGGTGAGCGTATGCATCTGGATGCGATCTCATCTGGGGGAGTATGTACCGAGATTCGATTTCGGCGTGATGGGTGTACGCATCCGGTTTCAATCGCAATTCCAACACGTCTGATTTTGAAGTTCCGTTTGAGTATATCGAGGTTAGAGGGAGGAAACTGAGGTTGATTTTTGGACCAGTCGACTGATAAACCAAAGTTTTGGACTTATCGTTGACAGATGATGGGTAATTTCATTTTTGTTGAATCAATGTGTTTATGAACGCGTTGCAATTCTTTTTTGTTCAGCGATAAATGAGATCTTAAAAGCAATTACAATAACGTTTCATCTGAAGCCAAAAACGATGTATGCAGGTATAACTTGTGAAACATAGAGGAAGGGTTTAAAGAACAGATCTGAGATCTGGAGTTTTTTTTTTTTTTTTTTACAGAGATGGGTTGTTAGAACACAAAACCTTTGAAGAACAAGCCTCTCGAGGTTTTTTGAGCAGATGAAACTTCCAAATATGTAGGGATCGTTGGCAAAAACGATGTGTGAAGACGGATCTGTAGAGATCGTTGAGAATGTAAGGTTGAACCTTGGGCAACAATGGTTGTTTTGCTCGAGGTCCCACGGATGGCGCCAGTGATGCGAACTCGGCTCCGAGGGTCGGGTCTTGGTGTTGGATCTGGATCGTGGATCTGGTGTGGTGCCGTCAGCTGGTTCCCGACTCGGTTCCTAGCTGCCATCAGAGAACAAAACCGTTAGAACCGCTCCAGGGCGTGAGCCCCGGGACACGGCTCCGACGATCAAGTTAGTGTGGTGAACGATGGGAGATGATCTCTCCTGGCAGAGAAAGTCATCTTTGTGTGTAGAGGAGAGAAGTGGAGGCTGACAACTTAGGGGATTAGGGTTCCCTCATGTTCTATTTATAGGAGACAACTAGGTCAGGCCTTGGGCCAGCCCAACTCAGGCCCAGCTAGCCGGTAGCACTGCTGGGCCGGCTGACAGGCAAAGCAGCCCAGCGCTGGAAGGCAGTCCATGCCGGAAAGTCCACGCTGGAAAGTCCAGGCTGGAAAGTCCACGTTGGAAAGTCCAGGCTGGAAAGTCTACGTTGGAAAGTCCAGGCTGGAAAGTCCACGCTGAAAAGTCCAGGCTGAAAAGTAGTAGGTCGGCCGGCGGACCTATACTATCAAGTCCCCTCAGTCCGATGTGATTGGTTTGCGACCGATCGCATTGGACTGGATACAGTTCTATTGATCATACGCTGTCATATATATATATATATATATATATATATATATATATATATATATATATATATATATATATATATATATATATATATATTTGCGACCGATCGCATTGGACTGGATACAGTTCTATTGATCATACGCTGTCATATATATATATATATATATATATATATATATATATATATATATATATATATATATATATATATATATATATATATATATATATATATATATATATATATATATATATATATATATATATATATATATATATATATATATATATATATATATGCGGATAAATCCTTATAAAAATCGTCCAACATATAACCCAACATTATCCATTGCTCAACTATTGAACAATTACAATTCAGTCCCTGCACTTTTAATTAATCCTAAATTAATTCTAATTAATTTCAAGCTAGTTTCTAATTAATTTATCATCATTAAATAAATTAATAAATTATTTATTTCTCTCTCTCTATTAACCTAATTCCATTTAGATTACTGAGCGCAACCCAAAAAGGACCCTGCTATTAATGGAGGGTCCTTATTAATTTAGTTATGACCTTGGACACTATTCCAAGAGCGGTACGAGGCGAGATAGGAAGGCCGATTGTAGTGGTGTGAGGTAGATTATCTAGTGTGCTTTAGGGTTTAGGAAGAAGAAGACGAGAGAATAAGATGAAGAGCTTTAATTTAGGTTAGAGAGAGAGAGAGAGAGAGAGAGAGAGAGAGAGAGAGAGAGAGAGAGAGAGAGAGAGATTATTTTCTCTTTTTAATAAAAAATGTAAACATTATATTAAAGGGAAAATGACTTATAAGGGTAATTATGTTTCAAAACTGTTCAAAAAACACCATTCAAGTTTGGTCTGTTCAAAAAACACCATCCAAGTAAGGCCTTTGTACAAAAAAGACCATCCAAGTAAGGCCTTTGTACAAAAAACACCATCGAACTATATGTTTTGTTCAAATTTTACCCGATGGTAACCGGCTCTTGCAGGTTAAAGGATGACTTGGCCTAATACTTGGTGACCGGCCAAGTCATCCTTTAACCTGCAAGAGCCGGTTATCATCGGGTAAAATTTGAACAAAACATGTAGTTCGATGGTGTTTTTTGTACAAATGCCTTACTTGGATGGTGTTTTTTGTACAAAGGCCTTACTTGGATGATGTTTTTTGAACAGACCAAACTTGGATGGTGTTTTTTGAACAGTTTTAAAACATAATTACCCTTATATGTCATTTTCCCTATATTAAAATACAAAACAAAATAAAAAGGGTAAAACAACTTATTACATGGTCGAAGAACCAAGTGGGTGTAACAAAATGAAACCACATGACGAAGCGCCTAGCATTTTCCATAGTTGTTTAGATCACATAATTTTTGGCAAACAACAAAACAAACCTAAAAATTTTGTTTTTTTATTGAAAATTTTAAATCACAACTTTATTGTCAATATATAATATATGAATTCTTTGAAATTTTCCAAAGTTAAAACGAAAACTTAGAAGATTTGGATTAGATTGGTACCAATGCTGGCAAAAGTAGCATCACCATTAAATTAAACAAAATTTTAGTATCTTTAATCCATATCTTCTATGTTCATAATGGATATGTAACTACTAATTTTGTGAACCACGTAATATCTATTTAGTTTTTATTTATGCATCCATCACCCCACCAAGTGAATCATTATTAGCTTTTTTCACATTATTTTAATTTGTTTATTGATATTCTGTTTATTATATAGCTATCCTATGTTGTCCTTAACGGATAATTATTAATTTCATTGCACCATTGAGGCATAGAATATGTATTTAATTGTACATTTGTGCATCCATCAACCCACCAATGGAGAATTATTAGCTTTATGTATGTTGGATAACTAATGAGATTCAACTCGCGAGTCGTGACATCGCCTATGGCTTTAATTATTTCAATTAAAACTTTTAAATGATTATTGTACTTTAGTTTAATGCAATTTTTCATTAATCTCTTTGACTAAATGTATGTTAACGTATTAAATTTTTATATCCAAGCTAACATTTTGAAACATTTGTTAGCATCTTGTAGAGATTTTGTATTTCTGTTTGGGAGATTCACAAAAAAGACTATTGTTTTTATAGGAATTAAAATTATAACCAAGTTTTCTTTATGTATCAAAATCACCACCAAGATAGAAACATGTAGTTCAAAGTCCATGTATTTTCTGACTACTTTTATGTCATGGTTAAAGTACATTTTATGACGAAAAAAAGATATCTCGGATTTTGGAGTTAGAAATTTTTTGTTTTGAATGGATGAATTTTATTTAAAAACTAGAAACGAGCTAGGCAAAGTAACACATAGAAAAAAATGAATTAAGTTTTTAAGTCACTCGTATTACTTAAAGTTTAACCTGCGACCTCTAGGAGACACTCAAATAGTTCTATCGAATAATACATCTTTCATAGGATTAATGGAATAGAAAACATAAGCATTATGAAAAGCTTACATAATCCATAAAGTTTATAGAATGATAACATTAAAGTAACTTCCTTGTTGTTTCTTCGGTCTAGTTTGATCCGCTCAAAGAAGCCAATTCTTAGCCGAGTTGTAAATTTACAAAATGAATTATCCACCAAGTGCAAATCTAGCGCCTAAGGAAGTTGCAATTGAACAGGAGGCAAAAAGGTAGTCGTTGGTCAATAAACTCGATCTCTTCATCACAACGAGCATAAAAACAAAAATTTTTGTTTAATCCATGGCTATATGCACACATGCTCAATCCATGGCTCAAATAATGTTGCAAGAGAGTCTTATGGTTATAAAATCTATCGATTTAAATATTTTGATGTCCTTGACAATAGTGTTTCTTGTTCCAAGTCGCGATGTAAATAAAATGAAACTTCAAATTATATATCAAAATGCTGAAGTCAAGATCCCAACACTAGTACAAAATCGCACATTGGTCACACTTGATCGAAAAATGCCTGCGACATTTTAAAAAAAAAGTGTGGCCATAGGGCACTGATGAAATTTCGAGAACGTTTATGGCTACATGTAAATTAGTTTGTGTGACCATATTATGGAGAAACAAAACAATGACGACACTTATTTACAAAAATGTGACACTCATTCGTTACACTGGACTTAAATGTAACTAAATGATACAATCACCCACATTTACCGTTTTAAGAATGTGACATTTATTTTATTAGAGATTATAGATACGTAATGGTCACATAAGAAAATTGTACATGTGACTGTGTGATTGTGCAATATTGGACACATCAAATCTAATGTGTCCAAAAACATAACAAATATGGCCACATCAAATATAATGTGTCCAAAAATATAACAAATATGGCCACATCAAATTTAATGTGTCAAAAAAGATAACAAATATGGCCACATAAAATAGTCGTGTGTCCATAGGATGTTGTTTATTGGTTACATATTAAAAGTAAGAAAAGAAGTCGGTTTAAGTGGTTTATTGTCATATGTATTTTTATTACATGTGTCAAAATATTATCAATTGTATTGAAAAATTTAAATATGTGTGACTGTATGTATGATTTGGTGAGGGTAGAATTAAAAAGCGTGTCCATAGGTAAATATAGTTGAATAAGAAAACCATTGTTTGGGTAGTCTACGTATTTTATGTTCATTGAAAGTGTGACTATTGATATGTAATTGCCATGTGTTTTGTGTTATGTTATGTCCAAAGGTAAAAAATTATCATCATAAAAATTTAAAATGTTTATGTAGGTATGTAATGGTAACTAATGGGTATTATACATATTTTATGTTCATTGAAAGTGTGACTATAGATATGTAATTGCCATGTGTTTTGTGTTATGTTATGTCCAAAGGTAAAAAATGGTAATCATAAAAATTTAAAATGTTTATGTAGGTATGTAATGGTGACTAATGGGTATTATACATATTTTATGTTCATTGAAAGTGTGACTGTTGATATGTAATTGTCATGTGTTATGTTTTATGTTATGTCCAAAGGTCTCCATTGGTATTATGATCACACAAAATACCAGCAATAACATTAAACTTTAAAGGTCTCCATTGGTATTATGAGCACACAAACCAAAAAGCAATGGCTAAGTAGATAAATTTTATTACATAGAAAATACTAGAAAATTGTTGTATGTAGTACAATTAACGAAAATGTTTAAAGAAAAGGGGTAATTCTGTCAAGTTGGTGCGTAGTCACCATATGGATTAGTTAATAGCATGCACAATCAAGGGAACTTGTAGAACTTGTAAGAAATGGTGTAATGTATTTTCTGCAAGTGAATTGATTACGTGTCCCCTGCATCAACTTGTTTGCACTTTGCCTTCTCCTTCTACAAACAAAAGTAATTGTTTAAAGCATGAATTTTATACAAATGTAAAGTTGATATCTGATATATGTAAACATTAGGCTATGATGAAGGTACACATACCTTACGTATAACAATACCCTGACAATCAGTAAGAAAATAATCATTTTCCTTATGCAAGTCAACTGGTTGTAGACGTGGCAATATATTGTCATTTTTAGGACAAACTGTAGTACTAAATTCTTCATCTACATCATCGTACGCATTTCTGTAATTCTTGGGAGGTGTTTCGAAGACAATAGATTTTTTGTGATCGATTGGGTCTGCCACGTAAAAGACTTGTTGTGCTTGTGACGCTAATATGAAGGGATCATCCTTATGGCCCAACCTTTTTAGTTCCACAAGTGTGTACCCTAGTTTATCCTTCTTCACCCCATTTCTACTATCTACCCAATCACACTTAAAAATAGGAATTCTTCTGAAATTATAATATAATACCCATATCTCTTGTAAAACACCATAATAAGTGTTTTTAACATGGGTAACAACATCTTTGGAAATGTGTGTGTCTGTTGCAACAACGCTAACACCACTGTCTTGGTAACATTTACATTCTCGACTGTTTGTACGAAATGTGTATCCATTGATAGCATATACATCATATTTCAGTACATTGATGTTTGGTTTATTTGAAAGCCAATCAACAGTCGCTGGTACACTATCTTTGCAAACTTGTGACTCTCTATATACCTGAAAATTAGAAGAAGGTGGGTAGTAAATAGCTACACTTAATTTGTACAGATAAACACTGTCACAAAATTCCTACCAAAATTGCCCAAAATTGGCAAATACCTACAACATGCATAGTACATTGCTATAACAGGTAAAGAAAAGGTTCGGGTGCTGCATCCAACATGCATAGTACATTGCTATAAAATGTAACGCATACATAAAAAAACAATGTACCTCGTGTCGTAACCAACTAGCAAACGTTTTAGTGTGCTGTTGCTGGAGATGATTTTGTTGTTTACTAGGGTATTTGTTTTGCAAAAATTGCATGTGTCTCCTGGAAAAAAGTTTAAAGCTTTAGTGTAAAACTAGAAAAAAGTATGTAAGCATAGACAAAACAAAAACTTACATGATGTACGGTTCCACTTCATATGTATTTTGCAACACAAAGAAATGTGCTTTCTCGAAGAGGTCTGGACAAACTTCTGTTGATTTAGGAGCCGATATAGGAGTGTCGTCTATCGGAGAAATAGTATCATCATGAAGTCCACATGTGTTATGTGTGTCATGTGGTATACCGACCGTATCCATGCTTTTAAAGAATTCACTAAAAAACTCAATCGTCTCTTCTGCAACATTCCCTTCCACAATGCATCCTTCCGGTCTATTTGTGTTTCGTACGTGTCCCTTTATAACCTTCATAAACCTTTCGAATGGGTACATCCAACGAAACAAAATTGGACCACATAATTTAACTTCCCTAGTAAGGTGTACGGTTAGATGAATCATCACATCAAAAAATGCTGGTGGAAAGTGTTTCTCAAGAAGGCATAAGGTCACACATAATTCTTCTTGCAACCTTTGGAGTTCATCCACTTTTATTTCTTTGCTACATATTGTTTTGAAAAAGAAACAAAACCTGGTAATAGCAATTCTTGTTGGTGCATGCTTCATAGGTCTAATTGCGACAGGCAGAAATTGTTGCATGAGCATGTGATAGTCATGTGACTTAAGTCCGATCAGCTTCCTATCCTTCAAACTGACCAAACTAGAAAAATTAGAACAATACCCCTGTAGAACTTTCAAGTTGTATAAAGTTTCACAAAACTTGTCTTTTTCGTCTTTCGTCAGTGTGCATGCTGCTGGGGGAAGTGTGGTATTATTCCCTTCTTTATTAGGATGTAACTCTGGTTTTAAATTAAAATGGACCAAATCCAAACGTGCTTTGTGACTATCTTTCGTCTTATTTGGAACGTCCAACAATGTTCCAATTATACTTTCCGCCACATTCTTTTCAATATGCATAAAATCTATGCAATGTTGGATCGAATTGTAGCGCCAATACCTAAGACATCTATACCATATATTAAATTTCTTCCAGTAAGGGTCTTGTTGTTGGGAAAGCTCCGAACTATCTACGTGCTTTGCTTTTCTCTTTCTTTTTTTTATCTTCGCACCCCTACCGCTCGAAGTATGTTGGACTTCCCGATCCTTACCATTAGTTACCCTTCCCCATTTATTAATTACAAATTTTACCTTGTTATATATTTCCTCCCCAGTCAAAGGTTCTGGAGCAAGTAAGTGCTCTTGCTCCCCATTAAATGCCTTTTTCTGTTTTCTAAACGGGTGATCATACGGAAGATATCGCCTGTGCCCGGCGTAACATTGCTTATTTGATTCTGGAAGTCTAATACAGTGAGTTTGTTATCCACACACAACACAACCCCTGAATCCACTGTGAGGACAACCACTTAACGTACCGAGAGCAGGGTAGTCGTTAATCATCCATAACACAGCCGCACGTAGAGTAAACTTCTCTTGTGCATATGCATCATAAGTCTCGACTCCCCGATCGAATAATATTTGCAGATCATCGATCAAAGGGGCTAGGAAAACATCAATATCGTTTCCTGGTGATCCTGATATCAATAAAGAAAGCATTATAAACTTTCTTTTCATACACAACCATGGTGGTAGGTTGTAGATGACAGATAGAACAGGCCATACAATATGATGTCTAGTTCCGCTATTCACATCGACCCCGTCAGCAGAAATGCCTAGCCTTAGATTTCTTGGTTCGATCCTAAAGTCGGGAAATTTGTCATCTAAGGCAGCCCATGCGGTTGAATCTGTCGGGTGACGCATAACACCGGGTTCCACCTTTCTTTCGGTTGCGTGCCATGTTAATTCTTTCGCTGTATTTTTAGATTGAAACAGTCGTTTCATTCGTGGAATAATTGGAAAGTACCACATTACATTTGCCGGTACGTTTTTGTAAATTTTATTTTTTTGTTCATCCACCTTCCACCTAGATTTACCACAATTTGGACATTCTGTCAATTGTTCATACTCGTGCCTGTAAAGCATACACCTGTTTACACATGCATGTATTTTCTCATACCCTGAACCCATTTGTTTCAATGCTTTCTTGGCCTCGTATGTACAACTATACATTTCGTTTCCTTCTGGTAACATACGTTTGAGCAAAGCTAATAATTCGTTAAAGTATTTATCTGAAACTCCATACTTACTCTTTAGGTTGAGCAGTTGTATGATAGCAGATAACTTTGTGAAGTTCGGACACCCTTCATATAGTGGCTTTTCGGCATCTTGTAGCATTTCTCTAAACTTGGTAGGGTCATCCATAAAATTTTCTTCTGCAGCTTGAACCAACTCTTTAGTTTCTGCAGCATCTGTTGGGTTTTGGTTTGTTGTATCCATGGAATCCTCAAGGTATGTAGTGTCCATGCCAAAGTCTTCATCAACAATATAAGGTAAAGGTGGTTCTTCTTTTTCTCCATGATATGTCAAGTTTGTGTATGTTTCATCAATTCCATGAGTGAATAAGTGGTCATCTACCACTCGCACAGAATGAGGGATGTGGTTGACACATTGTATACATGGACATGGAATTTTTATGGTTTTTTTGGCATGTAAAGGATCGATGTTTTTACTAATATAGTAATTGTTTACTGCATATTCCAAGAATGCTTTAACTCCACTTATATAACGTGATGTGTTTCTTTTGGCTCCCATCCAAGACTTGTCCATCATGATGCCTTAAACTACTACTATCATCGATTCACAGAAAGTGACAAGAAAACGTAAATTGAGTTAGATATACAATACATCAGGTGCTTTAAATAAACCCATTAACTGATATCATAGTTGTTGAATGTGTCATTTGTTTTTCTTTATGCATTGTTAAAAGAGGCGTTCTGTCGAGCAGTTGGTGTGCATACACAAACCAATTGTAAACAATTAAATGAATGATATGTAACTGTAATCTACGTTTAATTTGAATAAAGCGTGTACATAAGTTTCTGAATAATCACCAATTACATACATTTGTGTGTTGCAGGTTAATTGTAAATGTATTTCCAATCGTGTAGTTAGTCTAGTTAAACGAAATTGCATATGGGAGAGGTTTACCTGTTGCAATAAAATTTCCAGATGCAATTGTATTCGAAACGTCCTACGACGATGATTAAAGGAGAATCCTTGGAGTACAATGAAATAAGTGTGGACAAGGGATTACGAACATAGTATTCAGTTAGGTTTACATCGTTGCAATGTTTATTTGATAAGGGGGAGGCTGACGTATGCGTGTGTAATCTTACCATAGGTCGCGGGTTCGAGCCTGCCTTCACTTATTTTTTTTTTGAAGTCTACTACATGGCGCCTTCCATTTTTTAATTATTTTTATAAACTTTGTTTAATTTTTTACAACTTTAGCTATTACCATATTATATTTTCAAATTAGGTCCACAATTGTTTTTTGAGGGTAAAAGGGTAATATTCGGTAGGGCTTCCCTATAAGCACGTTACTTTCACACAATTCAATTGGCAACTGTTTGATCGATTCACACAGGAGGACGCCGGTACCCTCAAGTCGCAAACGGTTCAATCAACGTGAAATGGTAGTATGTCGATGTGGAAGTCCAGCAATCAAGGTGACTTCATGGACTGATCTAAACCCAGGTAGGCAATTTTGGAGTTGTTCAAGGTTAGGAACGAAATGTGGGTTCATAGGGTGGGCAGACCCTCCAATGTGCCGCAGGGCTGTTATCGTGATCCCAGGTTTGCTTAAAGCAATGAACCGGTTGGAAGCTAAAGTCTGGAAGATGAAAATGTTATTAATTTGTTCTTGGGTTTTCTTTTTGGGTTACTATGTAATGTTGTAGTATTTGGAATATGGGGAAAATGTCATATTTTAGGATTACCCTTTAAGTAATATGAATCTGGTTAAAATTGATTATTGGTTTTTGTATTGAAACAAACAATTAAATAAATGCAAACCGGTATTAACTTGTAATGCATCTACATTCAATAGTGTTGATGGGATAGCATAATCATTATATTGTATTCGTGTAGAAGAGTAAACGTTTTTTGGTAGAATGCAATTGTACCCTTTCGCAATAGACATAACCAACAATTAATGTTATTAATTACAAATGTGAAATCTTATCTACCCACTGATTTCTAAATCTTATAAAGGCATGAGATGGTTCAAATGTATATCCATATTCAGGAAATTACGGTTAAGAAAAACAAGAGAAAAACTATGAAGGGAATGAAACTACACTTCATGCTCAACAATCTGATCCGTAGAGCCGAAGTTACCAAAAAAATGATCAACGATGTTGAAATGAAACTAGAAAGAGACATGGAAGCCAAAACAGGTATGTTGGATCAGTTGGTTGAGAGGCCTCGATATATGAACTTTGTGAATGGGAAAAGGGCGATTGATGAAGGGAAGTCGTAGACTGCAACTATGTTGGAGATGCTCTACAATCTCTAGGAGTCACTGGAGGCAGAGATTGAAGGGTACGAGGAGATGAAGAAATTGATTCAGTTTGCGTAGGGAAACTGGTTGTCTTTTGGAAAGGATCGATATTGATATGTTGTTTTTGTCTATGATTTACTTTCTGTTCTGATCTGGTATGTTGTAAGTATTTGTTTAGGTTGGTATGTTTTATGTTATCGTATGTTGGTCATGTATTGAACAAAATATGTTGAAGTTTGTTGGTATTAAAAAAAATTTCGTCATATTTATCCCAGAAAACACTCAAAAGTTATCATCAAACCCATAACAAAAAGATTCACAAATTCACAAAGTCGACATAACATTAAATATTTATACAAAATGGTCCATAATCAAAACATAGATATATATATTTATAAAACATTGCATACGAACCTATTCCTTAAGTAAATCCTCCACTGCTTCCACTTGGAATTTCATAGCCATACTAACCTGTTCCATCTTCTGATGAAAACCCTTACATGCCTCGATTTCTTTGTGTATGCTTTGAAGACGTTGATCGTAGTAATTGGTGGGAATGTTCTTCTTTGTTGTAGATTCCAACATGTAGTCCCTAAAAAACACTCGTGTTTCTAGATGGGATCGTAAAGACATCATATTGATCCTGGCTTCATGGATCTTGTCCCTTTTTTCATCGGCGTACTCTCTTGCGTAATCACGAACCTTTCTCGCAATATCAGCGTCCATTGTGGTTTAGGGGTAGAAGTGTTCTAGAGAGATAATATGGAAGTTTTAATATTTGATTGGAAAACCGTATCTATCCCTTTTGAAAAACCAGTATTTATAATATAACTTAGGAATATAATAACAGTTATTAGAATAGTATACTAACTTAAATACATTATGTATTCCAATATACAACTACAAAGCGAATTAAATGCTAAATCATCATAACGGTTATAGTAATACGGCTAGCCATCTCATCAGGCGTCTTGCAGTAACTGCTCCATAACGTCATCCATCGGTATTATACACGCGTAAACTATCATTATATCTACATGACCTAAGAAGTTATTATCCCAAGTAAAAAATAACTTTTATATTTATTTGGAAACTGACCGAAAACCAACTTTACCTTTATAAGGCAAACGGTTTGACCATTATCGATCACGTATCACAATTCATATCTTTCTGACACACAGCATTCATGGCTTCATCTTCATCAAAAATACAAGACAAAACATCTGAAGTTAGCAAGGAAGGAATCGCGTCTTCATCAAAAATACAAGACAATATCTCTGAAATTACCAAGGACGAAATCGAACAACAATATGAAACCATAGGAAAGCAATATGCTTGGGCAAACGAAACAAGAGATTTAATCGAACAAGAAGTTGACGATCAATATGATCTACTCCGGGCAATTCCTCGTCTCCCCCCAACCCCTGAGAGAGATATGCTGAAGAAACTAATACTAAGAAACCACCAAGCCATGGACATCTTGACCGAACTCATAGACGAGTTGCTTGAAACGATGAATGAATGTGAAAGTCTCCTTCAAGTGAAAAAAGTAAGAACTAAATAGGATAACATACTTAGAATTTTGTTCAGTGTTTGATCATGTTTAATTTCGTACTTTTTATTTTTGCGTATATGTATCATCATGTATAGATTTGATGATACTATATATTGTGTTATAACTATTCTGTATCTAATATATTATGCTTATGTCGATGTTCATTGTTAATTTGATGTTTGATTGTATACAAACGTTATTCTCGATGTTTGATTTTTTTCATTAACAAATTTCTTAAAGAAAAATGGGGTAAGGCAATCAGCCACAGGGCACAATGCATACGTATGGAATACGATCAGTATGAATTCCTTAAGGACCAATTTTGTTACAAATATAAGCTGTGATATAAGTTAAAATATGCAAACATGGACTGAAATTAACATATTCGGGCCTACAATGGACCAAACATGTTAAATGCAACTCAAATCTACTAAAAGATATAAAAACAGGGACCAAATATGTTAAAATATGCAAACATGGACTGAAATTAACATATTCGGGCCTACAATGGACCAAACATGTTAAATGCAACTCAAATCTACTAAAAGATATAAAAACAGGGACCAAATATGTTAAAATATGCAAACATGGACTGAAATTAACATATTCGGGCCTACAATGGACCAAACATGTTAAATGCAACTCAAATCTACTAAAAGATATAAAAACAGGGACCAAATATGTTAAAATATGCAAACATGGACTGAAATTAACAACCCTACCTGGTTGACCATAACCCATCACAACCTTACCTGGTTGACCATAAGCCATCACAACCCTACATGGTTGACCATAACCCATCACAACCCTTCATGGTTGACCATAACCCATCACAACCCTACCTGGTTGGCCATAACCCATCACAACCCTACCTGGTTGACCATAACCCATCACAACCCTTCATGGTTGACCATAACCCATCACAACCCTACCTGGTTGACCATAACCCATCACAACCCTTCATGGTTGACCATAACCCATCACAACCCTACCTGGTTGACCATAACCCATCACAACCCTACCTGGTTGACCATAACCCATCACAACCCTACCTGGTTGACCATAACCCATCACAACCCTACCTGGTTGACCATAACCCATCACAACCCTACCTGGTTGACCATAACCCATCACAACCCTACCTGGTTGACCATAACCCATCACAACCCTACCTGGTTGACCATAACCCATCACAACCCTTCATGGTTGACCATAACCCATCACAACCCTACCTGGTTGACCATAACCCATCACAACCCTTCATGGTTGACCATAACCCATCACGACCCTTCATGGTTGACCATAACCCATCACGACCCTTCATGGTTGACCATAACCCATCACGACCCTTCATGGTTGACCATAACCCATCACGACCCTTCATGGTTGACCATAACCCATCACAACCCTACCTGGTTGACCATCTACCCTATACAAATAAATGGATTTCAATTAAAATACAATATTTGGTAGATAACCGTGCAACATAAATCAGGTCTAGTAGAAAGTCAATTATTTTTTTAATAATATATGATACATATTTTCTTCTTATATAATTAATATGAATTATATTAATTAACTTGTATATATACTCATATTATGACACTTTTACTTATATATTTTTACCTATTTCAGATTTGGGTCGGATCACCTACTCTCACAATTCAATTTACCCGGCCCTTTCGAACTTCTACGCCTAAACCTAAATACCTAATACATATATGGAAGGTGCAGATCATGAATGGATCGTGCAGATCAACCTCCCCCAGAAATTCAAGTAATGACCTTGATTTTTGGGGCTACCATGGTTTCCAGTCTCATCTTTGGAAGGGTTTTTTTGTTCCAAATCAAGGCGGGAAGTGTTTATCATTGTGACCGCCAAAACTCGAAATTTTTATGCTGTCGATCCTTTTATTTTCGAGATATTGGATAACAAACTGCAATTCATTCCACCATTGTATCGAATTTATATTCTTTCTGGCGAATTTGGCTTCATACTTATTTTATCGGGTAATTCCTGCTCTCAATCTGCTGTAAGTGTAATGTTTTCTTATATTAACTATTGCTTTTGTTTATAATGTGAATCTTTCTTATTGCTATGATTGGCGATTCTCACAAATTGCATGTTTTTCTACATAAAGAATAAGTGGGCTTGTTGCACACTAACTGTTTGTTGAAATGCTACTGAAAAAAACACAACTTTTTACCATACGTTGTTCATGTTGATCTCCAACTGTTTGATGAAATGCTAATGGCTATTTTCTATGTGTATTTACAATTACCTTAATACTGGTCATTTACTAATGAATTTCATGATTTTAATTGCATGTTAAGTGAAGCGAAATGGATGTCAACAACTTAGTGCCTGAAGATACACATCATTTTGATGATGAACTTCATCATGATGATGAGGAATTCATTTATCATTCTGAACATGAAGGTGGAGAAGAATACACTACGGACTCTAATGGTGGAGAAGACAACAACACTCTCCCTGAAGTTGGAGAAGGGATGGATGCAGACCATGATGTTGGATCGGATAGCAGTGCTGACTACAATAGCAACACAGACTCTGAGAATGAAATCCAACTCCCACGTCCTCCAAGGCCAGATAGGAAGAGGGGCATGACACGATTGCCAAAGCTACGCACAGAGTACAGCAGATATGGTGGGAAAAGAAAACATGTAAAGTTTGATGCAATGGGTAGGTTATATGGGAGGAATAGGCAATTGTTTGTTAGCTACTTGGGAGATCTTGTCCGACAGAAGGTGGGAATAAGTGTTTATTCGTGGAAGGATGTAACCCCAGAAGTCAGGAACAAACTATGGGAAGAGATTACAGTTAACAAATTATCTTACTTACTTTATATTTGATATACTACTTTTTTATCCCTCCTAATGATTTATATCCACCACTAACAATATGTAACTACTCATTGTAGCGTTTTTTTGATGTTGAGGAGACTCGAAGAAACTTTGTGATGAATAGGATGGGTATGCTTCTACGAAATTTCAGAAGGAAACTGTATGCAAACTACATAAAGCCTAACTTACAAAATCCTAGGAAGCTAGCAAAAATCCCTAGATGTTATCGTACACTAATAAAGGAACAAGATGCTTGGGACAACTTCATTAATCACACACAATCTGAAAACTTTAATGTTAAACTCATATACCTTTTATTATACATCTAATTATCCTTTACTTTCCAAGTATGCTAATTATATCATATGGCAAAAATTGTTACTTGCAGGATTTGTCACAAAGGACGACTGAAGCACGAAAGAATTCCAAATATACTCATCAGATGGGAAGAGGGGGATATACCACTTTAAGAGAGAAGCTGGTAAGGTTCATCTTTTATACATATATGTTATGGTAGGGTACACAAGTATTGGTAAATATTGTTTATAACATAAAATTTATTTCTTCACCAAGATTGCAAACAATGTCATTGCAAAAGATGAAGAGCCCCCAAGATCATTAATGTGGCGTAAAGGTCGTGAAGATAAAAAAGGTGAAATTCCGGATGATAACGTGAAGGAGAAGGCGGATCAACTAGTAAGTTTTATATTTTTTATGATACTTATAGTATTTTAAATTCTGTCATCTATATTATAATTACTTTATGCATACAACCTTTGTCTTCAGATGGAACATGAAAAGGAGATAAAAGATGGAAATGTAATCCTTGAACCGGGTACAGATGCGATGACCTTAGTTTTTGGCTCGGAAAAGGGTCGCTTTTTAAAGGGTGTGGGAACGGGAGTGACTGCCACTACATATTATAATGTTCCTCGCAACAAAGGATCTGCTAAGGAGGAAATTAAGAGCCTAAAAAATGCAGTGCATGCTGGGAAAATTGCAATTGAGAAGAAAGATGCTGAAGTCAAGGCTTTATATACAAAGGTTGATGAACAATCAAAACAAATGCAGCTTGTTTTAGCTCATCTTGCTGCCACAGGAGTCAAGCTTCCAGATCTGCCTAAAACATCTGTAAGTCAACTCCCATAACTACATCAGTTTTCAATGTATTTTTAATCTCCTTTTGTCATATTAATTATCACTTTTACATAATCTTGCCTAGGATGTTTCAATTGACAATGTGGCTGAATCTCAAGTAACTGCTGACATCAACAGATCTCAACAACCAAGACATGAACCATTAACACCCGTATGCCATTAATCATCAATTTAATCCCATTATACACTTTGTATGTAACATTATTTATTAAATAATTTGGAAATTCTGTTTTTTCAGCCAATTACAAAGACAAGTAAACAACCTAGTGAGAATAACGATATGTCTGCAATTGCTTATACACCATCACCAACTTCAACACCAGTATGTATCATATATCATGTACTATTTTGATTATCTTTGCCATATCTAACATAATTTGGTTTTTTAGGCAATTCTTAAAAACACCAAAAGAGTTACTGCCCCAAAAAGTTCAACAACAAATCCTGAATTACCAGCAATTTCAAAAAATAATTCAATTTATGAGGTAATAAATTTTACACATTGTCTACAATTCTGTTTTTTATTTACTAGTACTCATGTCAATAATTATTGCAGCCAATCAAGTGTTCTCTATCGTATCCTGATAAGAGGAACATTGTTGCTCGTGGTGAAATTCACTTATCAAAACAACCACAAACAATTCATGGAGTGCCTTTGCAACAAGACTGTTACAAAGTGTCGATTTTAGAAATGGTCAAAAAGGATTCATATTTACCTTATGAAACTGCTAACATGAAAACAGTTGAGGATGCATATAAATCTTTTGTCCCATGGCCAAAAGACCTTGTGAAACCTGCTGCAAAGGTTAGTTTATTCACTAAACTTGTTTGTATATTACTATACTATTTCCTTCATAAAATACTCTAATAAGCTCTGTAGATAATCAGTTTTGTTACAATGTTGTTGATATAGGAACCAAATGTTTTTCCAATTAAAGTTAATCTACCCGTTGTGCAACCATCTGAAGAGACAACTGTTTTGAAGTCTGTTGTGAAAGAAGCTGCCAAAACAGATGACACACCAGCTCAAGATATACCAGTTGCCAAACATGATGTCAAAAAGTCTTGCAAATCAGGTGTCAAACCAGATAAAGAGAATGTACTTCAAAGCTCACAGAAGCGCAAGAATTACATACCCAATGGGATGCTTGCCAAGAAAACAAGGATGCGTTCCCTCAACATGAAAGACTAGTTTCAATTAAGTATTTATTACAATGGTTGTTACAAACAATTATGTTTAGTTATTTTATTTGGGTGTCTAATGTACAGAATGTCATTTAAATTATTTATAATATCATATTCTTTTTTATTATCCTTGCCTTTTGGTTTATGGTTACTTTTAGTGGTATTGTATATATGTCTCTATAAACTAGTTTTGGTCACATTAGATATATTGTCTGTATGACTAGATGCTACCAAATTGTCACTTTTAAAATTACATACATGTCACCATTTAGTAAACATGGTCATGTTCATCGTAATTAATTGTCACCAAACATACCCAATAGTCTTAACAATCCTCTAATTGTGTGACAAATTACTAGTATAACGTTACATAGAATTTACTTGTATGTCACCATTCTTTATATATAGTCACTACAATATTGACATTGTATGTCTCTATAAACTTGTATTGGTCACATTAGATATATTGTCTGTATGACTAGATGCTACCAAATTATCACTTTTAAAATTACATACATGACACCATTTAGTAAACATGGTCATGTTCATCGTAATTAATTGTCACCAAACATACCCAATAGTCTTAACAATCCTCTAATTGTGTGACAAATTACTAGTATAATGTTTCATAGAATTTACTTGTATGTCACCATTCTTTATATATAATCACTATAATATTGACATTGTATGTCTCTATAAACTTGTATTGGTCACATTAGATATATTGTCTGTATGACTAGATGCTACCAAATTGTCACTTTTAAAATTACATACATGTCACCATTTAGTAAACATGGTCATGTTCATCATAATTAATTGTCACCAAACATACCCAATAGTCTTAACAATCCTCTAATTGTGTAACAAATTACTAGTATAACGTTTCATAGAATTTACTTGTATGTCACCATTCTTTATATATAGTCACTACAATATTTAAATAGTGTGTCTCTATAAACCACAATTGGTCACATTACATATATTGACTGTATGACTAGATGCTACCAAATTGTCACTTTTAATATTACATACATGTCACCATTTAGTAAACATGGTCATGTTCATGCTAAATAATTGTCTGCAAACATACCCAATAGTCTTAACAATCTTCTATTTGTGTGACAAATTGCTAGTATAACGCTTCATTGAATGTACATGTATGTCACCATTCATTATAGACAGTCACTACAATATTGTAATAGTGTGTCTCTATAAACTACTATTGGTCACATTACATATATTGTCTGTATGACTAGATGCTACCAAATTGTCACTTTTTAAATTACATACATGTCATCATTTAGTAAACATGGTCATGTTCTTGGTAAATATTTGTCACCAAACATAACCCAATAGCGTCAACAATCTTCTAATTGTGTGACCAATTACTAGTATAATGCTTCATTGAATGTACTTGTATGTCACC
The DNA here is from genome assembly GCA_023525715.1 of Cichorium intybus. Classification (NCBI taxonomy): domain Eukaryota; kingdom Viridiplantae; phylum Streptophyta; class Magnoliopsida; order Asterales; family Asteraceae; genus Cichorium; species Cichorium intybus. Next base: position 19,239,187 of record CM042009.1, read on the forward strand.
ATTCATTATATACAGTTACTACAATATTGAAATTGTGTGTCTACTTACGCTTTAACGCCACAATATTAGACAAAATTGATTGATTTTGGAACAAATTTGTCGAGTCAATGGTCACACTTGTATGATACCGCCACACTTTTTCATGGCATATGGACACAATATTATAAAGTGACCATATGAAACCTAATATCGCAAAGCCTATGGCAACACTTTCAGTGAAAAAAAAAACTTGTCACCAAACGCATATGGTCACGTTTTTTCGGTGTGACCAATGTGCAATTTTGTACTAGTGCAAGCAAGGTCATTTCGAACTTGGCAATCATTTTGGTAAATGAAGAAAAAACCCCAGTTATTATCATGATTCTTCAAAATATGTGGTCATTTTGTGAATATCGTTTTATTTATTTTGTATCGTATCAATGTTTACGATGTATACAAAATAAATCTTCCTTTTAGTTATTGTTTTATAGACCAATATTATGTAATAAATTGTCCATTTTAGTCCCTTACAAAAAGAATTTTACTAGTTAAAGCCTTGCAATGCAGGTTTAGTTAAGCAAAAGTTATCTCCTCTATCGACTTCCAATAATATTTATATGGATGTCAAGCAAACACTAAGGTGTTGTTTGTTTTTGAAGAATTACAATGTCTGCAGTCTACGAACTATATCTGCAGAAATAGAGGTGGACCAAACATCTGCAGTCTGCAAAATAAAGATTGTTTGTTTTTTAAAGTTTACAGACTGCTAAAATAAACTGTTTTTTAACTTTAAAACATTTTCAATAATTCTAATTTTATAGCACTGAAATTTAATTCATAAACCACAATAACAAAGTTTATTTAAAAGCATTCATTACATGTTCTACATTAACTATTCAGGAAATTCCTCTCGTAAATGAGTCATATATTCCCGATTCGTTGCACTACGATGTGGGTGAACATCGTCTTTATAATTATCAAAGCATACATGGTTATTTCGAAGCATTACATTGACTTGATCATATCGAGTAATGAACTCATAATTAGATAATTTTGTACCATAATTATGTAGTAATTTAAAACTAATTTTATAATAAACCTCAAGTAACATCAAATTAAGACATACGATAAAATATGTTTTTAATGCTACATATTATAATTGAACTTCTTGATATTTAAGTGATAATAGTTCTACAACGATTTAAACAATCGTATACAATTAAATATTCATTAAACACATTTATCCTTAATTTATTATTGCGAAGATAAAACTAAAAAAATGATAATTCCAATGACTATGGTTTTAATTTTAACCACAACAAGTGCTATTTTACTATACAAATTCATATTATCTTTATATCAATAATAATTTAATTTATTATATATGTAACTTTAATTTAAATGTTTAATTTTCTTAGATTTATTGTATCATGAGTCATACATAAAATTATATAAATTTTCAAATACACAGCTAAAAATATTAACTTTAAATAATATATTTTTTTTATATTTCAATTTGATTTTGAAATTGTTTAATTTGATTTAGATTTTTTGACAATGGTGATGATGTTTATAGTAGTCTGTAGACGTCTGCTAATTCTGGAAAACCTTATGTCATGTCTTCTGAAAGAAGATGACGCACAGGCCTTTTTAGGTCTGAAGTCTACTAAAAAACAAATAGTCTGTAAACAAAAGATCTGGCCGCCTGTAGATAAAAATGGTCTGGAAGAGCTTCTAGAAAAAAACAAACAACATTTAAATAGTTCGTATGAGCTTCACTTGACATTTGTTTTACTTTTACTTTTTTATGCTATTATATAAATATTTTTAGTTTCATTATTATTGGATTTATGGTAAATGTTAAGAAAAAACAAATTACAATGTAGAACTCGTAAAAGAAACTCCCTACAAACTATATATCTTCCGTAAACCCCATTTTTATCCATATAAAACAACAATAATAGATTTCGTAAATCTCATTGGAATGTGATAGGGAAGGTAGATGTGTGTGTGCGCCTGCGTGCGTGCACGTGCATTCGTGCGTGTGTGTAGACACCAAAATAAATATTCTATAATTGATTGGTTTTTTAGATCATTTTTGGTTAATTGGTTTATTAAAGAAAGATGGGCCTACAAAGACAAAGCGTTCGATGGGCCTCCTTAACCAGGTTTTGATCAGGTTAAGCATTTTTTTTATCCTGGCCTAGGAAGCATGTTGAGCAGCCCTAACCTAATGCCCTATTATGAACATCAAAACACTAAAAAGTACAAAATATTACTGTTTACAAATTCTGACATTTGCGACAACAGTATGAAGATTATGTAATGGATTATCCATCAATCAATTTGTATCTCCTTTTGTAAACTTGGAACTACATGGCAGTCAAAACAATTTCTTCATTGACATGATGACATCATTTCTATGAAATGTTGAATTTATGATGTGTAGTTAATATTGGATATGTGAAATTAGTTGAGTAATCTGGCTAACATTCGTAAACACTTTTTTACCATTTTTTGAAACTTTTCATTATTTTAAAATTATAACAATAATAATATATTTTCTGAGCACGAACTATTTCATAAGTTATATGCATTAGAACACTTTTAACTAATTATTTTTATTTTATCCATTCGACTCGTTAATAAATGTGGCAAGACAAGCATGTCGAGCAAATCAATAGAGAGCCAAAAAAATTTTATTTTTTTTATTCTTTTAGTCTGCAATAGGTTGGTGCTTGTCATTTCTTTTATTTCCTTTTATACATAATTATTATGTTAAATATAACTAATAATCTATAAACCTATATTATTATTATCATTATTTTCTTTTAATTAAAATGATTTATACATCAAAATTACAATTTGGACAACTTTTGTAACACTCGTTCGACCAATGTAATGAGTTTTCTTTATAGCTAAAATTTGATCCCAAATCTCAATGAGCGATTTAGTCCATTTTCAAGGAAGGCCCAGCCCATATATACGTATAGTTGTTGGATTTGGTTCAAGGATGTTAGGAATGGGGAGAGTTTGATATTTTTTGGTATTTTCTACGTTTATTTGATGTCTTACGAATGGATCGAACAAGTTGTTTGGATTTTGGACACCTAAAACCCCAAAGCATGGTTGTTAAGATCCCGATCTTGATCTTAAGATCTTACGATTTTAAGATCCTTCGACAGAAAAACGATCCCGATCACAACAGGATCTATCTGAAGCAAGATCTATAGTAGGATCTTAAGATCCTAAGTAGGATCTTAAGCTCTTAATACGATCTGATCTCACGTCTAGTTATGGATGGTCATGATGAACTTGTTTATTTTTCTACTAAACATGTTTTCTTCCTAATTTTTGTGGTTTCTAACTAAAAGAACCATAGTTCATGCTTAAGAAGTTAACTTTGACTCTACCATCGATGTTTTAATAGAGATTAAGTTATAACAGATATTGCAAAAAGTATGACATTAACAGTAAATTTAAAGACTACTTCAGCGGTAGGATCTTAAGATCCCAATCCCGATCTTACGATCACGATCTTGCAAAGCATAAAACGATCTTGGGTAAGATCCCGATTTTAACAACCTTGCCCCAAAGTGAATAGTGAACATATTTCCCTGTATTGTTATTACTAAAGGCGCAAGTGTAACTACCGTCCTGAAACTGGTTTTTTTAATTCCGGATTCTTGTGGGACTGGAGATCGGTTTTAGACGGTTTTGTAAGTGTGAAATAGTTAATCGGTTTAATTGGATTCAGTTTAAGTTAAATTATTTTTTATAAAAAAAACCGGTTTCGATTTAACCTAAAAAACATATTTTTTACTCAAAAATGTTGCCCCAACCAAATGAACACTTGTATTTTATTTGGTTTTAAAATACAAAAATGATGCTAGCCATTTTTCCTTCGATGACAAAGATTGAAATAATAAACAACACAGTTTGAACTTCAAATTACATGATAACGTAAACGTCGAAACTAAAACCACTAGCAATTATAGTCTTGAAATTGCAGTTTCTTTTCTTTCCCCCAAGCCAAAATGTAATGGTTGTTAAATTCTCCGACAGAAAAACGTGGACTAAAAATTTTGATACTATATAATTGCCCAATTCGTTCTTCGGGGAAGTTCGTTGGCGTTTAGTCGTGTCCTCCATCAAAGTGTTATATATTTGGACACTCCTTTCCCAGTCACTTCTAGATGATCTTGCCATCGCTCTCTGTATATGGCAAACTATTAAACTGCATATATTATAGTAGGGTTTAGGACGGCGGCACAAATGAAATGCAAACAACTCTCAAAAATATTTTAAAAACTGGAGTTTCATAGCGCAAACCATGTTAGCAAACATTTTATTTATTGACATTTCTTAATTAGCTTTCTTTTCGACCATAACAAGAAAAACTAACAGACTACTAGAGTAGTAGACACTCGATAATAAAGTTGTTTCTTTAAAAATTTGTAGAAATGGGTTAAATATTGCAGTAATACCAAATTTGACCTAGGTATTGAAACGGATCTAACGTTTTTCAACAACCATTTCACTAAAAGCATGTAGCATAAGTTTTTTGTTGTAAAATACTTTTAAACATAATATAAGTAGAATTCAACCTAGTATTATTGTCATAGTTAGAGATCAAACAAGATTCATTTTATCAGTGACAAAAATAACAATATCTTGCTTGCATTCTCGAACCAAAAATTGTAGTTAATAACCTCTAAATTTTAAATGTAATTTGTCGCAAACGTGTAACCCGACTTGCACGGTTATATTAATTATATTTGTAACACACCGAGTATGAAAAAAATCGTCATACGAAATAGGTTTTAGTCAGTTGATGGCGTTTGTATTGCTTAAAGCATTAACGAGTGAAACTGAAAAATTTTCATCTTCTAATTTATATTCCATCATAAAATATTGTAATTTTTTAAACATGCACCGGTATGCGGATAATCAAACTATTTAAATGTAATGTTCAGTTTCATGATTAGCTAAGATTTGATATAGAACCAATATTCGGTAACAGTTAAGTACGGATATGCATTTCCATGGGGGGCAATTTAAATGTCACAAGTAAGCAGCAATAAATTGTTGTAGTTTGTAAAGGCTATAATTATTTCAAATTTTTCTTGATTCCGAAGTCGAATTACATCGCGTCTAAGAGAAGTGGAACATAACAAAATCATGAATAAGAAAAATACCAAAAGGGAATTGTTCGGTGAATTTCAAGATGCCTCTAAATACTTACATAGGACCTTATATATAGGATGGGGCTAAATTTGGTTGGTACAACCAAATTTGGAAAATTCAAATTAAATTAGATACATGAAATTAAATTGTTGACTAAACATGGAAAATTGATAAATGTTGAAAAGGATAGATTTTGCTATCAAAACTGAGTCGAGTAAATTCCAAAAATGGACCAAAATTAGGGGAAATCATGATTTGGAAGCCTAATAGTGGAATTGGGGGATTGATATAACGCACATCCACAAATTCTTTACGAATCATAAGTTACATCCATTTTAAGTTAAGTTTTTTACCCTCTCTTTCTCCTGTCCATAAAGGCTTCTGCCAAATCATCTATATGCTCATCGTCTAACTTACAGTGGTATATCCAGGTTGAAGTTTTATTTTGATTATTTCTATAATTTGGGGGGGGGGGGGGGGTTATGAAAGTGGTAGTGCTGCATAGATGATAAACTTGACAAATGCTTTTCGTTGATATCATTGTTGTAAAAATAATAAACCATTGTCCAATCTGATAAAAGTTTGTGTTGGATCGATATTGTTTTATCGGACTGCTTTACATGAACTATCTTTATAAGTTAAATTAGAGTAGCTTGTGGCCATATAAAACTTCTTACACCGCTTACATCAAGTCCTCTTGGCTAAGTCATTTATAATACAATAATCAAAATTACACCAAACATTTGGTATCACGATGTCAGTTTAATTTCCAATATATCGTCGTCTGTACAAATTTTCAGAGCCGAGGAGGTAGTATCGACGAAAATCATCAAATTAGTTGTTCTTTTACGGGGCGTTGAAAACAAATGAATCGACACCAATTATACTGACAATAGAGGGGTAATATTGTCATTTTGGGTGTTAAAATGATCATAAACAACTAGAAATCATCAAATTAACCGTTATTTTTCAAAAGTAACCATTTTTAACAGTAAAAAAACCGGAAAAAAGTTGAGACCGGTCTCTTCTAGTTAAAATACTAGTTCGAGAAACCTTTTAACTAATCAAAAAAATCATGTTTTGTATTTTAAAAACGGCATAATAATCGAAGGTTCGGTTTAGCTTGAACCGATTAAAAATGGTCTGACTTTTATTATCAGTTTTTATAGAGTGACTCCCTACCAGATTTCGAACTTCAGAATTCACTGTTTAAAGTTGGGCTTAAGAAAATTCTACAATGAATCCCTTAGCCAAAGGCAAAATTTGAGTGCATGTCCTTATTTCCCTCAAGGCTTTAAGGTGATCTTCCTTTTTGACTTAATAAACTTAATGTGAAAAGGATTTAACATATTCGATATATATATATATATATATATATATATATATATATATATATATATATATATATATATATATATATATATATATATATATATATATATATATATATATATATATATATATATATATATATATATATATATATATATATATATATATATATATATATATAGACACACACACGTGTGTGTGTGCATGCATGCGTGTGTTTTTTTTTCTTTAACTTAGTTCAAAAGTCAAAACGATGACTTAAAATGCTAAGTGAGGGGGGGGGGGGGGTAGTTTTATGTGTTCAAAAGGAAATTTTTACCAATCTACCCCCAATATTTTTTACAAGTCTATCGTTATGTTCAATTTTCTCCCCGACTTGGAGCATCTTCTTTCTCTTGTATGTCTTTGCATCTTCTTCCCCATCCAGTATCGTTCTCTTCAATTTGGTATCAACTCCTTTTTATGTCTTGATGTTTGATTTATTATGATCGATAATGACATTATCCAAAATATTTATGATCCAAAAAATTATAATTTTAATTTGTTATGATTCAAAGTATTTATGATCCAAATATGGTCCACAGTGACATGATTCAAAATATTTATGATCCAAAAATGTTATGATTCAACACATTTATGACGCTTAATTTCCTATGATTCAAAGTAATTATGATCCAAAATGATATGATAAAAAACGTTATTATTCAAAATGTATTAAAAACATTAAAATAACTTAAAATAAATAAAAATATATAAATATTCAAAATGTTTTCATTTTTCTCACAATTTATTAGTATGATTGGGTTATTAATGATTGATCAGTTTCATGATCTTGTAAACTAATTTTCTAATTTTTTGGATTGTAATTTCTAATGATTGGCGACCACTCTGCTTCTTTATGGATATAATACTTATTAAAGAGTTTATAAATTTTTTCAGTTAAATAATATTTTATTTTACCATCATACCCTTACTGAATGTAATTTAATCTTACAGCTAAGAAGTTGGTTCTATAATTAGGTGATATTGTTTGGTTCTATGTTGAACTCATATATGTGTGTGTGTTTTGAGAGAGAGAGAGAGAGAGATAGATGTTCAATCAAGAACACCAAAAAAGTTTTGAATGCGAGAACAGTTTTGGACCAATTAATATAGAATGTTTTAAAAACATTAAAATAACTTAAAATAAATAAAATTATATAAATATTCTGATACAAAATTTTGTTTTTTCGAAAAAGATGTTATATAGAATCAAATTTCATTTTTCTCACAATTTATTAGTATGATTGGTTCAATAACGATTGGTCAAATTCTTGATCTTGTAATCTAATTTTCCAATTTTTTGGATTGTACTTTTTAAGGATTGGCGATCACTCTACTTCTTTATGGATATAATACTTATTTAAAAGTTTTTATTTTTTCCATTAAAATAATATTTTATTTTACCATCATATCCTTACTAAACGTAATTTAATCTTACAGCTAAGAAGTTGGTTCTATAATTAGGTGATATTGTTTGGTTCTATGTTGAACCCATGTATGTGTGTGTGTGTGTATGTGTGTGTGTATAAATATATATGTAGAGAGAGAGGTTCAATCAAGAACATCAAAAGGGTTTAGAATGCGAGAAAAATTCTAGACCAATTAATATAGAATGCAATATCGGTAATTGTATATTTTAATAAAGTTGTAACAAAATAAAATTAAATCATACTTTCCTAAAATCTATAGAATATATTCTGATCGATAGTTACCTACAAAAGGAATTTGTTCTTTTTTATTTTTTATTAATAGTAGATAAAAATCATTTTATCAACATATTGATCTTTTTTGGAAATTTTTAATAGTTGTGATCCATACATATTTATTTGATTAGCCGTGTTAGTCATCAATGATTTATTCATTCTATTCCTGCATTCTATATAAAATCAATGAAATATAAATTTATTCCTCCAGTTCTATTTACAAATGAATATAAATACATTTAGTTTTATTTATAATTTCATACATTTATATTCATCAAGTTTCATTTTCAAATGAATAAGCGTATTTCTTAAATGGATAAAATTAAATCTGATTGTGCCTTTAATCCATGTTTATTTCTTTTCTCACTGCTACTCCATGCTACTCCAGGTTTCTTTTTTCTTGCACTAAATCTTTTGACTTGAAACCAAATGATTTAACATGAACTTGTCCTCCTTTTGGTTGCTGAAATTCACGATCTTGTGTAATGAGTAGTGGTGATACCTAAAATATTGCTTGCACCTCTTTATTTGGTCAATTTCTACAAAATGGATCTAACTTGTAAATAAAATAAAAATGTTAAAATGAATTATTAGTAGCGAAAACAAGTTTTGTTATAATCATAAATGATTATAATCGGTGTTTTAATCATTTATTCAACCCATATTTATAATCAGAAATGATTATAACGAGTTTTCTAATAATTTATGTAGCTATAGTTACAATCATAGATGATTATAACCATTACAATTTCTTCGGTGCTCTGTTTACTTAAAATTAAGGGTTGGTTTGATGGGAAAAACGCAGCCACAAACGGTAAACAATAATTGCGGAATTAATCTTCGTTTGAGTAAACTTTCCCGACTCGAATGAACCTTTGAGGATGATAACAAATAAGGTATTTTAGATAAAACCAAAACAGCCCCAATGCAATTTCGTAACCAATTTGATCAGCCCCAAAACAATAAGCAATCAACCAAAATATAACACCGGAATTTTAGCGTGGAAAATCCCTCAAAACGAGAGTAAAAACCACGGGACTACTAGAGCCGCTTCAAATCCACTACCACCAATATTTGAGCAATACAAAGTCTTCTCTAGATGAACTAGAGGTATACAATAACCATCATATACTTGGAAACAAATTACATCAAGTATATGGAATCAAACAACAAAGAGAAATGAAATATATCACCAAATAAGTGCTGCTGTCCAGCAGCAAAAAGATGCAGAGATTCCCGATGCTTCGGAACAGATCTGGACAAGCCAACCGGACAGAATGTCGGTATGGATGTTAGGAAGCCGCTGTCCGAAAATCAAGGCAAACGGACCGACGGATCTCCGGGAAATGATGAAACACTGCAGGGGTATCAAGAACTCCGAAAAATGAAGAAAATATCTTTGCTCTCTGTTTTCTCTCTGTAATCACACGGAAGTGAATCTGCACACATGATACAAATGAAGGCCAAAAAAAAAGTCAATATATATGTGGGCTAATGGGTTTGGGCTTCCTCATGGGCCAAAAAAAAACCCAACATGGTTCTCCTAAATATTTTTGTAAGCTTGAATAACATGTTCCCAAATGTTTATTTAGCTTGAAGACTAATGCTCCAACCATGCAAAAGGTTATAGAATTAAAAAAACACAACATAATATGATGTAATACTAGTGGTCCTTAACCAAGGAAATGGTGAAATTAGATAAAACTCTAAAACTATTTCCTTTTCATCTGGTCCAATTAACTCATGTTCATGGTTAAAAAAGATCTCTTAAAAGATCTCATTATACCAAAATAACTAAGAAAGATCCAGTAACCTAGAAACCCACGGATTATAGGGTAAATTCTTGATGTTTCTTCCTTTTGATTCAACCAAATATGATAAAAAAATCTTAATCTTAATTTCTATTATTTACATTATAGATTTGCTCAAAGTGTATTGTCACATGAAACAATTCCATTCTTTAACATCATGAAAAGATAAGGTGTAACCGCAAATTAATTTATTTTATTAGATTCGTGCAAATGATTATAAACATTTTTGATTATAACTATAGTCATAAATGGGTATAGTTATAATCATAAATTATTATAAGCATTTAATTGTGTTCACATAAGTTATATTCATTTGAGTGTTTATTAGATTCTTCAAGATTCAGGATGACCGATGTTCTAATCACTTAATCGTGTTTACACATATTAAATCATTTCTGATTATAACTATAATCATTTATGATTATAACTACGACTCTATAATCATTTATGATTATAACTACGACTTTATAACAACGAACAAGATGGTTGGGTTCAAAAATGTTCCAATTGCACGTGTTGTTGCCTCCGATATAGATTCCAAATTAATCAAAGACATCTTCAATCACATCGTCTTCTAAACTCTATTTACATGAAAATTTTAATGAAAAAAACAAGAAATAAGGATTAAAAATCATTTTCAAATCATAGATAAATAAACCTAAAAGAATGATTAAAAATCATTTTCAAATAACTTAAAACAATAATTTTTTTAAGTAATTGAATGCAACATAGATTGAAAATAATAAAAGCAATCTAGATGGTACCCAGGTAGCCTTTTCTTTCCTTTTTTCTTTCGTTTCTATGCATGTATGACCTCTATCACTTTATATCTCTAAGTTCTAGTTATAGCAAAAAAAAAAAGAAAAGGAAAACACGTCTTGATTTACCCCTTCTCGATCAACGAGTCTTACAATATTAACATGAATGACGAGTGTGTTGTGATTGTGAAATGAGGTTGTAACAACGATGGCAGCAGGATGAGAAGATGAAAAGAACTGTTAGGATAAATGAGGTGTCACTGGAGTAAGCCGATGAAGGTGGTGTTATAGGCGTTCAACTATGGTCTAATTTTGATTATGGTGGTGTAGAGGTGTGTTGGTCATGAGGTTGTAGGGATGAGGTGATGCAGTGATTAAGGTGGTGATCGACTGTCAAGAGGCAGGTTAGTATAGCTTGTTAATTGAACATCTCATATGTTCGTACACCGTAGACCTTAGTATCGAGAATGGCGGCTATGATGTATAAAGCACCATAAAACTTGTCATCGAGCATAGCAGACCTTGCTCTCAAGTAGGACCCTGCTTAGTCTTAGTTGTGATAATGGGGTCAAAAGAAATATCAGTCTCCACAACTCAATATGAGGCCTTTATTTATAAGGCCAAAGGAATAGATAATGGAAGGAAAAGGAGAGAGAATGGAAACAAAGCATGCTCATGTACCTTTTCTCTCATTATATGGGACAATATGTCGTAATTTCTTGTAACTGGTCTAATATAAGTGGTTAGTCTTAGTAGTAGGCAAAAATCAAGGAAGTGAGCAGGTCTATCTAATAGACTGAACACCATTAAGTCTCCCTAATCCCACGTGGTTAGCTTTTGGCCAAGCATAATGGACTAAAGTAGCTGAGTGCTCGTTCCTATCATATATAAGTGCAAAAGGTGAAATGAATACAAACATGGTGCGACTATGTTTTATGGGTGTTTCTTGACAACTAAGCCATATAGTTCTTCAGTCAAATATGTTAGTGATCTACTGATCATATCAAAAATAGATGATCAAATTGGGCACCACGATCTGGAGTAGAACCTCAATCTTTAAAGGATGTATCGAATGCACAAGTCCTTATTCTAAAAACTTGTCATATAGGACATATACCATGATGACTCCCGAATCCGACGTGATTGGATTGCTACCAATCATATCAGACTACATATAGTGTTTTGGATCCTCTGTAGAACCTGATTCATAACTAGACACTCTTATTTGATCTTTGCCCTTGATGACCTTTCCATAAGAATCAAAGTGTTTAAAAACAATCCTTCTTCAAATTATTCATCTATACAATCTCTGCTTTCAGAAATCAAAATTGATATTCTTTCACTCAATGAGTGTCTGTGAGCTTTTTCTCAATATGAAGAAAAATCAGAATATCAATATTCTCCTCCTACTAATGATATTCTCTTTAATTTCCTTTAGTATCCATGTAATCAATTTATTGAGCTTTCCCTTGAGGATGCCCTTGTTGAATCTTAAAGTTGAGTAACAGAATCAATGTTGTCGTGAAAATCTTAAAGCTAATCACTCTATCTTGGTTCACCACGATAACAATTATGATATTTCATAAAGATTTATGTTCTATAACCTTCCCAAGTATTTTAGAAAATGCTATGTGTAACTTATTCTTATGAAGATATTTCAAAAGACTTTACTAGTTTTAATGGTTCCATTCTTGAAGAAGTAAGATAACTGCATGCTTTTATTACAATAAGTACAACTAGAGGTGCACAAAAGCCGGTTAAAAACCGGTTTCAGTTATTTAAAAACCGGTTTTTTAAAAACCGGTTTTTTTAAAAACCGGTTTCCTAACACGATGTTGAATCAAATCAAATCAAAAACATATAAGTGTTAATAAAAATTTATATATGCTTCTAGCCATACTTTTCATTGCCTTTATTGTTACTCCCCTTGTTTTCCTAACACGATGTGACAAAGCAAGGGGAGAATGATAAAAGTAATAACACTCTGGTTGGAGGGGAGCTTCCAAATAAGCATGGAAGCATAGGGGCTAAAGGAAACAACATTGAGATATTTACTGATACATCTAAGGGAGAGAAAAAGGATGTCCACACTATAGATCCCATCTATCTAAATGAATATCTAATTTTTGAGGATGATGATGAGAATCATGAGGGGGATAATGAAATAAATGAGACAATGCCATATTATAATAGACGAAAACAAATAAAGGACGATAACGATGAAGATGAGCAATTTCAACTTGATGTTGAATCAAATCAAATCAAAAACATTTCTCTTTCCATTAAAAAAAATCAAAAAGTTAGATAAATAGTTTGTCATTGTCGTTTGATCCTTTATGATTAATACATTGTATTTACTTCTTTATATGTAATGATGTTCAAAAACATGAAAAGTCCAAAAACATTCGAAATTAAGAAAGGGATAAAGGATTTCCAATGAGACTAAACTATTATTTATTTATCTTGTCATCATCAAACCAAGAGAGTTTGCTAGAACAAAAATCAGATTAAGTGATTTGATGATGAGAACATGTTATAAGTATGGAAAAATTTGTGTCAATAACACATTTTGTGACAATCAATTTAACTGAACTTAGAATTTTCGAAGTGTTTTAATATCTAAGTAAGATAACTTCTCCATAGAATTTGTGATAGCTTCTTGTAACTCAAAGCTAGCACATAAATATGTCTTAAAAACTTGAAGACACAATACGTTGATCAAATTTTTGAGCAAGTGGGGAGCCTAATTTGAATCGGAGAAGTCCAAATATCCGAAGAGGATCGACTGTTAAAAGCAACCAAAAACAGAGGCAAAGACATGCTAGTGCTTTTGAGGTCTGCGTCTCGGTCGGACCCTCAGTCCTCGGTGAAGGAAAATATTTACTCCGATCATATAAACCGATACGAATCGGCAGTTGGAAAAAGTATCATGAGTCGAGTGCATCTCACCCAGAATGACAGTCATACTTCTTTAGTGGATCAACATATTGGTTGGAACTGGAGACATCTTGATCAGTAGGACCGAGGAAAGCTGTGCCTCGTCATATTCAGACGACATGTCCTTGGTTGGGCATGCGAAGCAAGATATCCATGATAGACAGTAGGAAATGCTTGTAACCAAGGAGGTCCTCAAACCAAGGAGGTTACCAAACTGAAGAATTGTAATGAAGATAGAACTCTATCCGGGGTGAAGAGTCGTGTCAGAGGGACAACACATGATTTTTAGGCGTATTTGGCCATCCACATTCTACTATAAATATATCTCATTCCCCTTTTGGAAGAAGAATGTCCAATGTTCAATTGTGAGCATTGTCTAGGTGGTAGCCATGGAATCCCTCTTGTAAAATATTGAAAATTTATCAATTTAAAAATCTTTCAGTTTCTCATAGTGGACGTAGCTCAACTAGTTGTCGAGTGAACCACTTTATGTGTTTCTCAACTTTATCTTCATATTTCTCACTAGTCTACACAGTTGTGTGTGTTGATCGTTTATCGAAGTGTTTAATCGTATTTGTTGGTGCCTATCCGCCCAGCACAAATAAGTTGCATATCCTACGAAGTAGCACTTGCATAATGAAATGGCAACACATGGCATCAAGCATGACACAGTTTCTTGTAAATCAAAAACTATGATGAATTGCTAAGTCAAAGTTGGTATTTGCTGGAAGCATTAAATGTGAAATTCTTTCATACAATCTGCTACAAACTTGGAGCATGATAGTTGTGATTCGTTTTTGGAAAATACAAAATACTTTTTACTTATCAAAAGTACTTTTTGACGAAAAGGTATGTTACATGACATTTAAAAAAAATGTATAACTTACATGACAAAAGTATATGTTACATGACATTTCTACAAAAAGATATATGTTACTATGACAGTGTTCCTCATGTCCTTGATCTCATCTATATTATAAATAGCCATGAGAGTTCTAAAGAGATAAGCAATTGTGTTTTCATTGTTAGCATAATATTATAAGATAGATTTATTCATTGTTATTGAGGAATTGGCTTCAACCAGATTAAAGTTAATTAAGGTTCTCATATGTCGAGTTGATTAATAAGAGAGAAACTCTGAGAAAGTATTCATTACTCCAAATATTGTAAACATGAAATTTTTCGTTTTTGGAAAACAGAGCACATGTAAAGATTAAATTGTTCTCATTTATCATCTATTATGTTTTAAGAAAGGATTCTGAAAAATCTTTGATTGTCTCTTGGTATTTCGGTATGAAAATCAAAATTAGAGACAGGAAAAAGTAGCTCATCGCAAGTAAATATGTTTGGATCTTAACCCCTCCATTATATATTCTATCTTAAATCTAAAATTATTGAGTACCTTTTAATAAGCACAACACAAATGAGTAAACAACCGGTTGATTGAGTTGTTGAGACCTCAAACAAGTAGATGTATGTAAGGGTGAGAATAACAAACAGGAAGCTCTCCACAACAATGATGTTTATTAGGGTACATTTTATAAATGAAAGTGTTCTGGAAGTGTTTTATAAGATAAACAAAACAACGACAAATTCATTATTTTATAACTCGAAAGTCAAATTGCTTAGTGACAAAATAAATCTGACAAATGAACAGTGCAAGGACAATAAATGTTGAAGTTAAAAAATTAGACGGGGACATTAAAAGATACCTAAATGCATGGACCAAAAATATAATTTTCCCATTCAATTTAATAACAAATAAAGAATAGAAGTTTTGTAATTTGTATGTTTTTGAAGAAGGTAGTAGGTTGCGAAACAAGTTCATAATCCCTACCTACCCCCGCTTGTTTGCAAGATCTCTGACCTTTCACGTGTGGACTAGAGCCACCGCGCAGTCAACAAACCTCATTACAAATACAACACCTAACACCCTTCTCTCACAAGCACTCATCGGATCCCACTGAATCTGCACCATGGCTATGCTGCTTCTGCTAGCCGCCGTCACCATCTTCATCTCCTCCGTTTTCTACCTACTCCCGTCCCTTTACCAACGCCTCAGGTTCAAGCTTCCTCCGGGCCCACGCCCACTTCCAATCGTCGGAAACCTCTACGATGTGAAACCGGTTAAATTCAGGTGTTACGCTGAATGGGCGAGAACTTACGGTCCGATCTTCTCTGTCTACTTGGATTCGAAGCTAAACGTGATCGTCAACAGCTCGGAGTTGGCTAAGGAGGTGCTGAAGGAAAATGATCAGCAGTTGGCTGATAGGCATAGGAATCGGGCGACGATGTCGTTTAGTAGAGGTGGAAAGGACTTGATCTGGGCTGATTACGGACCTCACTATGTGAAGGTCAGGAAAGTGTGCAATTTGGAGCTGTTTTCACCTAAAAGACTTGAAGCTCTGAGACCCATTAGAGAAGATGAAGTCACTGCCATGGTTGAATCGATTTTCAGACATTCTACTGATCTTGGTATGATTTCTACTTGATCCAATTAAATTTCATTTCTTTTCTCTTCTATTGTTCATCTTTACTTTCTGGATATTTAGATCTATGTTTTTGTGTTAAATTGGCTAGCCTATAGTAATCATAAAAATTGCATCACTTTCGTTGAATTTTAATTCAACTTACATCTTCGATCTAAGAACTAGAGTTCAAATTGAACAAGTATTAATCGCTGGTGATGGATTCGTCCATCTTATCGATGACTAATTTTTCCTTACTATTGGTAAATTTGTTTTTAGTCCATTCATTATTGCTTTTACAAAAAGAACATAAACTTTTTAGGAAACTTTTGTTGATATAGATTCGCTTTTGAGTTCCAATCGCGAATATATGAGATTAGTTATAGAGTTCATTATTAAATTGGAAACCATAAAGTTGACTGCCAATGGGACCTATACATTAGTGGAGTTAGGTAGGAATTTTTGCTCTATAATATTATTTCTATATTAAGAAATTTTATAATGTCAAATTTGTAAATATTAATGTACACTATACAATATACATATTACTAAAAAGCGTTATTTTCCCATGATTTGGAATGAATAAGACTGTATATTGTGACAAATTTTGACAAAACTGCCTAGTGCCTAACTGCCAAGTGCCTAACTGCCTACTATCAATGTGACAAAACTGAAATGAAATAAAAGGACTGGTTTTTAAAAAGCTACAAAAGACGTAATTACCCAACTCATTTTTATCATCGACAATAACTTATGATAAACAATTTGTGCACAGATAAGCGTGGAAAAGCCTTACCATTGAGGGGCTATTTGGGATCGGTTGCATTTAACAATATTACAAGATTGACATTCGGGAAACGATTTGTGAACTCGGAAGGCGGAATGGACGATCAAGGGCAGGAATTCAAAGGCATTGTGTCTAATGGGATTAGAATAGGTGGCAAGGTTTTCATGGCCGAGAATATTCCGTGGCTACGTTGGTTCTTTGCAGGTGAAAACGAGATTCTTGCCAAACATGAACAACGCAGAGACCGACTCACAAAAGCCATCATGGCGGAACACGATCTTGCACGCAAAAAAAGGGGCGGCGCCCAAGAGCATTTCATCGATGCATTGCATACACTTCAACAGAAATACGACCTCAGCGACGATACCATTATTGGGCTTCTTTGGGTATGCAATTGCCTATCTATTATAATCTAATAGACATGTTATACTGTGTTTGACATGCACTGGACTTGGACCGAGACCAATGTCAATAGGACAAAAATTGTAATTTTGTCCGGTCCAAAAAGGCAGAACAAGGTGCGACAAGGATTCACTATCGACTTTTTGTTTTGTCTGTACAAAAAACAAGAATGCCCTCCTCATCCTCATCATCGAAAATGACACAGAAAGCTTGTGTAGTCCCGGGTCGGGACTACACATGCTTTTTAGAACTATTGAATGATGCGGATGAAGAGGGCATTCTTGTCTTTTGTACAGACAAAAGAAAATGTCGATAGCGAATCCTTGTCACACATTGTTCCACCTTTTTGGATGAGACAAAATTATAGTTTTTGTCCTATTGACATTAGTCTCAAACCAAGTCCAATACATGGCAAACACAGTACAACATTGTCCTACTGAAAATAAAGACCTGGAATCTTTTGACTAAATTTATTTTTTTACCAGGACATGATTACCGCGGGAATGGACACGACTTCGATCTCGGTGGAATGGGCGATGGCGGAGTTGGTGAAGAATCCACGGGTACAACAAAAGGCTCAAGAAGAGCTCGACCGTGTAATCGGGACGGACCGTATCATGTCAGAAACAGATTTTCCAAAGCTCCCATACCTCCAATCAATAGCAAAAGAAGCCCTACGATTACACCCACCTACCCCATTAATGCTCCCCCACAAGGCCAATTCAAACGTAAAACTCGGAGGGTATGATGTCCCAAAAGGCTCAATCGTCCATGTTAATGTCTGGGCCATCGCACGTGACCCCACCATCTGGAAGGACCCAGAGGAGTTTAGGCCTGAGCGGTTCTTTGAGGAGGATGTGGATGTGAAGGGTCATGATTACCGGCTATTGCCCTTTGGTGCCGGTAGGAGGGTGTGCCCCGGTGCACAGCTGGCGATTAATTTGGTGACGTCTATGTTGGGTCATCTTTTACATCATTTTGAGTGGACCCCACCTGCCGGAATGAAGCCGGAGGAGGTGGACTTGACGGAGAATCCGGGGATGGTTACTTACATGAAGAATCCGATTGAAGCGGTGGCGACGCCTCGGTTGCCGAACAACCTGTACAAGCGGGTCCCTGTCGATGCGTGACTTTCTAGCATTTTTTGACTTTTGTAATATTGTATTACTTGCAGCTTTGTGTTAAATGGATTTATATTATTGAGCTTCTTTTTGGTCGATTAAGTTATTTTATGTGGGAGTAAGCTTTTTAGATAGAGGATATTCGCTTTTAGATTTTAGGGAATAAAATGAACGGATTAGGCGTTTGGTTTGCAAAAGTTATTCATGAAAGTATATTATGTTTATGTTTGGTGACAAAAAAATAAAATAAATTTTAAATCTATGTATTTTGTTAGTTTATATACAGCTTTAAATTATTTATGCTTAGTATTTAAGGGTATAAAATATAAACTATATTACAGAAATGGTCCTTTTGTCTGATTTTGGCACTCGCAATCCTTTTTTTTTTCTAACCATTCAAGTCTCGTGATTTTTTTTTTTTTCGTATTTAATGTCATCATTGATGAAATCGCTAATGACTCGTCACCTGAATTGATACAAGTATAGCTACTTTTAAAGTGATAGGTTTATAAGCAAGAAAGCTTTCCCTTGAAGAACATGGTCCAAGTAATATATGTCTGGGGAGACCTTCTGAAAATGTCTAATATGTCCCTGATTTTAAAAGTGTGCACCTAAACCAAAGTCAAATTTACCAATAAACTATCAACTGTGAGCAACCAAGTGAATATTTCTTTGAATTTGACTCTACTCCTTATATAAAAAGTGAATATTTCTTTGACTTTGATTCTACTCCTTATACAAATAGGGAGAGTAATAAGGATGGGCCAGTAACATCAACCAAAAATTGAGAAGATTAAAAAAGAAGTTGCTTATAGAATAATATGGAACGAGAATGACAAAATTGAGGTAAATGGTCCGTGGATGGTTTAATTTGTTATGAAGCTGAAAAATAAAAGTTGTAGTTATAAGAGGTAAGAGGTGGTTGTCATACCATGTAAGCAAGCGTATCTGCTTACGGTATAAATGTAACGGGAAAAAGAATGAGAAATTGGGAACACCATAAATATAGGTACATCCAACTTATGGGTTGGATATTTGGAGGGCCATGTATAGGGTTAAACTAGACCTTATTATTGGGAAAAAAATATGTATCCTAAATCAAGTTTCCCAACAAAAATCATACCATCTAAACATCATGTTTAAGTAAGAAAAAAGGTCAAGAGTTATGGATCAGGAAGCAGGAAAGAGAAGTAGTCAGTCACAAAAATTGTCAAGAAAGTTTGTCAGTGTAAGTTGCAGCAAGTGTCACAAAAAGGGTCATATTACAAGAGGGTTTAGAGGTCAAAGAGGTCTAGTATAAAGTAGTGAGGTTGGTTCAAAGACGATATATGAGAAAGGGTAAGAAAGCCGAGAAGGACAATGGAATAAGAGGATAAATTTCTCCTCTCAGCACATGTGCATCTTTGATTCTTTTCATTGACTTGATAAACTCTTTTATATATTTAGACATTGTAACCAAAAGCGTTGTCATACAATGAATGAATAACTATCAACAGTCCTCAGGTTTTAAGGCGAGGAGTGCGATCTATATGTTGCAAAAGAGGTCTCATACATGTTTAAACCATGAAATGAAGTCTGATGCACTACTGTTAACAAACTATGTTCTTTAACCACCATGTGTACCATTTCGGCTTCTAACGCCCATCGTGACTGATGTGATACAATGGATTGTTGTGTCTGTGAACAAACAAATACAATTTTAACAGTTATAGTCTTAAAGTCCAATTTTAATGTAAAAAACTAACCATTTCAAATAACTATTATATAGGTAATCGACAGCTTAAGAAGTTATAAACAACGACCAACATACTAGACTACTCTAAAATAATAGTCTTTTCAAGGCTTGACCCAAACCCGTCTTTAGAAGTTCTATATGCTTTCAATGCAAGTTTTAACACCCACTTTGACCTCCTTCTTTAAGCTTTGTCTTCGGTGGTTATGGATTTGGTTTTATTTCCACAATAAGAGCCTATTTCTACAAATAAAAAGTTGGTTGGTATGATATAAGAAGAGTCTATTCAAAGGTGAATATAATATATATATATATATATATATATATATATATATATATATATATATATATATATATATATATATATATATATATATATATATATATATATATATATATATATATATATATATAGGGCTAGGTTATAATAAGAATGACAATTATTGTGTTACCTTGTAACCAAATCCTGGCCATCAGATTTCATTCTCGTAAGAGTGAAAAAAAAAACACATTCTTAACAGAATAAGTTCTTGACAGAATGAGTTCTTATCATTCTTAAAAGAATGAACTAAATTGTGTACATCAAAACAACAAGAATGTAATGAATTGTTTCAATTATGACAAAATTACTGGAAATTTACATCACAACAATAAGAATCTAAAAAATTGTAACAATTCTGGAAAGAATGAAATATATTTTACGTAAAACAACAATATTCTAAATGAACATATAAGTCATTCTTAAAAGAATGTGTTTTAAATGAGTGGTCCATATTGAGTTTCAAGGTTACACAATAATTGTCATGATATATTTGATCCTGGCCCTATATATATATATATATATATATATATATATATATATATATATATATATATATATATATATATATATATATATATATATATATATATATATATATATATATATATATATATATAGTTAGGATCTTTTGAGAACCACAAGTCCCCCGAGAACTCCCAAACCGATATTTTTTTCAAAAAACCGACCACATAGGCCTCTAAAACGCACATATTTAAGCATTTTTGAAAAGAAAAATTTCGAAAAAAACAATTTTTTTTTTTGAAAAAAATTTGCACATGTGCAAACTTTTTTATACGTACACTTTTTTTCAAATTTTTTTTATAGAACGCCTTAAATATATGTTAGAAAGACATCCATAAAAAAAATTGAAAAAAAGTGTACGTATAAAAAAGTTTGCACATGTGCAAACTTTTTTTTTTTTTGCATATGTACAAACTTTTTCAAAAAAAAAATCGTTTTTTTCGGAAATTTTTTTCAGCGACCCGGCCCCATTTTGAGCGTCTAAGAGGCCTATGGGGTCGGTTTTTTGAAAAAAATATCGGTTTGGGAGATATAGGATTGATCCAAAAGGAGTTGGGAGTTCTCGGGGTGAAGTTGGTTCTCAAAAGATCCTAAGTCTATATATATATATATATATATATATATATATATATATATATATATATATATATATATATATATATATATATATATATATATATATATATATATATATACTAGTTGTAACACCCGTGTATTACACAGGATGACATAAATAAAACGTATTTAATGAAAATATAAATATTAATTATTTTAAAAACTAAATTTTCATAAGATATGAGAAATATGTTGAAACAACAATTCGAATTCTCATACCCGTAATGTTAGATATTAAAAAAAACAATTCGAATTCTCAAACCTTAATTTTTGTAATTCTAATAGATTCTAATAAGATCAAAATTCGTAAGTTTGGTAATTCAGTAAATTGTAATAAATTTGAAAAGAAACTGAAACTTTTATACTAATCGTAACTGAAAGAGTAAATCATGCCAGCACACAATGCATAACAATCTGAAACCGATCTTTTTGGAATCACCCTTAACTGTCAAACAAATTACTTTTTTTTAAGAATTTCAAAACTCTGAGAAAATGACATGTGGCCAAATCAATATCGTGATGACAAGTGTCCTCTAGATCTTTATTTATTAAGATAAGATTCAAGTTTATATATTTATCTTCTATATCGTATTATATTCTCCGTTATTCTACTTCTGAATAAGAACTTAAGTTATGCTAATAACATAAAAATATTTGTTATACATTATTAAAAAAACACACCTATATTTTTAAAAGCAACAATTATTAGTTTTATAAAAATGATCTAAAACAAAGTTTAGAATTTTTTCCAATATACATACGCATTTAGTTTGCTATGCAAATGCATATAAAAAGCTAGTTTTTTTTTATATTAATGTGATTATTGATATATTTATCTTTTTTGTCGTCAATATAAACTATATATTTATTTAAAATATAAATGGTGAACTATTTAAGAAGTAACTCTACATATGTGGTTACATAAATAAAGGTTTCTAATTTATTGCTTTAGTTATGAATTATTGAATGCATACATTAAATACATTCAATTCAAACAATTTTTTTTAAAAAAATCAAAATTATGAGAAAATGACATGTGGCTTTGAGTTACTTATTTATTGGGATAGGATATATATATATATATATATATATATATATATATATATATATATATATATATATATATATATATATATATATATATATATATATATATATATATATATATATATATATATATATATATATATATAGGAATAGGTTCAAATGAGAACCATTAAAAGATTGAAACTATAAGAACCAATCCAAGCCACACATTATTTTGATCTAATGATTATGGGGTTTGATCATCTACAACGCGTTCACACTTGTTAAACTCCATATATATACAACCCTCCATGAATTGCGTCAAGGGCCGAGATTAGTTCTCACGGTTCTTAACTTTTTAATGGTTCTCATTTGAACCTTTCCCTATATATATATATATATATATATATATATATATATATATATATATATATATATATATATATATATATATATATATATATATATATATATATATATATATATATATATATATATATATATATATATATATATATATATAGGAAGAGGTTCAATTGAGAACCATTAAAAGATTGAGAACTTAGGAACTAATCTTAACCCTTGATTGTAAAACAATGGAGGGATCTGATCTGATGATTAAAAGGTTGAGAACCAATGAGAACTAATCTAAGCCTTTGATTTTTTTTAATTGTAGATCAATGGTTAAAAGCTAACAAGGGTGTTATAGTAAAATGAGAAACATCTTTTATAATCCAAACACTGATCTGATTCAAACACTCTACGTAACCTTATCACCTAACACCCACCACCATGTTTCTCTCTAACCCTAGCACCTTACCCTAACAAAAAACTCAAACACTCTTAACATTAGATCTACAACTGAGATCAGATCACCGCCGTCGGCGTTGGCCTCATCGCCGTTTCTCCATCTCGTCGTTGTCCTAGTGTCGTCGAAAAGCACCACCTCGTTCCCCCATGGTTGCTCCAGATTTGATAATGTAACACGTTTATTGAAGTCGTTTGCTGCCTTCGACCGTCGATGACACTTCTGCCTCCGCCACCAACATCACATCACCCCTGTTGCTGCACTACTACCGTTAAAAACCATTGACACTCTTAGATCTGGAGTATGGAAGAGGAAGAAACACTCAGATCTCGTCATGTCTGAGGTGAGTGATGCGATTTCAGACACCAAACCATTTATGTAATGCGATTTCACGTACATATCTGGAGTTATAGTACTGGTTTGGACGTTAGTTGCTGAGGTGGTTCGATTGCCTTCACCTTTTCCTCTTCATCTTCTTTTTCTCTCCGATCTGTTCTCCCTTTGTAGAGTTTAGAGCTAGAAGTTTTGCAAATAAGATGCATAGAAGGTGTTTGATAAAATGTTTCAATGAAATATGTAAGATTTTTAAACTGTGAATATAGTGTAAACCAAACTGTAAATCTATGTATTAAGGTGTGAATGTAGTCGAAATTAAATTGTGAATGTATTAAAATATGATCGTGTAATCTGATCTGATGATTAAAATCCCGTTTTTTCCTTTTTTGGCATGGAAGGGCAAAATAGTCATTTTCACTGTTGAATCCAAACACTCATAGACTCATTCATAGTTTAAAACACACATCTATACACTAATTCACAGTTTAATACACTCATCCGTACACTAATTCACAATCAAATACTCATTGATACAATCAATCACATATGATACAAAAACATTCAGCACATTAAAAAACCATTAATATTACTAATAATACACACACATATATACAGAAAATTCTAAATACAAATAAAATCACAGTTCAAATTACACGATCATATTTTAATACATTCACAGTTTAATTTCGACTACATTCACACCTTAATACACAGATTTACAGTTTGGTTTACACTATATTCACAGTTTAAAAATCTTACATATTTCATTGAAGCATTTGGTTTTATTACATTTGGTCACTAAACATATTTATCGGTATTCTAGATCCCTAAACTATGAATTTACCCGTTAAAAAAAGGAACATCGCTCTTTTTCTCGGTTTCTCCGGTATAATTTAAATGACATGGCAACATGTAACGACTGTTTAAAAAAAATTGTGAATAGTAACTCCGGCGTGAATAGTAACTCCATCGTGAATAGTACTCTGGCATGAATAGTACCGAGAAATGAAGTAAGCGCTTACCTCGTGATGACATCAACGATGATGTCGTGATGACGTCGTGAATAGTGACGATGATGTCATGATGACGTTGTGAATAGTGTTTTCAAGCCCTATAAATAGGGGCCCAACCTCTTCATTTCAAACCACAACAAACACCAAACAACCTTACGATATCGGGGAGTGTTCTGGTGAGAAAAATAGGTCGGGAAAGGTAAGGAACGAGCGATAGCTTGTAGCGAAGTGCTCGAGAGTTGTCGGAAGAGTTGAACGGGGAACGAGCCAGCGACAATACTAAGTGAGTAATCGCTACTTTATTTCGTTAATAGTTTATAAAGTGTTAAACTATTATATGTGGAAGTTATATACTATTCGTAATTCCAAGAATAATGCCCAATGATTTACTTACGAGAACGGTGCCTAGGCCGATTACATGGGATCTGGTTGTTGGATTTTCCGAAAGGCTAAAATGCAGAAAGGATCCTGCCACCCCATCTGATCTTCTACCTGGCCATTCTTTATTTGATAAATCACGAGGTATCATATTGGAATTATAGAGAATATAAATCAGAGTGATGGTGTGATCCGTAGTACTGCCGGTTGAAATAGTAGTTCACCTATAAACAAATATATAGGTACAAACCAAGCAGTTATAGTGGGTGTAAGAAGGCAGGAATAACCAGATACCGTATACCAAAAATCAATGTGAGTAATCTATCCCTAAGTGTTACTTTTACTGTGGGGCCACATTATCGGTTATTGTGATTGAGACCATCTTTCTGTGGGGTCACATACTCGGTAATTGTGGTTGAGACCACATATATGCTGTGACGATCGAATTAGTAGTAATTGTGGTGGGACCATATACAAATGTTGTGATGGCCTACTTGGCTGGCAGTTTTATCACACATTCAACAGGTGTACGTTGAGTCCTTGAGACTCGGTATCACAGGGGGCTGTGATATGATGTGGAAGCTGAAAATTTAATGTTGTTATAACACTTATCGATTATTCACTGAGCTTGTAAAGCTCATCCTTGTTGATACTAACTGTGCAGGTACTGTAGACCCTACTAAAGGGAAGGATCTAATTCGGGGTTAGAACTGATGACCGTAGCAGCCTGGCTTTGGGGAGATACCACTTGTACCTTTTTCTTGTAATATATACCCTGTATAATATTTTGTTGAATAAAATATGTTTTAAAGTGTGGAAAATAAATGGGTATATTTATATTGAAAGTCGGGTGTTACAAGTTGGTATCAGAGCCGAGGTTTAAGTGAATTAGGTCTCTATAGAGTAGATACCTAGACTTGAACCTTAGGATATAGTAGAGTTTGGAAGTTAAAAAAAAAAAAAGATAATTCATGTTATAGGATTAAATGACTAACCGTTATGTTAAACTTTGAAGATGGCAAATACCAAGAATGGTCAAAGCCAGAGGGGTGCTGGGCAAGGAGCCTCCAGATGAGGCAGAACACGAAGTCAAAACCAAGGAGGTGGTAGAGGATGAAAAACACGAACACAAGGTTCAGTACACAGAGAAATGGGAGAAGCAGCAGGGAATCTGCAAGAATTACGAACTATGATTGCGGATGTGGTACAGGAGATATTACCTACTCTAATAGGAAAGCAGAAGGAGGGTACTGCTAAGCAGGTGAACGATGAAGCTCTCAGAGACGATGAACACGCTGAAAGTGGGGTAAACATGGCAGATAAGGGTAAAGGCGTGGAGGGAACTTCGGAAGTGAAAAACAAATGTACGTATAAGAATTTCCTTAGTTGCAAGCCTAAGGAATTTACGGGAACTGATAGTCCCGTACAAGCGATGGAATGGTTGATACATACGGAGAAAGTTTTCCGGATTAGCAAGTGTGATGAGGCAAACAAGGTGGAGTTTGCTACCAACCTTTTCGCTGGGAATGCCCAGTATTGGTGGCAAGTTTTCAGTAGAGCTTTGGGTTCAGATTTGCTTGGAATGTTGACCTGGGAACAGTTTAAAGCAAAATTTACTGAAGAATATTGTTCCGAAGTAGCAGTGAAGAAGCTGACAGAAGAGTTCTTACATTTGGAACAAGGGACTCGTTCTGTGCAAGAATATACTATGGATTTCTTGGAGAAAGCTAGATTCTGTGAACATGAGGTTGATACTGAGAAAACAAAGATAGACAAGTACGTATGGGGATTGAAAACCCGGATTCGAGAGGTTGTACAGCCACTCAAGCTGACTACCTTTCGGCAAGTAGTTGATCGGGCGGTGGAACGTGAGGCGGAGCTGCAACGCCAACAAGGTGAAAGGAGGGCCGCAGAAGCAAAAAGAAAGGTTGAGGAACGTCCGTGGATTTCTCAGAAGAAGTCCCAACAATCAGAATCTGGGTCGCGGGGTCAGACTCGGAAGGATGAAGGCAAATGGTGCGACAAATGCCGGAGGAAGCATACGGGAGATGTCCTACTAGTTCCTCACCATTGTATTGTTTTAAGTATGGGAAGACAGGACACTATGCTCGAGATTGCAACCAAACAACTCGAGTATGTTTCCAGTGTGGAGCCAAAGATCATATCCGATCAGAATGTCCACAGCTGAAGACAGGAGGATCCCGAGACAGGACACGGGAGGAGCAGGGAAGAGAAAGGAAGGAGACACGAGGTGGACCAGTAGTCTCCCGAGCATTCCAGATGACCGTTGAAGAGGCCCGGGAAAAGACTGATGTTATCACAGGTATTTTTAAACTAAACTCGATCCCTGCATATGTATTCTTTGATCCCGGAGTCACAGACTCTTTTATTTCCACATCATTCATGCCTCAAATTTCGATACCCTTAACCCCGTTGAATGAAGAACTGGATGTAGAAGTAGCAGGTGGTAGACATGTATATGTCTCTAAACAGATGCCAGGGTGTCAGCTTGAGATTAACGGGACCATTTTCCCTATTGATCTGAAGCCGATCACCACCAGAGAATTTGAAGTAATTGTAGGAATGGACTGGTTAGCATCCAATGATGCTCAAGTCGATTGTAAAAGAAAAAGAAATGCAGTTCTGGCACCAGACGGGTCGTAAATAATAATTCAAGGTGAACGGCCACGTACAAGGATGCCTGTCATGTCTTTTGCCAAAGTACGACGTCATAACAACAAAGAAGGAATATTTTACATGGCATGTGTGGTCTCGACAGAGCCTACCAAACGATCCGTTGAAGATGTCGCCGTTGTAAAGGAGTTTGCTGATGTTTTTCCCGATGAGCTTCCGGGATTACCTCCGGATCGGCAGCTAGAGTCTACTATCGATTTGGTTCCAGGAGCAGCCCCTATTGCTCGTGCTCCTTATCGATTGGTACCAACAGAAATGGCAGAGTTGAGGAAGCAGTTGCAGGAATTACTCGATCGGGGATTCATTCGACCGAGTACTTCACCTTGGGGAGCACCTATCCTGTTTGTGAAGAAGAAGGACAGGTCTATGCGAATGTGTATAGACTATAGAGAACTGAACAAGATCACCATAAAGAACAAATATCCATTGCCCAGGATTGATGATTTATTCGATCAACTTCAGGGAGCATCCTATTTCTCTAAGATTGATCTAAGATCGGGATATCATCAGTTGAAGATTCGGGAGTCGGATATCCCGAAGACTGCCTTCCGTACCCGTTACAGACATTATGAGTTCCTGGTGATGTCGTTTGGGTTAACCAATGCCCCTGCAGCTTTCATGGACTTGATGAACAGAGTGTGTCGTCCATTTCTTGATACCTCTGTTATCGTGTTCATTGATGATATACTGATCTATTCCCGGAGTCAGGAATAGCACGAGACGCATCTACGTCAAGTTTTGGAGTTACTCCGTCAAGAGAAGCTGTATGCCAAGTTCTCAAAGTGTGAATTTTGGCTTCGTGAAGTTTAGTTTCTGGGACATGTTATTAGCAGCGAAGGTGTTAAAGTTGATCCTGCAAAGATCGAGGCTGTAATGAAGTGGGAGCCGCCGCGGAATCCATCAGAAATACGCAGTTTTCTTGGGCTAGCTGGATATTACATGAGATTTGTAGAGAACTTCTCCTCTATTGCAGCTCCTTTGACTAAATTAACTAAGAAGGGCGAGAAGTTTGAATGGACTGAGGAGCAGCAAGCTGCATTTCAGAAGCTGAAGCAAGCTCTGTGTGAAGCCCCAGTACTTGCATTACCACAAGGTGGGGAAGACTTTGTGATCTACAGTGACGCTTCTAGGATGGGCCTGGGATGCGTTTTAATGCAGAGGGGCCGGGTGATTGCATACGCATCCAGACAATTGAAAGAAGCTGAGAAAAGATACCCGGTACATGATCTTGAACTAGCTGCCGTAGTATTAGCATTAAAGTTGTGGAGGCACTACCTATACGGGGTAAAGTTCAAGATCTATACGGACCATAAGAGTCTCAAATATTTGTTCGATCAGAAGGAGTTGAACATGAGGCAGCAGAGATGGATGGACTTACTCAAAGACTATGACTGCGAGATTTTGTACCATCCAAGGAAGGCGAATGTAGTTGCAGACGCTCTCAGTCGAAAAGAGAGACCCATTAGGGTTGTGTCTGCTTGTATGAGCATAGTTAGTCGGCTACCTGAGCTGATTCGAACAGCCCAAGAGGAAGCAGGAAAGGCGGAGCATGTGAAAAGCGAACGCATGGTTAACTATATTAACCAACTCGAAGAAAATTCTCAGCGATTGAAGACCTTTAAAGGTTGAGTATGGGTGCCAAAGCAGGGTGAGGCACGTAAGTTACTCCTCGAGGATGCGCATTGTTCTCGTTATGCTATACACCCGGGTAGCACCAAAATGTATCGGACGCTGAAACCGTTATACTGGTGGCCGGGCATGAAGCGGGATATAGGAAGATATGTGGAACGGTGCCAAACATGCTTGCAAGTGAAGTCCAATCATCAAAAGCCGTATGGAGAAATTCAGCCTCTACCTATTCCGATGAAGAAGTGGGACGAGGTCACCATGGACTTTGTGACAAAACTTCCTCGGACGCCACGAGGACACGATGCAATATGGGTGATCGTGGATCGACTGACCAAATCCGCTCAGTTCATACCCATACGTGAAGATCATAAAGTTAGCAAATTAGCCAGAATCTATATTGATGAAGTAGTCAGTAGACACGGAGTACCATCCTCCGTTATATCCGACCGAGATAGTCGATTTATTTCTCGTTTTTGGCAGAGCCTTCAGGAGCAGTTTGGGTCGAAGATTTTGATGAGTACTGCCTATCATCCTCAGACTGATGGGCAAAGTGAAAGGACTATACAAACATTGGAGGATATGCTTCGTGCGTGTGTTATAGATTTTGGTGGAAGCTGGGAGGATCACTTGCCTCTTGTAGAATTCGCATACAATAATAGCTATCACTCCAGCATTCAGATGGCGCCATACGAGGCATTGTATGGAGCACCATGTCGTACTCCGACCTGTTGGACAGAGTTAGGAGAAAAACCGTTAGCCGGACCTGAGATTGTCGCTCAAACCGAGGAGAAAATTCGTGAGATTCGAGAACATTTGGAGGTTGCTCAAAACCGCCAAAAGCAGTATGCTGATCGTCGGGTGAAACCTATAGAATTTCAGGTTGGTGATATGGTGATGCTCAAGGTCTCTCCATGGAAGGGTATGATTCGTTTTGGAAAGAAAGGAAAGCTGAGTCCTCGTTTTATCGGACCTTTTCGCATATCTCAAAGAGTAGGAGCTGTAGCCTACCGGTTAGAGCTACCTGAGGAGCTAAGAGGCATTCACAACGTCTTCCATGTGTCGCATTTGAGAAAGACTCTGTTTGACGAGTCCCAACGAGTGCCTTTACCTAAAATTGAAATAGATAAAAAGCTGAGGTACCTGGAGCAGCCAGAAAAGATTTTAGACCGCAAGGTGAGACAGCTACGGAACAAGAAGATTAATATGGTAAAAGTACAGTGGCGATATCACAAGGGCTCGGATGTAACTTGGGAAGCCGAAGAGGAAATGAAGGCGAAGTACCCCCAATTGTTTGCTTGATTCCGGGGACGAAATCTTATAAAGGGGGGAGAACTTGTAACGATTGTTTTTTAAAAAAAAAATTGTGAATAGTAACTCCGGTGTGAATAGTAACTGCGGCATGAATAGTAACTTCGGCATGAATAGTACTCCGGCATGAATAGTACCGAGAAATGAAGTAAGCGCTTACCTCGTGATGACATCAACGATGATGTCGTGATGACGTCGTGAATAGTGACGATGATGTCATGATGACGTCGTGCTGACGTCATGAATAGTATGGTAAAAGTGCTTTGGCAATACCATAGAGGTTTCCATATGACATGGGAAACCGAAATTTTAATGAGATAGAAATACCCCCAACTCTTTGTTTGATTCCGAGGACAGAATCTTTTGAATGAGGGGAGAATTTGTAACACCAAATACTTGTGATAAGTATTTGAAAGGTAATTCTAGTAAAAAGGGTAAATGGGTCATTTTACCTTAGAAGGGTAATTTGGTCTTTTGGACAGAAAAGGATTTGGTTTGTAATAATATTTTGAGTTTTGGACTTAAAATATTATAAAAACTGGTTTTTGTCATAAAATGTGTTAGTTGTGGCAAAAGTTCAAGAAATAGAATTCCAAGGACTAAAATGCAATTTCTGGAAATATAAAGCTAGAACATTCTCCCACATGTGCAGAAAAGTTTAGAAGCTACGGGAGAGAGAGTTCTTGAGCGATCGTTGCAAGTCTTGGAGATTTCTTGAAGGTTTGAAGCTTGTAATTCGGTTATTGGCTTTGGATTGAAGAATTGGAAGTGTTGAAGGTTAGTATTTCAAGTTCTAACCTAGCTTTGTTCTTGATGAACTTTTGTAGAAACTGGAATCTGTAATTTCAGTCAAGAATTATGTGTTAAGTGGCTTAATACTTCCAGTAAGTCATGCTAAAAGGACTTAATTCAAGAATATGGAAGTAGGTTGTTATTTTTCAAGAATTGAGATTTTGATCAAGAACCCTAGATTGTGAGTTCTTGTGATTAACTTGATTCTAATGGTTTATAATGAGTTCCAGATGTTATAACGAGTTGTAGACGCTATATTGACTGAAAGAAATCAGTAGAAGCAAGTAAAATTCAACAATTTCGGTTTTGGACCAAAAATGTGAAAAACGGGAAATGTTAGAAATGGATTGGAATTACCAATTCCATTGTTTAAAACTTGATGTAAATGAAGGGTTTTGGTCTTGGAACAAACCCCTATCGATTAAGAAGAGTATTAAGCACTTAAAATGAGAAAATGGGATTTTATAGCACAAAAAATGGGTTTACTGCCTGGAATCGCAGGGATCGCGACCCGACCAAGGGGTGGATCGCGACCCGATCCCGCGGCAGAAATGAACATTTCCTCTATTGAAATTTTGAGCATTTTCCAAGTTTGATTTTGATGCTAGGCTTATCCGATTGACCTGAAATTTTAAACATAGGTCTAATATGTTGTGAAACTTCATGGAAAATTGTTGGAATACGTATACGACCTCCCGAAAGTACTGTAGTAGAATACGCGTATTTCGGGAAGTGTATTAAATTTTTATAACGATGGTTATTGATTGGAAATGCTTGGAATGGTCCCCAATTGTATTGTATAGGACTCTTGTGTAGTAGAGTCAACTGAAATGGTAATTAACCTATGATCATTTGGTATATAAATGAATATATAGGTACAGGACGAACGGTTGTAGTGTATACAAAGACAAGAAACAACTGGAACTAAATGCAGCGAGTATTCAGGTGAGTAATCTCACTTATATCATATATGATATGTATTGATTGGATTATTACAGATTGAAACAGATTTTGGGGGACGGAATTTGACAGTTTACAGAAGCGTTAAAAAGACAATATCAGATAAGCCGTGAGTCTGCGATAGACAAGAACGGAGCTGTGAGTCAATGATACGACAATACCAGATAAGTCGTGAGTCTACGATAGACAAGAACGGAGCTGTGAGTCAACCTTTGAAAAGGCAATACCGGATAATCCGTGAGTCATTGTAATGGCAAGAACGGAGCCGTGAGTCTAGGCAAAAGCGGGACAAACTCGTGAGCCATAAATGACTATGATATTGGATTTTATATCCAACTGGTGCGGCCTATATGGCTATGACATTGAAGTTGAATCCAAATGGTGTGGTCTTATGACCATGATATCGGGTTATTGAACCCAGCTGGTGCGGCCTTTGGGCTATGATATTAATGATGAAATTGTTGGTGCGGCTTATATAGCTACGACACATGGTGCGGCTTATATAGCCATGATATATGGTGCGGTCAATTATGACTATGAAATATGGGACAGAAATGGTAATTGAGAGTTATATGTTTATTCTCTCTTATATATATATGATATTTGTGGCTAACATATTTGATTTGATCAGTATGCAAATGACAGCCTGTAAGGCTATGAAGTAGGATGTGAAATCCTAAGAGATATGTGATCAGCCAGTAAGGCTAGGAGTTTGGATCCGATATCCAGACAGATATATGAATGTATTTTTATACATGTTATTTGCAGATATGATTACTCACTGAGCTTTATAGCTCACGTTATTTGTTAAATGTCCCTGCAGGTTAGCATTATCCTGATAAGGGAAAAGATAGAGTCCGTGACTAAAGAAGTGGGACTTATAAATGCTGTCAGTAGCAGCCCGGCTTCAAAGGAGATTATGATATTTATACTCTCCTTGATACACTTGTACCCGTTTTTAATAAAATGTACCCCTCTTGTTATGGTTTTACGTATTGAAACCTTTGTTTTAAATGAAAATTTTTCAGGGGTGTTTTTGTTTTAAAAGCCGGGTGTTACACCACATTATCGGTTATTGTGATTGGGACCATCTTTCTGTGGGGTCACATACTCGGTAATTGTGGTTGAGACCACATATATGCTGTGACGATCGAATTAGTAGTAATTGTGGTGGTACCACATACAAATGTTGTGATGGCCTACTTGGCTGGCAGTTTTATCACACATTCAACAGGTGTACGTTGAGTCCTTGAGACTCGGTATCACAGGGGGCTGTGATATGATGTGGAAGCTGAAAATTTAATGTTGTTATAACACTTATCGATTATTCACTGAGCTTGTAAAGCTCATCCTTGTTGATACTAACTGTGCAGGTGCTGTAGACCCTACGAAAGGAAAGGATCTAATTCGGGGTTAGAACTGATAACCGTAGCAGCCTGGATTTGGGGAGATACCACTTGTACCTTTTTCTTGTAATATATGCCATGTATAATATTTTGTTGAATAAAATATGTTTTAAAGTGTGGAAAATAAATGGGTATATTTATATTGAAAGTCGGGTGTTACACAACATGTGGCACAAAAGACGTCCACCTCATCTCCAACATGTTTTTAATTAAAAAGTCTGATTTATGGTATTATTGTTATTAAGATAAAAATATTAAATATTAAATAATAAATGGTTGATTGTTCTTAAACTTGATTTTAGGGTTCTATACTCGAATCCCCGTTCCCCGAACCCCATCCATATCCTCATTCTCGCGAACCCAAATCGTAAATCTGCTCCTCCTTTTAAACCTCCATCCATCTCTCAATTCTACGTCGGTAATCTTTCCGTCTCCACTTCACTAAATCCATCACCATTACCCCTGTATTGAAGTAACATGGTTTCTTCCCGTCGAAAACTCTCGACAACCGTGAATAGTACCAAAATTGGTCTGTAAAATACTTGGTGAAATTAGCGTAACAGCACACCGGAGCTCCTATTGACGTGGACCCCAAGGAAACCGACCAAATCTTTTGTATATCGTCGATCACAATGACATCAGAATCGAGATAAATCACTCGGTGGTGTATGTTAGCCAAGTAAATTCTCGCGTAATTCAAAAGGTCTTCAAGAGCTTCACAAATCGAATACGAGATCAAATTCTTAACGACGCAGTATTCGAACTTCCATGGTGGTGTACGGTGGTGGTTGATGGTAGTGTAGGTGGTTTGGTTGAATGTGTTTTTTGTCACTCGAAACGACCAAAGCTTTTGTATATCGTCGACCACGATGATATCAGAACTCTCGTTGTTGCTTTACAAATTCAACAAACTGGATAGTTAGTCTCCTTCTTTAAATGTTAACCAAGAATTTGTCAAGCTTCTTAATTGAATGCATCCACCCAGGTAAACAAATTCACTTAATAGCGTCTTCAATTCAATGTAACATTTGTCTCTTTTCCACCGGTAACTTGATTGATTTGTTTTTTTGCCTTGTAATTACGCTTCCTCTGGCTTCAAGTTGTGGATTTGAACGGTTTTCCAAGTAGCCTCTTCTGGTTTTTTCGTACAATGTGTGTTCAGATTTGTTGTACTTTCGTTTGTATTAATTTAATTTACGAGGCAATTGCTTGATTTTGATGGAGAATTCTTGGCTGAATTGGGGAATTTCAAGAATTTGAGACTCTTTGTGTGTTTATTGACGAGTTTTGTATATGAAAATAGGTTTTAAAATTAATGAAAATATGTAGTTAATTTAAAAAAAATCACGTAGACGCTATGTCAGCGCCACGTGGACATGCTTTGTTGACTAATATGAGACATGACATACCACGTAGGCGTGTTAACCGGATGACCCGGTCAAATCCCATAAAATGGTATTTTTGATATAGATTTTGTTATTTTAAAGACCTAAAATGCACAAAACAAAAAACTTCAATGACCATTTAAAATAAATGACATAAGTTCGTTGAGTCATTATAACAATAACCCTTTTTATTTTTAGACACTAGTTTTTTGGATTTTTTTTTTTTTTACTACAAAGCGAAGCCATTAAAAGTGTATAACTAACCTTGTTCACCATAATCTCTCTCGCTACAAATCCATACTTCATTTCGTGAAAATCCTTAAAAGAATCTAAACATTGTTCCCATGATGTGATGGGGATTAAATTTTGAATTCTCCTTAAATAGAGGAAAACACATACACGGATAATTGTTGTCAGATATTGAGTCTAAAATAACTCATTTCAATTAAATGCATCATTTTTATGTCATTCTTAGAAAACAAATGGTCGTTTTTATAAAAACATCGCTTTATTAATATTCTTTCAATTAATAAACGTTAATGTGGCTCATATTGAGATCCAAGTGAGGAAATATATTATGGGTTAGAAAAAAAAAAAAGGTTGACTTTCAATTGGATCTACCTAACCCTACCAAACCCCGGCACGTTGGGTGAGGGTCTTTTATGTAAATCTACAACATGTGCGTCGGTTGTTATGGGTTTGTCCGTTTCCAATCGCCCACGGTATCAAAGATTCAAAGCAGATGTGCTCTTGATGTCCACCGTTTGAAATGTCTCTTTTGTCAAATATACAGATTAAGATTACAAATCAAATACTACCTTCGTTAATACAAAATTATTGGCTTAACCATACATTGTTATAAATGTATTATATAAAATACAATCCCATAAACGTGTAGGTTTTTTGAATATAGTCTACAATTACTGTTATTTTCTCTTTGCAATGTTCCTTGTTTTTAGCATCTTGTCCCATTTTTTCATAAAATATTGTCGTTCCAGCAAAAAAATATTACAATGATATTAGATGTATGTTGTGTTTTCTAAAGACAGTAATTTACTAATTGAAATCTATATTGTTATCTTATATGTTCTGTATAATAGAAATCACGAGGGATACACTACTTACATTTTATAAATATAAAATGCTTGATTCGATAAGTAGTTTAATAAAAATATCTATTATTATATGCATATTTAAAACGTTCTTTAACTAAGTGATGGATCAAATCAACACGAAAAATATTTAATGATGATTATTAATAGACAAATACACATTTTGTAAAATATAACACTTTTATATTCGTTGTTTAAAAAAATATGGCTCTCTCTTTTTTGTAACAATTTTGTCCAGAATTACTTATTTTGTCCAAAATTATATATTTTGTCATTAAATTACAAAGTTAGTTTTAATTGGGAGTTTACTAAGGTCGTATCCTCGCGATAGAAGCCTAGTTGGTTGAAGTGCGAAATTTCATGCAATAGGTCTAGTATTCGAATATTGACACACGCAAAATATCGCTAGTGTCTTGCGATTGACCTCCCACATGGGTCTTGGAACGAGTTGACATAGGTTGTTCAGATGGTGCGATTTACTATTTCTTGACTATTTATAATAGAGGTAGCATTGCTCACAATATAGAGAAACCATAACATATATTTATTAAAATGACCATTTTGTTAGTGATTAGGGTTACCCTAGTACCCATTAGGGTTTAGTTAAGACCAATATCCCATTTTGTATCTTTATTTATATGAGGTTAAACCCTCATTATTATGATCAAACTATTCTATGTTATAACATGGTATCAGAGCTCTACGTTAAAACCTTACTGCTGACCACATCCGTCGCTGCCGATCGCCACCTCTGGAGACCTTTTAATCGTTGGAGGTTCCTTCAATATTTTTTCCTTTCTTTTTTTTCTCATAAATAATAATACAGCCGCCGGCACCAAACCAGAGCTCTGTCATCAGCTTCTTCTACTGCATTGTCTGCTACGGCCCCTCTCCTTTGATGTCTCTTCTCCTCTGGACATTATTTGTCGGGCAGCCTCTGATTTGCAGTTGTCTCTCTCCATCTATCAACACTGCGGTCATCGATCTCGCCGAAATTGGCTCCATCTGCTGCAGCTCGAGCCATCTCTCTTTGCTCGCTGCCTTTCTCGAGACTTCTCTGTCGTCGGCTCCATGATCGTTGTTACGACTCTCTCTTCTTCTTCAATTGAACATCCTCTAGCCGCTGCTCCACCTCTATTCTTCTCCGACGAGCAGTCATTGTTTACCGCCATTGTCGGAGCTCTGCGACCGCCGTGCCGCTGTTTTTCAATTATGTTTTTTTATGTTTTTGTTTATTTTCCAGTTTAACCGTCTCCTCCCAATCAAATTGCCGGGGAGGGGGGGGGGGGGGGGGATGTTACTGATTAGGGTTACCTTAATACCCACCAATAACCTATTTTGTAACCTTATTTATATGATGTTAAACCCTCATTATTATGATCAAGCTATTCTATATTATAACACATTTTTCTTATATGTATTATTATTTTATCATTATTTTAATAGAATAAAAATAATCATCGCCTTGGATACTGATCACGTTTTGAACTATATTTAGTTTCAAACATTCTTTTTGTCAAGAAATAAAACTTTTTTTAGAAAAGCTGAATTTCGAACTCTATTAGTTGTTTTGAACTTGCTTTTCGATATAGCTAAAAAGTTTTGAACTAGATTATTGTGTTTGAACTTACTTATATAGTTTTTGATTGAAAATACATGAACTTTCTCTATATGGTGCGGAATGAATGTCATGTATCCATATTTTATATTTAACATATATTTTTGGTATAGAATATACAATGATTAATAAATGTTGTTCATATTTGAGTTGTCATCCAACCAATAGTTGCAATTTAATCAAGAAAAAAGTAATGTGAAAATTGTATATAAGACGTCGCGGAGTGGGTATCATGGAGTGACCGTGATGGACACGGTGGCACCCATCACAGCGTGCACACCGCCTCGTGTGACCGTGATGGGCCGTGGTCGTGGTCACACGTGTTCCCTTTCACGCTCTATCACAGCCAATGGGATCAAAATAGGCGTTGAACGGCTACAATTTTAAAAAGAAAAAATTACCTTTTTTTAAATTACCTACATTTACACACATATATAAACACATCTTTTTAACCTCAAATACACACATCTTCTTCATCTTTTTAACCTCAAACACACAAATATTCAAAAACCTTTTGCAATGGAACAAAATCCAAACACCCCACCTTCAAACCAAAAACGCGAGTATGATCCGTTCGGATTAAACTCGACCCCACGCCAATACACGAATCTAGAATCGCCCATGCGGTGGTTTTATGAATTTACTTCAAGGCGGATCTCCGATCGCACAACCACCACTTTTTCAACAACCATATCTGCCATTGAAACCATATCAACAATTTCAACCCCCGTTTTCGTTTCAACCGCAAGGATTCCAAGCCCAATCATCGCAACCATCGATGTTACAACCGCAACCGGTGTCTCCCGAGATCGTTCAAGAGACACAAGAAGAAGATGACAACCAAACCCGCCGGGCCGCAAGGAGGAAAGCAAAACAAACGGGGGCGAAAAACGAACGATTTGGACGAAAGAGGAAGAATTAAACTTGGTAAAGGCGTACATTTCCGCTTCCGTTGACCCGGTCGTCGGGGACTCGCAAACGCTTGATACTTTTTGGAACAAAGTTCAAGCGTTTTTTTACGAGTTAATGGGCGAAAAAAGCGCAACATGGATAAAATTACGGGGAAATTTTGGGAGATGCGACTAAAGCTCAACCAATTTAATGACATCTTCAACAATCTCACGAACATGCGCAAAAGCGGGTCCAACGATTTCGACGTTTTGAACGCGGCGTTAAAACAATACGAAACAACAACGCCCACTAAGAAAGCGTTCCCGTATATGCAAGCTTGGAGCGAGTTGAGAAAACAACCGAAATGGCTCCTTGTCGAAGATTCGCAATCTTTGGGAACTAAACGCTCGAGGTCGGTCCACCAAGAAACGTCACAACAATCGGACAGGCGAACTTATATCGACGTGAACGACGAGCCCGTGGATCTCGATGAAGACGAGCGCCAACCGATCCGTCGACCGATGGGGCGAGACCGGGCAAAAAAAGCCGGCAAGAAAGCGGCTTCGGGTTCCGGTTTGAAGTCGAGCGTTATGGAATTGTTTAGCGAAAAATTCGACCGATACGTCCAATTACAAAGCGACAAGGTCGGGATTATGGGTCAGGTCGAACAAGAAATTGTCCAAACGCAACGGGAAATTGTCCAAACGCAACGGGAGTTACAACGAAACGCCGATATCGACTTCTTGGCAAAAAAACCAACCGACTTTGAGGGTGAGGATTTGAAGATTTTTTTGGCGATGCGGGAAAGTGTCCGCGCAAAATATCGC
The DNA here is from genome assembly GCA_023525715.1 of Cichorium intybus. Taxonomy (NCBI): domain Eukaryota; kingdom Viridiplantae; phylum Streptophyta; class Magnoliopsida; order Asterales; family Asteraceae; genus Cichorium; species Cichorium intybus. The sequence goes on from CM042009.1 coordinate 19,279,088, forward strand.
CCTAGGAACGATAACTAGTTTACGTTTTTATTTTCCAATTGTCGTTTTTTTTTCTACGTTAGTTTTTTTTGTTTTTTAATTTTAGTGTAATTTTATTTTCAATGTAATGGTTTTTAATTTAAAAATTATGTTTTAAATTATTTTTGAATTTTTTTAATTAAAAATATGATGTGGTGTGATGAAAATGTGGTGGGTAATGTGATGAAGTGTGATGGGGTAAAATCCTATGTAGCGATAACGTAGCGCCCATCACATTTAAGCAATGTGATGAATACTCCCACTAGCCTAAGGCAGTGACCCAAAACACATGGTCTTAATAAAAAAAAGTCCATGGTGACATAAGTTTTAGCCAAACTTTGTAAACATGATTGTACATGATCTCATCCTAGCTAAAGAATGCTCATTGACCTACCTCCACTCAAATCCTAATATATTTGCTCAATGTGGTTTGCTGAGAGTATTTGTTCAAATAAACTCTAGATAATTATTTGTATTTAATTGTGCAAGAGCGAATTTGATTCTTGTTTGATTAACAATATTTGTATTTCAATTGTGAGGAATTTTGTTTGATAATCGGATTTAAGTTCGGTAGATGGTATCCGTTGTACATAAGGACAATAAATCCGTTGATTTATCATTCCAGTGAAGTTGCTTCCCGGAACTAACGGATATGTCATTAATAATGGTTCATTAGCAAAATCTTATATTTAATGACATGTTTTTCTACATATTGGACGGGATGTTGCGCTTGTCTTACAAATAACCCAAACTAAACAAGTTTGAAAATAAATTAGTTTTCCAGTTAGATATGACACGTCATGCATAACCTAAATATAATAGAAACTAATAGTGGTGGAAAACATAACCAAGTTAATAAAATATAATGGTGCGTTTAGTTGCGGAAAATTGCTCCGTTTTCCGGAAAAATTTTCCCAGAAAAATGAGAATTCTGAAAACGCGTTTAGTTCGGCAATTTTTCTAAAATTTTCCAAGAAAATGAAGATTTTTCATTTTTCCAAAATTACAAAGAATTTCGAAAATTTTGGAAAAATTATTGTTTTTTTAATTTTTCTATTTCCAAATTTTTTCTAAAATATAATAAAAACAAGAGCACACACACTCATTCTCACCTACACCCCACAATTACAACTACACCCACCCTACGCTCCACCCACCCCACCCACCTCGTCCCACCCACCACCTACACCCACCTGCCCCACCACACCCACCCCATCCCCACCACCCACCCCACCACACCCACCACCTACACCCACCCCACCCACCTGCCCCACCACACCCACCTATACCCACCCCACGCCACCCCGCTCCACCCACCACCTACACCCACCAAACCCACAACACCACCCCAACCACCTCCACCCACCCCATCCCCACCCACCAACCACCACCTATACCCACCCCACGCCACCCCACTCCACGCACCACCCACCCACCACCTACACCCACCAAACCCACAACACCACCCCAACCACCTCCACCCCACCACATCCTACACCACCCACCCCACCACACCACACCATATACCCTACCCACCCCACACCCCATCCCCACCCACCACCTACATACACACACCCACCCCGCCCTACCCCACCCCACCCCACTCCATCCATCCACCACCTACACCCACAACACCACCCCACCCTACCTACCCCCACCCACCCTGCCCTTACCCGGCCCTACCCATCCCACCCCTACCACACCACACCACAATACCGTACCCACCCTACCACACTACCCACCTGCCCCACCACACCCACCACCCACCCCATCCCCACCCACCACCTACACCCACCCCACCCCACCCCACTCCATGCACCACCCACCACCTACACCCACCAAACCCACAACACCACCCCAACCACCTCCACCCCACCCCATCCTACCCCACCCACCCACCACACCACACCACATACCCCACCCACCCCACACTACCACACTACATACCGCACCCACCCCTGCCCTACCCACCACACACCCACCCCCACCATACCCTACCCCGCTCCATCCACCCACCACCTACACCCACCTACACCCACAACACCACCCCACCCAACCTACCCTTACCCCTACCCATCCCACCCCACCACACCACACCACACCACACCACACCACAATACCCCACCCCACCCTACCGTACCCACCCTACCCCACACCACCACCACCCATCCTACCCCATCCACCAGGTAGGATGGGGTGGGGTAAGGGTGAGGTGGGGTGGGTTGATGGGATGTATGTGTGTTATTTGAAATAACAAAAATTGGAAAATGAAAATTGATAGAAAATATATCTAAAACATATTTTTTTTTCCAAAATAGAAAATGAAAATGGAATCGGTTTTATCTAAACGAGTTTTCTAAATTCTCAATTGAAAACTGAAAATGAAAACTCATTTTATTTTTTAGAAAACGATAAATGGAAAAAGAAAAACAGTTTTCTGTAACTAAACACACCCTAAGATTTTTAATTTTGATATAGATATGTTGAGAGTTTTTATTACGTAGTTGTGGTTGAAAAGATATCAAAAGTAGGAAAAAAACTCTAATGAAAAAGTCGTTTCTTACGAATGTATACGTGTTGGGTCACTTAAAAAATCTAAATGTTAGATTATTGCGTTTAGCTATTTTGATCGCTTATTTATTGTAGCAATGACAAATAGACCACGAACCATTCCAAGATAAGTAGATAACTATCCGGTAACGTATAACAAATCTAAGATATTAAGGTAATAACATTTTTGATAGATTATAATTATTTTTATAATATAAAATCATCAAAATTGAAAAAATAAAGTAAAAAGGACCATATTGCCCTTATTCTAAATCGGTGAACTCGTTATAACATAATAGATCATATTCACGTATTGTCTGTCGTCGTCATCTGCCTCATTCTTGCCGTCTCAAAATCTCGCCGACTTGCTTCTTTCAATCGACTCCATAAGCAACTAACTAACTGTTGATTGTGATTATGTAGCCTCTATGTTGCCGGATTCCCTAATTCCAAAGAAGAAGAACAAGGTTTACAATGGCTTGGTTCCGGAACCGGATGGAATAGAAATCGAAAAAAAAGAGAAAAATAGTTCCAGTTTATTTTGACGTGAATGTGTTCTAATCCTAATTAATTCCTTACTACCGAACGAATTTCAGTGGTCTAAACCTGAGTCAGACAGGGTAATGAACAACATCGGGTTTCTCGCTGAGCAATTCCAAAATCAGTTCTTCCTTTTCCTTTTTACAACATTCAAACCGCAAAGGAACCGATCATTAAGCTTCTGAAATCCAAAGCGAATTAACCCAAATTAAGAAACATATTCGATGAATCCGATTAAACGCTTACAACGATTAACCCCTAACGAAAGAAATTCGGAATCCACTTGTCGAGATTGACCTTTTGAATCGTCAATTGGCACAACATCAGAAAATCTTCTGGTGTCTTAGGTACCAACAAATCCAACACATTCCTACCTATCTTCTTTATATGCTCCAATTTCCGATCCTCAGTATACACAATCGCGCTGCTCACGATCGCCAATTTCTCCACCATATCCTCACGCACCTCCGCCATTCGGTAGCCAACAAATCTGTCATAACTGATGGCATACACCGAGAACTTCTCCACTTCCATTTGCTTCAATTCGAAACCATTGACAGCGAATACTTGATGAAAAATGTCGAAATTGACTGCAAGGACTGAGTTGGAGACGACAAATGACGATAACGAACTTGAGGAATGCGGCCTGATTGCGTATTACAGGTGAGCAATCATATATAATCGAATTCAATGCAGTCAACGTAAATTTATCTCAATATGCAGATTACTCATTACAACATCGATTCTTGATTATTGATTGCGCAGGATCGATTATTGATTCTTGATTCTTGATTGCGCCAAACTCAGATTGCGTATTAAGGGATCATTCTTGAGTTTGTTTCCAGTTTCTCGATATTGTTATGTAAAGGGTATTATTGTCAAACAATGTTGTTTTATAATTAAAATGGTTTTAAATAATGAAAATTGATTATAAAATTAGATATAAAATATTAAAAATAGAATTTGGGTAAATTTGATATATTATAAGTTTATATTGGGTATTTGTGATATTTAGAAATTTTATTGGATAAATATGATATTTTGTGGTTTAATTAGGGTATATATGAAATTACCCCAAAATTAAAAGCAATTCAATTAAATCATATATAATATAATTTTATAATCAATGGTACTGAAATTAATGATCATTTAAAGAAAGAAATAAATGTTCATTGTATATAGAGGATTCTAAGCAAGCGAAACACAATTGTCCAACAAAAGATTTAGACTACAAAGACATGGATAGCACCAAGTTCATGATGGTTTTTGGTTTTCTCATTGCATCCAGCATTATGCATACCAAAGCTTACGGTAAAACATTTTTTTTTTTTCTTTTTTCATCTTTTACATGCTAAAAAGTATGCGTGCTAATTAAAATGATGTTTTAAGATATACATTTTATGTTGAAAGATTTACTTGCTATATTTCATCAGTGGTTGTTATTATATCTTGTTCTTATATAGAATTCTTATAAGTAGTCATAAATTAAACAAGAAATGTAAATAATACAAGCATCTCAGTTCAAATCACAAAATAGCTTGTCTAATATTTAAACATCACATCCTTTGAACGAGTTTTGAAAATATTTTCAAAATGGTTTTAATGAATAATAGTATATTTCTAATTTTATATATTTTTTTCATTGTATTTTGACAGCGTCGGTATCAACAAATGCGGCCATCTTTTGTCCAGCCTATGGATGTAATAATGATGGAGATTTGGAGAATATAAGATGCATACTCTTCTGCCAGGCTAGAGGGTTCCGTGGAGGATGGTGTCGAGGAACTTCATTTCATGGGATGGGCCAATGTTGTTGTATGCCTTCATAGTTTGTTGTTGTAAATGATGTTAACCATCATTATACATGTGTGTGTGCGTGCACACAAACATAGATGCATACGTACATAAAACAAATGTTCAAATAAGAAATAAAAAAATGAAAACCATAAAAACCAAATTTTCACAGTTGCATGATGATTATTTTATAATTTTTTATTTTATTTTCAACACTTGTTTATCATCTAAAAACAAAATTTGTATTCTAATATCATGATAGATGCTCTGATAATCAAATAGTTGACCTTTATCGCTACTTTTCACAGTGAAGATACCTTCTTCCCCATACAAGTTCATTTAATAATGTAAGTTTTCATATAAACGAAGATTTGGCTTCCTACATCCCTACAAAACAGTATTCCAGGGTAAAATATATTCAGATTTTAATGAAATTTTAAAGTATTCTACTTGAATCGTATTTGAATTCTCAGAACACATCAATGTGCAATATTTTTATGTGAATTTTATTCAACTTTTTGAATTATTACACTTATTCCAACATGAATATTCCGACGTAAATATTACTTTTTATATATTCAACATGGAAGAACTTATGTATGACTAGCAATTTTTGCCGTATTACACTCATCAATCTGATATGATAATTTTAGCGTTAATATAAATTTTTATATAGTTAACATGGAGAAATTTATGTAATTTATAATTATCAATATACCACGAGATATTAACACAAAAACTTTAAAATTTGTTGAAAAATGACTGGTTTAATTTTACTTTAACATCGCTTTTTTTGTAATACCTAAACTTTTGCAAGTTTTTTTCTATAACAGGTTTTCAGGTTTTCAGGTTTCCATGAAATAAATATCGCAATAAAAACCCTTAAGTTTGAAATTTTTTTACATTTTTATCCTAAATATATTTTTTCATATTATACGTATTAATGAACAAAAAAGTATGTATTTGTACGTTTTCAGAAGTATAAATACATTTTTTAGAAGTATACATACGTACCTTTAAGTTTTTAGAAGTATAAACATACTTTTTTGCATATAAACACGTGTATCAATCAAAAAAGTATTATAAAACGAGTTCGATCCTTTTTCTCGATATTTTTCCATTATAAATATTCTTTTAACTACAATAATACATATTTATAGGCAAACATATTTATACATCTAAAAAATGTGTGTGTGTGTGTGTGTGTCTCTCTCTCTCTCTCTCTCTCTCTCTCTATATATATATATATATATATATATATATATATATATATATATATATATATATATATATATATATATATATATATATATATATATATATATATATATATATATATATATATATATAACATAACATACGTATTTATACTTCTAAAAATGTATTAAGATTTCTAGAAATGTAATTATACTTCTAAAACAACTAAATTTCTAATTATACTTTTAAAAACATACAAAAATGACTTTAAAAATATTAGGTTTTCACCGTTATATAAAAGCATAACACGTTTTTTTCTTTTTTTTTTCTTTTTAGACAGTATTAACGGCAAACGTATACATATAAATATAAATTTTCTAATAACAAAAATACGATGTTTAATCATGCATTTTTTGTGGATAAATGCGTACTTTTTGCTTCAATGCGTTTAATAAAAACATATAGGACAAAAACGTAAAAGAATTGTAAACTTACGGTTACGGGCTTTTGCGAATTTCATTTCATATTAAGCCGAAAACCTATGATGAGATGTAAAAATGGAAAAGATAGAAAAATTTTCAAAATGAGGAAATGGAAAAAAGAGGAAAATAGCTGGAGGAGAGAAAGTAACAACATTCTTTGTTTCAAGATTCCCTGACAAAACAAGAAAAGAGGATCTATGGAAGAACATCGAAAAGTATGGAAGACTAATAGACGTCTACATGGCGATGAAAAAAACCAGAAATGGACTCAACTACGCTTTCATCATATTCAGGGATGTACAAGATGAAGAAGATTTTGAAAGGAGAATCTCTGGTGTGAAGTTTAAAGGGAGGAATCTCATAATAAACCTATCCAAGTCCCCCCCCCCCCCAAGAATCCGATCAAATAATGGGTTTCGAGACTCCAGAACATATGCAGAAACACTTAGACCGACATCAAGACCCAATGAAAACCAGAGCACTCAGACACCGCCTCCCCCCTTACAGCTGCAAAAGGAGAGAGGTATGTTCGGTTGGCTAGATAAAAAAAATCTGGTGGGGGAAGCAATCTCGCTAAATCATCTGGGGCATCTAAACTTCTATATGATAAAGGTGAGTTAATGTCGAGATAAAATATGTTGGAGGTCTGAGGGCTCTCCTGGTGTTCGAAAAGTCCCTAGACGCCAAAAAGTTTAAAGAGGATGAAAGTAGATGGAATGAGATGTTAAAGTGGGTAAATTGGGGGGGGGGGGGGGGGACTTGTCTCATGCGAAAAGAACTTCTAAACAATCACTAACAGGTTCGGTACAACTATAGCTCCATTTGACGAAATTTACAGTCTGGTCGACTTGTCTCATGCGAAGATTGGTATCCTAACGGCTAGACGTTGTCGAATCAATGAGGAGGTCCTATGTTCCATTGACGGGAAACCTATTAAGATCGGGGTTGTGGAATTCGATGATAATTACTGGTTTCCATTTCATTTTGATCCTCCATCGGGAGGAACTTCACGTGGCTCCTCTGAATATGATGAAGACGATAAGAAAGATGAAGGCATTTTGAACACATGGTACGCTGACGGAGATAATGAAAAAGAGGAAGGTGAATTCCTAGCTGATGAAGAAGTGATCAGATGTAGTCACAACCAGGAAGATGAGTGTATGAATGATGGATCGGTGATGGAAGACGATGGGGCTACCGGCGGGCAGCGTGTTTCTCCCGGTAAGATTAGAAGAGCAAAGGTCGAATAATAATGACTCCTCGAATTATACACCCGCATGCATGGGGGACGTGCCTGGGGTGGACGATGGTGTAGAACGTGTCGGTCAAACGGTACCATGTGCCAACGATGATGATCACGTGGTCCAACCGATTGATTCTTCTCAACCCAATGCGATAGATCCTATTGTTGCTGACCCATTTGGCGGACTGATTGGGGCCGGATGTTTTGGCCTTTCCCTTCCCCAATTAATAACTTAAGGCTGGATAGCCCAATTGATACGCTTGCCCAAAGTTTTGATGTTGGTGGTTTTGTCGGCAAAAGAAGAAGATTGTCCAAAGTTGCTTCCCGAATTTCCTCCCCCCTATGGTAAAATCCTGGATTGCAAAAAATCTAGATATGTCGTTTCCCCCCCTCTCGTGCCGATAGCTTGACTCCCGATGATCTAAATCGCCCCCTCTTCCCCCCCCCCCCCCCGACCTCAATAAACGGAGTGATTACTCAAACTCTAAACCCACCAATAGTGATGGGACTACGACATCGATGGAAATCAAGAAAATAGTGGAAATTGGGAAACAAATTGGAGTTATAATTATGGAAGAAGATCCAATTTTACAGGAAATCGTGTTGGGTGATGGAGGTAAAGTCTGTAACTGATGAATTGTTTGAGCCTAAACGTCAGAGGTATTGGTGAGAAATATAAAGTGAATTGGGTCAGACGGTTAAAGAATCAGTAGAACATTACCTTCCTGGGTCTTCAAGAAAAACAATTGTTAGACTCAGATTGTATAGATGTTAAAGGCTGCTGGGGCTCAAGTAATTTCGATCACGTACCGGTTCCAGCTACAGGAAGATCTGGTGGTTTACTGTGTATCTGGGACCCAAACATTTTCAAGGTCGGTGAAATTATTAAATCCCGCCATTATTAATCGCTATTGGATGTTGGTCTGGAATTTAAGAGAACGTGATCTTTGCAAATGTTTACGGGCCCCATGTGGTAGCAGAAAAAAAAAAGAAATTGTGGGACGAATTACAATTAATCTGTAATGTCAAAAGTAGAACCTGGGTAGTTTTTGGGGATTTCAATACAGTAAGATGTAAAGAGGAGAGATACAACTCCCAATTTTGTTCCTATCCAGCCCAAGACTTTAATCAGTTTATTACCAATGCCGGTCTCAAAGATTTAAGGATGGTGGGTCATCACTTCACATACTTCTGTCAAAGGGAGTTCAAGTTAAGCAAATTGGATAGATTTCTGGTTGGTCAAAATTTGGTGAATCTTTTCTCATGTATTTCGGTAACTGTTCCTTCCGAGGGAATTATCGGATCACTGCCCAATTCACCTCTTATCCAGGTCTATTGAAAGCGGGAAAATTCCATTCAGATTTTTTAATTCTTGGTTACATCGGAACGGGTTTGACGCTGTAGTTTGCAATGCTTGGGCGAGTTTCAGGGGATACGGAACTCCGGACAGATTTCTGTTAGCAAAACTAAAATTAAGAAAATGGAGAGCCACTGACCATCCAAAAGAAGTGTTGGAATTACAAAGCCTAAAAAAGGATCTGCATCTGCTAGACTCCGAAGCGGAAAATATAAATTTAGTCACTCCCGATTTAAAAAAAGAGACGTTACTGCATACGAATAATTTCTGAATTAGAAAAAATGACGGCGTTAGATACGAAACATAAGCTGATGGTAAAGTGGATGGTCGACGGAGATGAAAACACACGATTCTTTCACAAATTCGTTAACAAAAAACTACATAAAAACCGTATCCACGGTCTGAATATCGGAGGCAAATGGATTACAGATGGTGAGTCGATCAAGAATGAAATATACAGTTTTTTGTAATAAGTTCACAGAAAAATGGGTTAATTGGCCCATGTTGATAAACCCAAACTTTCAAACACTCAATCATCTTGACAGTGCCGCTCTTTAGTCCCCTTCACGCTGGAGGAAGTTAAATTGGCGGTATGGAACTGCCGGTCTGAAAAAGCGTCGGGCCCGGACGGCTTTACGTTTAAGTTCATTAAGGAATATTGGGATCTTGTTAAAGAAGACTTCTTTGGGGTTGTAAAACATTTTGAGGCTTACAAAAATTTGGAGATTGGGTGTAATGCCTCTTTTGTTACCCTTGTTTCTAAAATCAGAGACCCTCTAAAACCTTGTGATTTCCGCCCAATTAGCCTCATCGGATGTATCTACTGTTAGCTGATATAGAAAAAGAATGCTGAAATGATAGAGATGCTATAGACAAAGAAGCTGAATTGTTATCTTGAATGCTTTTATTCATCAATCGTACCCTTGCTTAAATATGCAGGGAGTTACATACTTTTACATATAATAAGTTGGAGACAACCAATAGTGGGAAACACTAGAAAGCAAAAGATGGATCTTAGTTGGGGAAATGATGCAAAGCTGATCCCACACTTATAAAATATTTATAAAGTATTTCTTTTAACACTCCCCCTCACGTTGAATGGTGGGATTCCCAAAATTCAACTTGACCAAACAGTTATTGAAAATTTTTTATTTACAGCTTTTGTCAAGATGTCGGCTACCTGGTCTTCTGATCGAACGAACGGTAGTTCAATGATTTGAGTTTCTAGTTTTTCTTTGATGAAATGTCTGTCAACTTCCACATGTTTGGTTCGGTCATGTTGTACAGGGTTTTCTGATATTTGAATAGCTGCTTTATTATCACACATAATCTTAATTGTTTCTGTACGGAAGAGGCCAACTTCAGTGAGAAGTTTTCGTATCCATAGAGCTTCTGCGACACCTTGTGCTATTCCCCTGAACTCTGCTTGAGCACTAGAAAGGGATCCCACTTTTTGTTTCTTACTCCTCCAGGTGACTAGATTTCCGCCAACTAAGGTGAAATATCCCGATGTTGATCTTCGATTTCCTTTGTCTCCTGCCCAATCTGCATCAGTATAGATCTGGGTTTTTAGATGCCCGTTAGCTTTAAACAACACTCCGTGCCCTGCTGTTCTCTTGAGATATCTGATAATTCTCCATACCGCCTCCATATGAGAGACCTGGGGTTGGTGCATAAACTGACTAACTACCCCTACTGCATATGAAATATCTGGGCGAGTATGTGAGAGATATATCAATTTCCCCACGATTTGTTGGTACCTTTCCTTGTCGACTGATTTTGCTTGGTTGTCTATATACAACTTTTGGTTTGTTACCATGGGAGTTTCTGCAGGTTTGCAATCAATCATTCCAGTTTCTGCTAATAGGTCTAGAACATATTTCTTTTGGCATATGAAAATTCCTTGTGTAGACCTTAATACTTCAATTCCAAGAAAGTACTTAAGCTGGCCTAGATCTTTCATCTCGAACTCTTGGAATAAGTTCTTCCTTAGTTTTGCCATTTCTTCCTCATCATTTCCTGTAATTATCATATCATCAACATAGATAATTAAACATGTTATACGTTCATTTCTCCTTTTAAGGAACAGAGTATGATCAGAGTTACTTTGTTTGAAACCGTAATTTTTCATTGCTAAGGTGAATCTACCAAACCATGCTCGAGGAGACTCCTTCAACCCATAGAGGGATTTCTTAAGGCGACAAACTTCACCTGGTTTGAAATTCTTCGTGAAACCAGGAGGTGCTTCCATATAGACTTCTTCTTTTAGTTCTCCATGTAGAAAAGCGTTTTTAACGTCAAATTGATGTAGCGGCCATCTTTCATTTGCAGCTATGGAGAAAAGGACTCTAATAGTATCAATCTTTGCAACTGGGGAAAAAGTCTCAGCATAATCAATTCCATAGGTTTGAGTATAGCCTTTGGCGACCAACCTTGCTTTATATCTTTCAACAGTACCAACAGGTTTATGTTTTATTGAAAAAACCCACCGACATCCCACTGGTTTCTTCTCGTTTGGAATAACACATTTTTTCCATGTGTCATTTTTTGCTAATGCTTCTATTTCAGTTTCCATTGCATTTCTCCAGTTCTTTGTCTTCAAGGCTTGCTCTACGTTGGTAGGGATTTCGTCAGAGTATAGTGCAACATTGAAGGCCCTGGCTTCTTGAGTCAAGTTTCCTTTAGTCATATTTGCCATAGGATATCTGGAACCTCGAGATTCTCTTTCTGGAGAATATCTTTTTGGTGGAATCCCTCTGTTAGTTCTTGGAGGTAACATATATCTTTCTGTTGGTTGTTCCTGTATTAGTTCTTCTTGTTCTGTGGCAGTTTCATGATCAGGGGTAACAAGTTCAACATGTTCAAGAGAATCAGGTGTATGAGTGAACTGAGTATTACATACCTCGGATGTCAGGTTGGGAGACTGATCTGGGACGGCACTAGAGTTAGGATTTGTATATTGTGTGGATATGTTGTGAGATTTTTCTTGAGTAATTTCGTTGGTATTTTCTTCTGATGTTGCCTGAACATATTCTAACCAACTTAGTGCGTCTGAACACTCTATCTCCCCCTGACCACTATGTTGGGAGGTATAATAGTATTCTGTTTCTAGAAAATCACAGTTCATAGTGGTGAACATGTGATGAGTCTTGGGGTTATAACATCTGTATCCCTTTTGATTCACTCCATATCCGACGAATACACATTTTTCCGCACACGGGTCGAGTTTATTTCGTTGAGACTTTGGTATATGAACAAAGGCAGTGCACCCAAAGATTTTTGGTTCTAGCATAAGAAATGAGGGAATTTTTACAAATCCAGATAGGGTTTGTAGAGGAGTTTTAAATTTGAGAGTATTGGTTGGAAGTCGGTTTATTAGGTATGTAGCTGTGGCAAGAGCTTCAGGCCAAAAAGTTTTTGGAACTTTTGATTCGATTAAAAGAGCTCTGGTTATTTCTAACAAAAAACGGTTTTTTCTTTCAGCCACACCATTTTGTTCTGGTGTATGTGGGCATGTAGTTTGATGGATTATTCCTTTTGATTGAAGAAATTGTTTCATAGAGGTGTTAACGAATTCTCCTCCATTGTCGGATCGAAAAATCTGGATATTTTTTTGAAATTGGGTTTGAATCATCGTATGAAACATAATGAATTTGTCAAGAACTTCAGATTTATTTTTTAAGAAATAAATTCATGTCATTCGAGTGCAGTCATCAACAAACAACACAAAGAAACGAAGGTTTTGTCCTCCAATGATTGGTGATGGACCCCATACATCTGAATGAATTAGTGAGAAAGGAACATAAACCCTAGTGGTTTTTGGTTTGAATGTTTGTCTATGACTTTTGGCTAACACACATGTCTCACACAACGATAAATTTTTTGAAGGAAACAGTTTAGGAAATAGAGTATGTAAATAACCCGTAGAGGGATGACCCAATCTTCTGTGCCATAACCATGCTTCTCTTTCTGTGGTTCCATGAGCCATCATCACAGTACCATTTTGAGTCACCTCATCCACATAATACAATCCTTGTTTCTCAGTGCCACGCCCAATGATCGCTCCCGTCCTGATATCCTGTAAGATACAAAAGGTGGGATGCATTAGAACTGAGCAATTTAGTTCTTTTGTAACATGGCTTATTGATAACAGGTTTTGGGATAGAGACGGAACGTAGAGACAATTAGAGAGTTTTAACATAGGAGAAATCTCAATTGTTCCTCCTTGTTTAACTTCCATTTTTTCACCATTTGCAGTTTGTATTTGTACTTTCCGAGGTTTGGATACCGAAATAAGATCTGATATTTCATGAGTCATGGTGTCGGTGGCCCCGCTGTCAAGTATCCAATTTTTATTTCGTATATTATCACTAGAAAACATTATATTTGCACTTCCTCCACTTTCTGGGTCGTTTCTGCAATTTTTTTAACTTGTCTCTATATAAAAAACCATGGAATAAGCTTCAGGGGTATTTTGTGACACTTTCTTTTTTCCAGGGTCCAAATCGTTTTTTGTTGTTTTAGGGTTAAAAATCGGGAATCTCTTATTCCCGTTACCTGCGATTTCACAAAAGCAGTCATCTTCTCCATGTGATCTTGCAGCTACGCTTCTCCCATCTCCGATCCTCGATCCGCCGTCGCCGTTCGGAGCGGCTCGGCTGTTGCTCACGGCGGCGGAGGTGATCCCGTTACCTGCGTTTTCATTTAAGCCATCATAATCTTCACGGGATACCGCATCCAAGCTTCTCGATCCGCCGATTTTCGATCCGCCGACTCTCGATCCGCCGTCGCCGTTCGAAGTGGCTCGGTTGTTGCTCACGGCGGCGGAGGTGACAGGCACTGGTTGGTTTGGTGGTGAAGTTACTCTCGCGATTCCCGCTGCGATGCCTCCGAATCCGTCATGGTTACCGTCGCCATTGATGGTGGCGTTGCTGTTGCCCACGGCGGCGGAAGCCTTACCCCTCTCTCCTCCGTTTTTCCCGGTGACCGATTTGCCCTTCTTGTGCCCGTCGACCCACCACTCGGGGTACCCGACAAGCTTGAAGCATTGCTCCTTGGTGTGTTTCATCATCCTGCAGTGCTCGCACTTTAGGTGTGTTTTGTCTTCTTTCTGAAATCGGTTGTTTTTTGAGATGTGTTCCGGTCGACGGATACCCGTTGAGGCAAATCCACCACCTACGGAATCGGAGGTAAGCAGTCCCATCGCTAGCCCTTGAGTTTCATTTGAAACGGTTCCCAAAATATTTTGGTGAGCCGCCTCTTTCCGAACAGCAGCATAAGCCGCTTCGGCTGTTGTTAGAGGATCCCATCGGAGGATATCTCGTTTAACAAAATCATATTTTCGATCAATGGCATTTAAAAATTGAAACAGTTTTTGGTCAGACCTGATTCGGGTGTATGTTTGAATGTCTTCTGGACATTTCATGGGATTTGGATCGATTCTTTCGATTTCTCCCCATATCCCCTGTAAAGTAATCCAGAAGTCTTCCAGTGAAGTAACATTTTGTTTAATTTCGTTTGCTTTTACATGAAGGTTGAAAGTTTGCAGCTTGTCTTTCCCGCTGCTGTAAGTGACCACCAATGCATCCCATAGTGACTTTTCTGTGGGATACTCGGTTAGGTTACTTGCAAGAACTGGTTCTATGTTTTGTATTAGCCACGAAAAAACAACCAAATCATCTTGTTCCCACTGCTCGAATCTTCCATCCTTCTGATCTGGAGGGTTTGAGGTTAAGTGTGATAACAGGGCTTTTGATTTTCCGCCTATAGCGACCCGAATCATTCGGGTCCATAGAGCGTAGTTTTGGCTATTGAGTTTGAGGTTGATTTGTAGGCTGTCAGATAATTTGGGGTTTTGAGATTGGGAATGTTTGATAAGATTTGCTAGCTGTATAGCTAAATCATTATTTGAATTTTCACCTTCTGCCATTTGGTAGATGATGAGTTGGTTTAGAATCTAACACCGCTCTGATACCATGTTAGCTGATATAGAAAAAGAATGCTGAAATGATAGAGATGCTATAGACAAAGAAGCTGAATTGTTATCTTGAATGCTTTTATTCATCAATCGTACCCTTGCTTAAATATGCAGGGAGTTACATACTTTTACATATAATAAGTTGGAGACAACCAATAGTGGGAAACACTAGAAAGCAAAAGATGGATCTTAGTTGGGGAAATGATGCAAAGCTGATCCCACACTTATAAAATATTTATAAAGTATTTCTTTTAACATCTACAAGGTCATCGCCAAAACTCTTGCTAACCGGTTGAAATCTATTATCGGCAAGGTTATTGATGAAGTGCAATCCGCCTTTGTTAAAGGCAGGAATATACTGGAGGGGCCATTAATTGTAAATGAATTATGCTCGTGGGCAAAGGAGAAGAAGAAAATGTTATTGTTCAAGACTGATTTTGAAAAGGCATTTGATACAGTTAATTGGATGTATTTAGACTTGGTGATGAGGCAAATGGGTTTTGGAAATACGTGGCGAAAATGGATTACGGGTTATCTTAGATCTGCTAGAGCTTCTGTCCTTGTGAATGGTTCTGCTACGAAGGAATTACCGTTGGAGAAGGGGGTTAGACAAGGAGACCCACTCTCAGCATTTCTTTTTATCATAGCGATGGAGGGCCTCAATGCTGTGATGAGATCGGCTTGTGATGTCGGGATCTTCACTGGCATTAAAATCCCCCGCTCAGAAACTTACGTCTCTCATCTTTTTTATGCAGATGACGCCCTTTTCATTGGTGAATAGAGCTCCTCGAACATTAAAAACCTTGCTCGAATTTTGAGATGCTTTCATATAGCTTCCGGGCTAAAAGTAAACTTCGTCAAATCCAGGATCTTTCGCATCAGTGTCGATCCGATTTATGTGGGAAGGCTCGCGTCTCCACTCGGATGCGAGCAAGCGTCTCTAGCGTTCACATACCTTGGAGTTCTGATTGGTGCAAACATGCGACAAAAAAAGAGTTGGAAGCCGATTGTGGATAGATTTTTGGCAAAGTTATCCAAATGGAAAGCAA
The DNA here is from genome assembly GCA_023525715.1 of Cichorium intybus. Classification (NCBI taxonomy): domain Eukaryota; kingdom Viridiplantae; phylum Streptophyta; class Magnoliopsida; order Asterales; family Asteraceae; genus Cichorium; species Cichorium intybus. The sequence goes on from CM042009.1 coordinate 19,295,295, forward strand.
AAACACTCTCATTTGGTGGGAGAGTAACGCTAATTAAGGATGTTTTGGGGAGTCCTCCTACCTACTACTTTTCTCTATTTCTAGCTCCAAACTGTGTTTTAGATTCACTTGAAAAGATCCGGAGAAGATTTCTTTGGGGGGGATGTGATGAAAAACGTAAAATGTGTTGGGTCTCATGGGACAAAGTCATTGACGAGAAGGAAAATGGTGGGTTGGGAATGGGGTCTTTAAAAGCACTAAACTGGGCATTACTCGTCAGGTGGTGATGGAAGTATAGAACGGACCCTTCCCCTCTCTAGTCACGGGTCATACGGGATTCATAAGTTACACAAGAAACCGGCAAATTGTTTGGCAAAAAAATCCATCTCCGGTACTTGGTATAACATTGCTAGTATGGTTTTGGATTTAAAAGATTATGATCTGGGAATTAACGATATATTTAATAGTCATGTTAAAAATGGTTCCAATACATAATTCTGCGGGGATAAATGGATCGGTGATGCTCCCCTTAAAACATCTTTCCCGGAATTATACCGGTTGGAAAAAGAGAAAATGATGCAGAATCAGTGAAAGAATTTTTCCCAGTGGACCTGTCTGGGACTGGACCACAGCCCCCCATTCCTCAGCCCAACTTCTTGATCTCGGTAACATTTCCAACCTGGTAGGGTCTGTCTCGTTAGCTCCTGATAATGATTGCTGGAAATGCAAACTTTCACCGGATAGATTGTATTACGTCCACATTATGAGGAGACTGTTGGATAAAGGTGTGTCACCCCCCTCTGGAGCCCCCGCCATTGACTGGATCCATGTGATTCCTATAAAGGTGCTATGTTGTATATGGAAGGCGAACCTTGGTCGGCTGCCATCCATGTGTGAGATTGCGAAACGGAACATTCCGGTTGAAAACCTAAACTGCGATCAATGTATTAGCAGCTTGGACGACATCAACCATATTTTCTTTAAGTGCCCGTTTGCTAGCAAAATTTGGATGGTGCGGTACACCCCCCCCCATGATAGCTGTGAGCTTCTATGAATGGATCACCAATTCAACCCGGACGGAAACTAAAGACAGAAAATGCTAACCTGAACTCTCGATACAGATTCACCACGACAAGTTAAAGCTAGTTGTCCAAGATCACCTTCTAATTTTCTGCCAAAAAATTAGAATAGCAAGGAACTCGAAAATCTCTACAGCTGAAGAGATTATCAAATTGTTAATTATCTCAAAAACTCTGTTTTTCATTCAGTTTCTCAATACATATACGAAAAGAAAGAAAACTAACAAGAGGAACTGCCTAACCCACGTGGCCTACACTTGTGGAAAATAAAATTAACTGTTTTGACAGAAACAATTGAAACTAATTGACATAGACTAAGATAACATAAACTAAAACATGCAAATACTCAACGTGGGTCTTTATATTTCATGCAAGCTGGACCAAGCTGACCCACTTGGTAAGTGGACTTGTGGGTTCAGACACTTGGGTCACCTGCCTATCATCCTCTCTATCGTCGGAAAAGTTTGACCTCAAACTTGGAATAAGCTCATCAGGATCATGATATGGTTGAAGATCAGCGACATTGAAGGTAGTAGAAACGGATGAATCGCCCGGTAGTTCAATTTTATAAGCGTTGTCGTTCACCTTAGATAGAACGTGAAAGGGGCCATCGGAGCGAGGACTTAGCTTGGAACGCCGTTTAGCAGGAAACCTGTCTTTTCGAAAGTGCAACCACACAAGATCGCGGGTTTAAACAGAACATGTTTCCGCCCTTTGTCTCGACGATACTTAAGAAGGTCATTGGTCTTTGTAATCTTGTCGTGAATACGCTTATGAATAGACTGAATATCAGCTGCCATGTCATACGCCTCCTTACTGAATTTAGTGGTGGTATCAAGGGCAGCAAGGTCGAGTGGGGTGAGTGGGTTTAAACCATAGACTGCCATAAAAGGACTGATACCTGTGGTCTTGTTAGGAGCTCGATTGTAGGCAAACTCGGCCCGTGGCAACAAATCTTCCCACTGTTTCAAATTGGTGGAGATGAGGGCGCGTAGTAAGGATCCAAGTGTGCGGTTAGTTACTTCGGTCTGCCCATCCGTCTGGGGGTGGCTGGAGGTACTGAACTTGAGTTTTGTTCCTAACTTCCGCCACAAAGTCAGCCAGAAATGACTCAAAAATTTAACATCTCGATCACTAACTATGGTTTTTGGGATCCCATGAAGACGGACAATTTCGCGAAAATATAGCGTTGCAATCTGGACGGCATCGTGAGTAGTGTGACAAGCAATAAAATGTGCCATTTTGGAAAAACGATCGATCACAACCATGATGGAATCTTTTTGGCGTTGTGTACGAGGTAGACCGGTAATGAGGTCGAGACTAATATCCTCCCAAGGCGCAACCGGTACAGGAAGAGGCATGTACAACCCATGTGGGGACGATTTACCCTTTGCTTGGTGGCACGGAAGGCATCGTTTCACGTAGTGTTCAACATCGCGGGTCATGTGAGGCCAATAAAAATGGCTACGCAATATGTGGTTGGTTTTATCAGTACCCAGATGCCCAGCCAACCCTCCTTCATGGGCTTCCTGAATGATGATCAAGCGAATGCTGTGGCGGGGGATACAAAGTTGTTGTCTGTGAAACAAAAAGCCATCACTGAGATGATACGCGCCCGAAGCATGGTTTTGACAGCGATTAAAAACCTCTCCAAAATCTGGATCTGTCGGGTACTCGTCGCGCAACAGTTCAAAGCCAATGATTTTGGGTCGTAGTGATGATAATAATGAGTACCTGCGAGATAAAGCATCCGCTCCTTTATTAAGCTTCCCGGATTTGTGTTTGATAGTGAATGTAAAAGCTTGGAGAAATTCCACCCATTTAGCGTGACGCGATTGTAATTTGTGCTGCCCTTGAATGTACTTCAAAGCTTCATGATCGGAATGTAAGATAAACTCCTTAGAGATCAAGTAATGCTGCCAATGTTCTAGTGCACGGATGATCGCATAGAATTCCTTATCATAAGTTGAATATCGGCGTCTGGCATCATTAAGTTTCTCACTGAAATAAGCTATAGGCCGGTTGTTTTGAGTGAGGACGGCCCCGATGCCCACACCAGAGGCATCACATTCAACTTCAAATACTTCTTGAAAACAGGGCAGCGCGAGAACCGGAGTAGAAGATAGCAATCGTTTGAGCTCTTCAAAGGCCTGTTGTGCTTGGGTTGTCCAGGTAAAGGTTTTGAACTTAGTCACGTCAGTCAGCGGCGCCACTAAAGTACTAAAATTCCGGATGAAGCGTCGGTAAAAAGAAGCCAGTCCGTGAAAACTTCTGACTTGTTGGATTGTTTGGGGTACGGGCCAATCACAAATGGCTTGCACCTTTTTATGGTCGACTTGCACACCTTGATCAGACACAAGATAACCAAGGAAAGTCACTTGATTGGAAAAAAAACTCGCATTTTTCCAAATTGCCATAAAGTTTTTCTTGGTCAAGTAGCCTGAACAGTTGGGACAGATGAGACTCGTGTGCTTCTGTCGTTCGGCTATATACAAGGATGTCGTCAAAGTAGACAACAATGAAACGTCCCAAAAAAGGTTTCAACACATGATTCATTAGCCGCATAAATGTACTTGGTGCGTTGGATAAACCGAAGGGCATAACAAGCCACTCATATAAGCCTTCTTTGGTCTTGAAAGCAGTTTTCCACTCGTCCCCTTCATAAAGCCGGATTTGGTGATAACCACTACGCAAGTCAACCTTAGAGAACACGGTAGATCCGTGGAGTTCATCCAAAAGATCATTTAGCCTCGGTATAGGAAAGCGATACTTAATAGTGATCTTATTGATTGATCGACTATCCATACACATCCGCCATTCTCCATTCTTTTTTGGTACAAGTAAGGTAGGAACTGCACAGGGACTTAAAGATTCACGAATAAGCCCCTTTTGCATCAACTGGTCCACCTGTTTTCTGATCTCCAGTGTTTCTTGCGGATTGGCACGATAGGCTGGTTTGTTAGGCAAAACAGAACCAGGTATAAGATCAATTTTATGCTGAATAGATCGCTTGGGTGGCAGACCAGGTGGGATCTCTTTAGGAAAAACTTGAGAGTAAGATTTCAATAAAGTCTGTATCAAGGGAGATAAGGTAGTTTGGGGCTGTTCGTCATCTTCATCAATTCCCAATAGAACAAATTCCTTGATGGATTGGAGCTCATGATACTCTGATTGCAACAGTGTACTCAGGGTAGTGGTGTTGGATGCTGGGGATGGGATTGCAGGAGCAATTGGAGTGAGAACAATCTTGCAGTTGTTGTGGGTAAAAGAATAGGTGTTGAGGTAACCATCATGAAATACGCGCCTATCATACTGCCAGGGGCGCCCCAGCAAAACATGACAGGCATCCATCGGGATGACATCACACCACAATTCATCACTGTAAGCTTTGCCAATACTGAAAGAGAGTAAAACACGATGGGAAACGCGTATACCTTTGCCTGGATTGAGCCATTGAATCACATAGGGGGCAGGATGGGGTTGAGTCGGAAGATTTAGCTTAGATACGAGGGTTTGGGAGGCAACATTAGTGCAGCTACCTGAAGGGTTTCTATGCAATCAATGAACACAAAATAACCTAAGGTTCACATGCAACCCTAATATTGATCTATGTTTTCTTCTATGAAGATTAGAACTAAGAACCTAAAGGATACAATTTAATTCTAAAGAAGAATCAAGAAAAACCAACCTTTGATCTTATGATCCTTTTAAGCAGCAGCAAAAGTATCCTGCCTCAGATGAAAGTCACACCCAGGGGATGGAAGAATCAGTCCAGCAGAGTAAATCCAGAGAGAGGTGGCGTGAAGAATGAGGTGCCAGGGGGTTCCTTTTATAGCCTCCTAGGGTTACACCTGAAACCCTAAGGAGCCTCCAATTGGACAAGGCTTTTGACCACTTGGACCAGGCTTACCAAAACCCTAATTAGGGTTTCGCCAAACCCTTGGAGAAGCCTCCAAGGTGGCGCCACTTTTGGTCCCTGGTTTTCCTGGCCAGTTATTCAACTATTGAATAAATACCAAACCAGTCCCTGCACCTTTTAATTAATTAATTTAATCTCCAAATTAAATCTAATTAATTCTAGATTAAATCTCAATTAATTAATATAGTTTCTAATTAATATATTAGCACTTAAATATATTAATAAACCATATATATATATTCTATTGATTTATTATACAATTAATAAATCAACTATTCTCTCTACTGAACTATCTTTCCTCCACCCATGAGGGCAACCCAAATGGACTTTGCTTTTAACCATAAGATAAAAGTTCAATTACAAGTCATGGCTTAGACACCTAATCCAACAGTCTCCCACTTGGATAAGTCTATGACTTTAATTGTCTGAACTCTGACCCAGTCAGTTCTGTCCAAAGATAAGTGATCTGATGATCCTCCGTCCAACAAGATATTTTTCAGACTCAAGACATGGATAAAATCAATCTGGTCTGATTCACTGTTCCTCGATTTCCGATTTGCATATGACTCTTAGACTACCAATTTAGTCCCGGTTGGCCAACCATTTTAGTCAACTTCAAAATCATCGAGAGGCCTACAGATATCTGTTTCCCGTTAGGGTCAAGGGACGAATAAACTTCGACTCATATACTTATGTCTTTTACCAGACAAATCACTCACAACAATACGTTTTATAACATCGAGTTACCGATGCGTTTTCATATTATCAATGAACAACCGTCTAATAAATCATAACTCATATGTCTTAGCTTAAAGATCAAAAGATATTATCGTCTCAACATTGCTCGTGATGTAATCCATGAAGCAATCCATTGAGCGCGGGTTTATCCAATACTCAAATCTCCATTTCCAAGTACTCACGAATGGTTCAGCAATCCAATTGCAATGTCTAACTCCTTAGACAATCTATTACCAATTCATGACAGTCTTACTTCACACTTACTCCCTTAAAGTGTAATCGACTGTGGATATTTGAATAATCCAATTATTCAGGAAGTAAAACATGCAAAATGAAACACAATGATAAAGTACTGACAAGAGTAGTAAACCATAATAAATCTCTATTATTAAATCACAAGAGTCAAATACAATACATTGTTACAAGTTTCGAACCTATCTAATTACTAAAACTTATATCATCTCTTAATCCAATGCTCCTAGCATGCTGATTATGCTTAATCCTACTCAGAGCCTTTGTCAAGGGATCTGCAGGATTATCTTCCGATGATACCCTCTTTACAAAGAGGTGACCTTCTTCTACCCTATGCCTGATGTAGTGGTACTTTCTGTCGATATGTCTGGACTTTCCATGATCTCGCGGTTCCTTTGTCAAGGCGACCGCACCTTCATTATCGCAGAACAGTTCCAAGGGCTCCTGAATACTCGGGACTACTCCAAGGTCACCGATAAAGTTCTTCAGCCAAGCCGCTTCCTTTGACGCTTCACTTGCTGCTATGTACTCTGATTCGCACGTAGAATCAGCCACTGTTTCTTGCTTGGAACTTTTCCAAGTCACTGCTCCACCGTTCAAAAGAAATACCCAGCCCGACTGAGACCGACCACTGTCTCTATCCGTCTGAAAGCTGGCATCTGTATATCCTTCAACTCTCAAGGTATCACTGCCACCGAGGATTAACACCATGTTCTTTGTCCTTCGCAGATACTTGAGTATATTTTTCACAGCTATCCAATGCGCCCTTCCAGGGTTACCCTGGTACCGACTGACCATGCTTAAGGCGAAAGCCACGTCAGGGCGAGTACACGTCATAGCGTACATGATCGATCCCACAGCCGAAGCGTATGGTACTCGACTCATCTCAGCTATTTCCTTGTCTGTACTCGGACTTTGAGTCTTACTCAGCTTCGCATTACTTTGGATAGGCAGCTCTCCCTTCTTGGAATTTTCCATACTAAACCTCTTTAGTACCTTATCCAAGTATGTACCCTGACTGAGTCCAATCAGTCTCTTCTTCCTATCTCTCAATATTCTAATCCCAAGAATATAGGCAGCCTCTCCTAGGTCCTTCATGGCGAAACATTTCCCAAGCCAAGCCTTAACATCTTGCAAGGTTGGAATATCGTTTCCCATGAGCAGTATGTCATCGACATACAGCACCAGAAAAGTGACTATACTCCCACTAGCCTTGACATATACGCAGGACTCATCCTCGCTCCTAGAGAAGCCAAACTCTTTGACTTTCTCATGGAAACAAAGATTCCAGCTGCGAGAAGCTTGCTTCAATCCGTAGATTGATCTCTCAAGCTTACACACCTTATTAGGATACTTTGCATCGACGAAACCCTCTGGCTGATTCATGTAAACATCCTCAGTCAGCTTCCCATTAAGGAAAGCGGTTTTGACGTCCATCTGCCAAATTTCATAGTCATGAAATGCAGCTATGGCCAGCATAATCCTAATAGACTTTATCTTAGCTACTGGTGAGAAGGTCTCGTCATAGTCAACCCCTGGGGTTTGAGTAAAGCCCTTCGCAACCAGTCTTGCCTTGAAAGTGTGTACCTTTCCGTCCATGTCTGTCTTCTTCTTGAAGATCCATTTGCACCCGACTGTCTTTCGACCCGGTACATTGTCAACCAAGTTCCAAACTTGATTGTCATACATGGACTTGATCTCGCTATCCATGGCCTCTTTCCACTTGGCAGACTCAGGGCCTGCCACTGCTTCCTGGTAGTTAGCTGGTTCATCCAAATTTATCAGTGTCCTATCACTGACAAAAGTGTCCCCATCCGAAGTTATATGGAACCCATAAAACTCGGGTGGCATGCTAATCCTACTAGAACGCCTAAGAGGTAAGGATACATCTGTCGGGCCAACAGGAACTTCTTCCTCATGTTGGTTGCTAGTTTCTCCTAAGGTTGCGTCATCTGATGACTCTTGAATTTCTTCCAGATCAATGGTACTCCCACTGTCCTCTTTGAATACGAGCTCTCTCTCTCGAAAGACTGCTCGTCTAGCTACAAAGACCACGTCCTCGCTCGGTCTGTAGAATAGATATCCAAAGGACTGTTTGGGATAACCAATGAAGAAACACCTTTCACTTCTGTCTGCGAGTTTGTCTTGAGTCTCTCGTCTAACGAAAGCCTCACAACCCCAGACCTTGATATGTGCCAACGAGGGAGCTTTCCCCGTCCACATCTCATGAGGTGTTTTCGCAACCTTCTTAGTTGGGACAAGATTGAGGATATGGGCGGCAGTCTCTAAGGCATACCCCCAGAAGTGAATGGGAAGTGAAGCTCGACTCATCATGGAACGAACCATGTCCAACAGGGTTCGGTTGCGCCTCTCTGCAACACCGTTCAACTGTGGTGTCCTGGGAGGTGTCAACTGCGAAACTATTCCGCATTCCTTTAGATAGTCCAGGAACTCGATACTTAGATACTCTCCGCCTCTGTCGGATCTGAGCATCTTTATCTTCCTGCCTAATTGATTCTCTACTTCGTTCTTAAACTCTTTGAACTTTTCAAAGGTGTCCGACTTGTGCTTGATCAAGTAGATGTAACCGTATCTACTAAAATCGTCGGTAAAAGTCACGTAGAACCGCGTGCCATCCTTTGTGGTTGATCTGAATGGACCACACACATCCGTGTGAATAATGTCCAATAGACCCTCACCTCTTTCAAAAAACCCTTTGAAAGGTGATTTAGTCATCTTGCCCAACAGACAAGATTCGCATACATCGTCCGACTTGAGGTCGAATGATTCCAACACTCCATCCTTTTGGAGTTGGGCGATGCGTTTCTTGCTGATGTGGCCGAGCCGACTATGCCACAGACATGCCTTTTCCACGTTACTAGTAGAATCAATATAATTTACACTTTGTCCTAGATTGTCAACACATTTCACAGTTTCATACACACCATTACAAGGATAAGCAGTAAAATTCAAAATACCATTTTTGAAAACAGAAATAGATCCAATATTATTATCAAAAGAAAAATGAAATCCTTGTCTGAATAATGCGTGAAATGAAATAATATTTCTTGCCATTTCTGGCGAATAGCAACAATCTAATAAATCTAAACAAACTTCACTACTAAGCACTAAACTATAAACTCCAATCTTGGTAACAGGGGACGATCTCCTATTGCCCATGATCAAGTTCAGTCTACCGTGCTCCACCTCCCTGCTTTCCTTTAGGCCCTGCATATCAGAACAAATGTGAAAACCACATCCTGTATCAAGGACCCAAGAATTAGAAGATGGTGAGTTTTTAGAGATAGTGTATATACCTGCTGTCGATGGCTTTACTTTCCCATCCTTGACATCCTGCAAGTATTTGGGGCAGCTTCTCTTCCAATGACCCTTTTCTTTGCAGTAGAAACAGTTTGCTTCATCGGGGTTGGCCACACAAGGAATTTGGGAAGTCTTGGTTCTCGAGCCATTACTGGATGACCCGGCCTGAACCTTTTCCCTCCAATTTTGCTTAGGAGGGCCCTTCCTTTTCTTTCCTTTGCCACTTCCAATGGCTAGAACGGGCTGATTAACCGAGGGTGCACTTTTACCCTTCATCCCGTCTTCAGCTACTCGAAGCATGCGATGCAACTCAGTCATATTAGCCTGATTGTTGTTCAAATGATAAGCCAGCCTGAACTGGTCATAAGAACTCGGCAACGAGTTAAGCACTATGTCAACGGCCAACTGTTCCGGTACAGGCATCGCAAGCTTTCTAAGCCGCTCCACGTAACCTTGCATTCTTTGCACATGAGCGCAGATGGACTCTCCATCTTTGGGTTTGCTGTTCGTGAAGTCCTTGACCACTTCGCACCTTTCGATGCGCTCTTGCTTGCGGAACTTTTCCGCTAGCTCCTTGTGCATCTCATAGGGCCAGTAGTCTTCGTATATTCTCTGCAATTCGGGGTTCATTGTGGCGATCATGATGCAGGCCACTTTGGTTGCATCATCAGTATGTTTTTGGTACGAGGCAATTTCCTCGGGAGTAGCAGTTTCGGGGTCGACATCGACAAGCTCGGTCTCGAGAACATACTCTTTGTTCTCATACCTCAGAGCCATCTTGATGTTTCTAATCCAGTCATTATAGTTTGTCCCGTTCAATTGAACCTTGGAACATAGTGAGAGGATTGAGGGAACACTGGAGTTTGATTGGGGAGCGGATTGATCAGCAGAAGACATCTATAAAAGAAGGTAAGTTTAATTAGATACTTGTCGGTCCTTATAATAACCCAATATAAAATAAGGCTAGGATCCAACTATAACAATTTGCAACATAGAAGAGGGATGCCGTAATCTATAAGCAAATTTTATAAAGGTAGGCGAATGACGATTCAGCCGATTCCACCGCGGAAAAATAATCTTATTATAAATGGAATTCCTAGTTTCTTATGAGATTTATTGAACTGTTCAATAGCATGTTTAATCTCGGATATGCCCCACCGTTTGTGACTGGGATGCCGAGGATCACAAACCGGGTGTGAATAACCATGCAAATTAGCTTGGTGCTCTCGGGATCCATTATCATCTCAAATTGATGTGCCGGTAAACCACACACGCTCCATCAACAATGATAACACCCGAGACACCCATTGCCACTCTTTATGAACCCCTATTGGTGTGCCGGTAAACCACACACGCTCCACCAACGTTTCATAAAGTGCAATGTGCAATTTCATGGGGTAGCATCAAATTCACATTTTCCTAAAGTAACTAGATTGGGATTTGTTTTAGGGTTCTAGTACTTTCAATTATAGCATTATACTTTTAAGAGGCTTAGCGGTTCTATCATACCCGTTCAGCTAACGACACTCGACTGACCAGGAGAGCGGTGGGTAAGAGTAGATACCCATTAGACTAACATTTTATAGTCAGTCGCCTTATACCCTCTTTATAGGACAGTTTTGTGAATGAGGCTTACTAGCGGTAGACTAACCAATTTTCTTATACATATTAAATTAACTTTTAATTTTAAATATATATAAGATATATTTTAATCTCATTAAAATATCTTTAGAATTAATTAAATTCTAATTTTCTCAAATTATTCTAATTTTCTTGAAAATTTTAATTAATTCTTAAGGCAGATTTAATTTGCCTTTAATTAATCAATTAATTAAATTAATTAAATCTAATGTAGATATTACCAAATTAATCAAATTAATTTATCTACAAAGGTCCTAGTGATTCTCGAAATCAACAAGCCAGGCAAGCAAAGTTCAGGTTATTTTATAAGATCTTATTACCAAAAATAACAACATACTATTATGGCAAGTAAATCAAGCAATCAAGGGGGACCATTAGGGCATGGCGGCTAGGGTTAGGAAACCCTAGCCAAGCCGTCAACATTCAAGGCCACCAAGGGTGGATTTTCGCAAAAAACACCAAGGCCAAGATCATGCAAGCAGTTCATAATCAAATCACAAGAAAACAAGCTAGCTCTGATACCACTGAAGGGTTTCTATGCAATCAATGAACACAAAATAACCTAAGGTTCACATGCAACCCTAATATTGATCTATGTTTTCTTCTATGAAGATTAGAACTAAGAACCTAAAGGATACAATTTAATTCTAAAGAAGAATCAAGAAAAACCAACCTTTGATCTTATGATCCTTTTAAGCAGCAGCAAAAGTATCCTGCCTCAGATGAAAGTCACACCCAGGGGATGGAAGAATCAGTCCAGCAGAGTAAATCCAGAGAGAGGTGGCGTGAAGAATGAGGTGCCAGGGGGTTCCTTTTATAGCCTCCTAGGGTTACACCTGAAACCCTAAGGAGCCTCCAATTGGACAAGGCTTTTGACCACTTGGACCAGGCTTACCAAAACCCTAATTAGGGTTTCGCCAAACCCTTGGAGAAGCCTCCAAGGTGGCGCCACTTTTGGTCCCTGGTTTTCCTGGCCAGTTATTCAACTATTGAATAAATACCAAACCAGTCCCTGCACCTTTTAATTAATTAATTTAATCTCCAAATTAAATCTAATTAATTCTAGATTAAATCTCAATTAATTAATATAGTTTCTAATTAATATATTAGCACTTAAATATATTAATAAACCATATATATATATTCTATTGATTTATTATACAATTAATAAATCAACTATTCTCTCTACTGAACTATCTTTCCTCCACCCATGAGGGCAACCCAAATGGACTTTGCTTTTAACCATAAGATAAAAGTTCAATTACAAGTCATGGCTTAGACACCTAATCCAACACTACCCCCGTCAATTATTACCGAACACACCTTCTTTGCGATTGTACACCTGGTATGGAAGATTGATTCTCTCTGCAGCTCTGGTTCGTGGTTTAGAGTTGCACTGAGAGCTCGACGCACAACTAGGCAGGGGCCTTCATCAGGACCGATCACCTCTACTTCTACTTCTGGTGTTAATTCTGTGACGTTGGTGTGATCAATTTCAGATTCGAATCCTCCTGCTGATTCGAAATCGGTAAGTGTTATGACGCGTTTATTGGGACACTCAGAGGCGATGTGTCCGATTCCCTGACACCGAAAACATCTTCGAGGGGCTCTTGGGTGTTCGCTAGTTTGATTGTTACTGGGAAGCGGTTTAGGTTTTAGAGGGTAATTGGGGTTAATTGTGGTATTGGATTTAATTTGTGAGTTGGGTTTGAAATCGGGCCTAAATTCGATTTTTCCTTTAGCCCGTTGTTGAGAATCGACTTTATGGGCCAGCAAAGTAAGTTCTGCTAGGGTTTGGTATGGGTGTAATTCGACAATATTTGCAATTCGTGGTTCCAACCCCCCTAAATAGCGAACCAGAGTTTGAGGATCATCCTCAGATATATCGCAGGTCATCAATAAATATTCAAAATGACGTGAATAGTCTTCAACGGATCTTGATCCTTGTTTCAAAGAATGCAATTGGGAGAAACTTGCCTGAATATAATATGAAGGAAGAAATTTCTGCTTCATCTTTTCTTTCATCTTTAGCCACGAACGAATCTTCTCCTTCCCCTTTCGTTCCCGCTTCAAACAAACATTAGACCACCATGTGGAAGCATACTTGCGAAGTTTCAACGCCACAATTTTTACTTTATGTTCATCGGTTGTCTCTTTGTAGTCAAACACCCGTTCCACGGTTCGAATCCACTCAACAAATTCATCTGGATCTAACTTGCCGTCATATTCAGGTATGTCAACCTTGATATCATTAGAACGCCATCCGTCTCCTCCTCCTTTGTTGCCCGATCCACTATTCACAAAATTCTCTCCTTGAGCGTGAGATTGACTCAATTCCTGAATTTGTTCTTGCAAAGCTTGCATCTTTTGTGCCATTTCCCTTTTATCGGCTTCCATTGTATCCAAAATCTTCTTTAATTCGGTAGTGCTCCGGGTATCCATGGCTCTGATACCAAATGATAGCTGTGAGCTTCTATGAATGGATCACCAATTCAACCCGGACGGAAACTAAAGACAGAAAATGCTAACCTGAACTCTCGATACAGATTCACCACGACAAGTTAAAGCTAGTTGTCCAAGATCACCTTCTAATTTTCTGCCAAAAAATTAGAATAGCAAGGAACTCGAAAATCTCTACAGCTGAAGAGATTATCAAATTGTTAATTATCTCAAAAACTCTGTTTTTCATTCAGTTTCTCAATACATATACGAAAAGAAAGAAAACTAACAAGAGGAACTGTCTAACCCACGTGGCCTACACTTGTGGAAAATAAAATTAACTGTTTTGACAGAAACAATTGAAACTAACTGACATAGACTAAGATAACATAAACTAAAACATGCAAATACTCAACGTGGGTCTTTATATTTCATGCAAGCTGGACCAAGCTGACCCACTTGGTAAGTGGACTTGTGGGTTCAGACACTTGGGTCACCTGCCTATCACCCCCCCCCCCCCCACCCCCACAGTTGGTTAACATTGGTGATATGGTGATGTTCGCTAAAAATTGAGAGAATTGTCCTATAAAAAGGAAAAAGATCATTAGTATATGTCATAGCACGTGTTGGTGGCTTTGGAAATTCAGATGTGACATGATTCAAGGCATCCCCAATTTCCACGGCGAGGTTGGTGGACTGCTTAAAAACATCAACTTATAAATAGCTGAAGTAGGCGATAAATTCTCAATCAGTTAGCTTAACTGGAATTTGTCTCCATTGTAAAAATGTAATTTTGTTCTTTCCTGCCTTGTACTTTGCCCATCTAGCTCCTTGTTAGGTGTGGCCTTTTCTTTATATATTTGCCAATTCCAAACAAAAATAAGTATAGTTCAATTTCTCATTCGACGCTTCAGCTATTATAATTCGTTATATTACACCTTAAGTCTCACTCATGTATAATAGGATCCTACTTAAATTCCTTCTCATTACAGCATTTTTGAATAATCTACTCAATTGTAACATTATACTTGCACATTCCTCCTAATTACTACGTTATAACTTAAAACTCTTTTCTACTTATATCACCGTATATTCCGTTGTATATAGGTAGCTTATAGGTAGATCTTCATATAAAACATGTGAAAGTGATTCCAATTCATAATGTTACACCTAGAAATGCTACAGGTAGCTTATAATTTGGATGCACAAAACACAGTTTTATTCAAGGCAGTTGCAGCTTTAGACTCGGAGGGCCGGCCCAAATGTTTCCTGATAAAATCGCCAGCTAGGATGAGCTTTCTTAGGTCCACATTGGTCTTCACACCAAGCCCATTAAGCATATATACAACATCCTCCGTGGCCACATTACCTGTGGCACCCTTCGCATATGGACAACCACCAAGACCCGATACAGAGGAATCCACCACACTAATCCCCATCTGTTTTCCAACAAAAATAAATGCATAACATATCGAATTTGTATACAGGTAGAAACAATGAATAATTTTCCTTCCATTTTTCTTAGATAGTATTCAAGGGAAAAAAGTTGAATTTTACCAACAAACTTTCCCCATTGTGCCAGAATGGTTATGAAAATATTTTTCGTACACTTATGCTCTTTAAAACCGGCTATACCTGTGATAGCCGGTCATAATGGTATAAATGGCAAAAGAAACTTTGTTGAAGGACCCTAGATGTACGAAAAATACTTCCATGGCCATTATGGTAAAATGGGGAAAGTTGATTGGTCAAATTCGACTTTTTCCCATACTCTAAACATCATTTACACAGACACCACTTTATCCATATAAGATTTGATTGAATAAAAATAAAAAACATGGCCTTAGACTTGTCCCACATTTTGCGTAAATCTATTTAAAATATAACATTTTGGTGTTTCTTTGAGAAAAGTTGCAGGTCAAAGAATCTTACTTGGAGTGATACAAGAATATTAGAAAGGGCTTGCCCATATGTATCATGAAAATGCACAGCAAGCTTCTCTAGAGGGACAACTTTTTTAACAGCCTCGATCATAGGAATAACACTACCTAAACACAAAAAATAAACAACCAGATTAAATATCACTAACCAGGAACTAAGATTTATCTACAATTAAATAAAAAAGATCACACTAAACAAAAAATCATTAACTAGAAGGTCAAAATAGTATACCAGGAGTACCAACTCCAATGGTATCACCAAGTGAAATTTCATCACACCCCATTTTTAAAAGTTCTTCTGCAACAAATGCCACTTTGGATGGATGAACATCTCCTTCCATTGGACATCCGACAACACACGATATATATCTGATAAAAGAATGTATTAATTAATCTACATTCTCCATAATTTGACTAAAAATCAATTCATTGTATGTATCAGACACTATGTGCCTCATACATACAAGTATTATGTATTAGGCACATGTGATGTGCCTGATGCTGATATATACTGTGCCTGATAATACAATGTATTATCAGGCACAAACACAAGGAATAGTTATACCCGCGTATAGGGATGGAGACTTTTCTTGCAGCAGAAGCAACCTCACGATAACGTGCAAGACTTTCTTCTATGCTACAGTTGATGTTTGACCGTGAAAAGGACTCAGAAGCTGCAGAAAACACTGCAACTTCCTTTACACCAGCTGCAAGAGCCGCCTCTAATCCCTGAAAAATGGGAAAATTGGGAGGGGATAGTAATTAATTAGGATAACCTTTTTTTTTACAAAACTGGTGCTAATATTATTTTATTATTAAAGATTTGTAATAAAAAAAAACACAAGTTACCTTGAGATTTGGTGTTAGAACGGGGAATCTAGCACCACCAACACCTTTAATTCCTTCGATTACATCTTTTGCATCTGCCAACTACAAATTTGACCTCCATTAAAGCACTAACTATAGTGGATGTTTAAAACATTGGGATCACAATTCGGTTGTACAAAAGATGGAAATTTTCATTATATTAGAGATACAAGCTTGTCGTGTTACCTGTGGTACCCATTTAGGTGAAACAAAACTAGTAGCTTCAACCACTTGCAATCCTGAATTAACCAACATTTTGATTAATTCAACTTTCACAGCAGTAGGTACAATCTCCTTCTCATTTTGCAGTCCATCTCTTGGACCAACTTCCACTATCTTTACATATCTCGGTATATTTCCTAATAACTGCAATATATAATCCACGAGAAGAATATACAGACAATAAGAAATAAATCTCTTAAAAAAAATAGCATCATGATTTATCATACCTTGTGTTGTGAATTTATTGTCATACTATCGGTGTATTGGGTACTGTAATGACGATCTGACATGCATATATGTGGATGTAGAGTGCCAACAATAGGATGTTGATGTCTGCAATGTTGTAGAGAGTAGAGACATCTTTGTTAGTGTCTTCAATGGAAATTTATTAGGTTACAAAGTTTTTTAAAGGTATGCTTACATTTGACTTCTGGATGGGTAATGTCGCCCTTTGTTCATGTAGTTTTGAGCTTCAATGTCATATACTTGGCTTTTAGATGTTACAGAGTGGTTGGTTTCAAGAGCATCCACACCAGTGCTCATGTGTTTTTCAGAAGCTATTAGCATCAACGTGCTTAAAAAGGTAGGACTATATGTGTGAGGATGGAATGATTTTCTCCTGGTAACGCTACCAAGGACCTTTGATGATAGCATTGAATCAATAAGATGAGTGGAAAAGACAAGGACCTAATAGGCCGGTCAACTTTTCTTCAACTTTACCTAAATTCCCAAAGGAAAGGAAAGTATTAGTAAATTTTAGGTTACAATTCATGGTCTCAATCGGAAGGGATCGAGTTAGAAGCTCAAATAGTCATGACCTAGAGGCAACACACCCTCAGTCATGTTTGTCCAGCTTTGGCAACTCAATTGACGCCCTATTGCTATCTAAAATCATAGTAAATTTTACGACAGTACTTGTACAGTCTTCCTCGATAAAAGCAATAAGAGGAGATTACGAATTTTGTTTGGATAATTACCTCGGTCAAAGCTTTGATCGACAGACTAAACCCTCGGTCGGAAAATGAAAATTACTCCAATAAGACCTCGAGGGTGCTCCGATGAACTTTATTCAAATTGATCCGGCGGGAGTGGAGAGACTACGCTTTGTCTACCCGGTTTGCATAGCATAGCAGCAATGAACATGTCTTCAACGACAAGAACGAAAATATACTTGTCAAATATTGTGTCCAGGATAAGAATGAAAGTAATTGACGACTTATGTCATCATCTTTATCTTGACTTCATACAATAATTTGGACGAATTTAGGGTTTCTGTCTCTCTGATAGATGTCATCTGTAGTGTAGCAGGGGCGTCAATTGAGTAAGATTTTTGGTAATTCGATCAAACCAAATACCCAGTTATCTTTCGAACGTTTGAGTTATTCCGTTTTTGGTAAATTCTTAATTGAGTAAGGTTTTTCACGTTTGAGTTATTGGGTTTTTAAAAGGCAAAATTACACTCTAACCCAACCATCTTTCGGGTTCTGTTTTAAAAGGTCCTTATACCTTTTTTTTTTGCGTTTTAAGGGAACAAACTTATGTTTTGGGTGTTTGAAAAGTCCCTAAGTCGAAATTGAAGGGGTAATCTGGTTACCCCTTTGCCTAGTCAACTTTTTTTTTTTGCCACGTCAAATTCCAGCTAGATAAATAAAAAACACCCACATCAATCGATCGTCTTCTTCCCTAAATCAGTCGATCCTTCGCCGGAACCCTAGATACTGTGCCGGCAGTGACCGTAACTTCCTCATGTTTTCTTATTTTTTTGACCGGTGCACAGGAACGAAACCGGGATCTTTAGGGCAGGAGCACAACAACAGCAGCGGGGGTGGTTGTTGTCCCTCATCTACGCATCTCGTTCTTCTTTCCCATTGCTGGAATTAACGATTTCGAGCAAACACACATGCAGACGACACGCACTTAAGCAGCCTTCCTCTCGCCCCCCCTTGTGCTCGATCTGCTGCTCAGACCCTCCCCTTGCTACCGACGACCGCCGGAGCTCTGAATCCCGCCGGAAAACGACGCCGGCGCCACTGATTTGCGTCTCCTTCGAGACAGCCGACAACCACCGCTGTGTAGACCCTTCTCCTCGCACACACACACTTGCTCAAAAATCACATCTCAGACCTATCGTTTTCTTCCTTCGATTGCAGATCCGTCGCACACACACGCAGTCGAGGTGTGTGTGCGTGTTTTCTCTTTTTGATTCCCAAAACCTCGATCCCTGAATTCTCTTCTTTTTCTGATTTCATTAGCGTGACCAAGGGGAGAGACGAAGCCACTGATAAAGAAGAAATTGCAGAGCTCCATGAATGAATGGAGCTTGAAATGTGTGAAGGAGAATTTTATCTTTATTTGTTTTTTTCAAAAAAGCCATGTCATCGATAGATACCGGTTACCATCGGTAAATGTTTTTTTAGCAGGTAAACATAGAGTTTGTTCCCTTAAAAGGCAAAAAAAAAAAAGTTTAGGGACCTTTTAAAATAGAACCGGAAAGGTGGTTGGGTTAGAGTGTAATTTTGCCTTTTTAAAAAGAGAAAAAGACTAAAATAGTTTAATTTTTATAAGGGTTTTTTCAAAACAGCACAAATTAATGTCTTTTTCTTAAAATAGTCAAGCATTTAGCAGATGGTCATTGTGCTAACTCTTATTGTCTCTGCTAAATGCTCCGAAAACTGCTAAATCCTCTTCATGGGCTGCGAAATCCCTATAGTGGGCTGCTAAATGCTCATGAACCGGCCCATCAGCCCAAGTATTTAAACCGGAAAAAAAAACGTAATTTTTTTCGTTAACGTTTTAAGGGTTAGATTAGTGAACATACAAATTTTTATGAGTACTAGCCTTTAAAGCATAAAAAATTAGGGTTTATGAACTTGAGAGGCTTTAGCAGGTGAGGGGGAGCATTTAGTAGATGACGAGAGCATTTAGCATATGACATTGAGCATTTTGCAGATGACCTTGAGCATTTAGTAGATGACGATAGCATTTAGCAGATGACCTTGAGCATTTAACAGATGAGGTCGATCACCTTCGAATAGGAATGGCAACGGGTCGGGTTCGGGTCGGGGCGGCGAGACCCATACCCGACCCTAAAAGTTTCGGGTCGGGTTCGGGGCGATGCCCTATCGGGTTTCGGGTTTTCGGGTAATTGAATATAAATATTATATATATATATATATATATATATATATATATATATATATATATATATATATATATATATATATATATATATATATATATATGTTGTATATATATATATATATATATATATATATATATATTATATATATATATATATATATATATATATATATATATATATATATATATATATATATATTATCGGGTCGGGTCGGGGCAAGGAGACCCAAACCCGACCCTATACCCTGAATTTTCAGGTTTCGGGTCTCGGGTTTTTTTGCTCGGGTTTCGGGTTGCCCCGTCGGGTTCGGGTTTTTTTGCCATCCCTACCTTCGAAATCCTCTTGAGGATTTAACAGTTGACAAAAGGGATTTAGCAGGTGAGGGTGAGCATTTAGCATGTGACATTCCAAAAAAATGAGATTTCGAAATTTTTTTATAGTCGTTCCATGAGCATTTTGCAGACCACCCTAGGGATTTCGCAGACCATGGAAAGGATTTAGCAATTTTCGGAAGCCTTGGGGAGCATTTAGCAGGAGACAAGAGGAGTTAGCATATGACAAGAGGAGTTAATTTATACTGTTTTGAGAAAAACTCTTATGGGAAGAGGCATGAATAATAAATTAGATTAACTACTTTACAATTATCTAATACTTTACAATTATCTAATACTTTAAATAATATCTTAAGATTAAATAAGGGTCAGTTTTATTAAAAAGAACCCATAAGTTTAAGATTTTGACGATTTAAACTTAAAATTTTTTTTCTGAAAAAACTACAACTTTCCTAAAAAAATTTATTATCCAGTTTCTAAGTCTTTACCCGTTAATAACCATGACGTGGACATTTAAATTAACAGTAAAATACATCAAAAAATTATTTTGATTACAACCAAACAATCGAAACATATACCCTCACAGGAAGGTTTTAGTATGTATGGTCGGTTTTTCTCTTATCGCTAGAGGAAGGAAGCATCGAGCAGGAAAAACAACTACATTAAGGATAGTATATTGTTTTTTCGTTTTAATTTCTGTTGCAAGAAAAATTCTTTATAAACTTGATGATAACATTAGATTTCAAATCAAATTTGATGATAATATTAGATTTCCGATCAACTAGAATAACGCTATTCTTTTTATAAGTGGTTAAATTGATTCATGTTTAGAGTTTGATTTAAGGGTAAATTGCATAAAAGTCATTAAGTTTTCCAATTTTCTCGATTTTGACACTGCATTTTTAGTTTTTGCAATTAAGTCATTATGTTTTCAGAAAAGTTGCAATTAAGTCATTATGTTTTCCAAAAAGTTGCAAAAATGACCATATGACCGGATGGTACCAGGTTACCAGGTCATATGGTCAGATTTGCAATTTTTCAGAAAACCTAATGACTTAATAGCAAAAATAAAACATAGTGTCAAAATCAAGAAATCTGAAAAAGTTAGCGACTTTTAGGGTTTATTTCATAAAAAACCCTAAATTTTCAACTTTTTTATGTTTAAACCTAAAACTTTATTTTTTTTCAAAAAAAACCTAAATTTTGGAGAAACTTTTTAATTTATCCCCTTAACCGGTTTTACAGGTTATACATACTTTTTTTTTTTCAGAAAAAACCCTAATTTCTTTTTTTTTTTTCCGGAAAAAACCCTCAATTTCAGTGATTTTTTCACCAAAAAAAATGTTTCTTCGTTTTTGTAATTGACATAACTTTCATATACGATGTCCAAATTCTACGAACTTTATATCCTTGGAAAGATCGTAAGTAATACTACAACTTTGTTTTACTGACTTTTGTTTGAATATGTTCAGATATTTCGCTACACTGACTTGTTTTCTTATAATAGCTGTATATTTTGCATACGAGCTTTGTTTTCGACGTTCTATAAGTCGACGGATTCGTAAACACGAATACATCGTGTAATGAATATTATTTAAACCAAAATATTATTTGTATAATTTATCGAATTTTACGCTACTATAGTCTATTATTCGAAATTATAACGTTTACTCGATAATTGATTCGAAATAGTGTATTGTAGTATTATAATTTTCAATAATACATTAGGAAAGTTATGAAAATTATATTTCAACGTATTATCCTAATTTGGGCTTTGGTTGACCTTTGTTGACCAAATTTGACGGATGTTACAGACGGGGTCGCAAGAAAGATATGTCAACTACAAAAACGAAGAAAAATAATTTTCTTTGTAAAAAAATCCCTGAAAAATCGTTTAACTTGCAGATAAACTCGTAAATGCCTAAATTAACTTGAATAATATTCATTACACGATGTATTCGTGTTTACGAATCCGTCGACTTATAGAACGTCGAAAACAAAGCTCGTATGCAAAATATACAGCTATTATAAGAAAACAAGTCAGTGTAGCGAAATATCTGAACATATTCAAACAAAAGTCAGTAAAACAAAGTTGTAGTATTACTTACGATCTTTCCAATGATATAAAGTTCGTAGAATTTGGACATCGTATATGAAAGTTATGTCAATTACAAAAACGAAGAAACATTTTTTTTGGTGAAAAAATCACTGAAATTGAGGGTTTTTTCCCGAAAAAAAAAAAGAAATTAGGGTTTTTTCTGAAAAAAAAAAGTATGTATAACCTATAAAACCGGTTAAGGGGATAAATTAAAAAGTTTCTCCAAAATTTAGGTTTTTTTTGAAAAAAAATAAAGTTTTAGGTTTAAACATAAAAAAGTTGAAAATTTAGGGTTTTTTATGAAATAAACCCTAAAAGTCGCTAACTTTTTCAGATTTCTTGATTTTGACACTATGTTTTATTTTTGCTATTAAGTCATTAGGTTTTCTGAAAAATTGCAAATCTGACCATATGACCTGGTAACCTGGTACCATCCGGTCATATGGTCATTTTTGCAACTTTTTGGAAAACATAATGACTTAATTGCAACTTTTCTGAAAACATAATGACTTAATTGCAACTTTTCTGAAAACATAATGACTTAATTACAAAAACTAAAAATGTTGTGTCAAAATCGAGAAAATTGTAAAACTTAATGACTTTTATGCAATTTACCCTTGATTTAATTGCTTCCATCTCCAATGACACCGAAATTCCGCTTCATGGACTTTATCTATCAAAAGCTTTCATAAATAAGTTAGAAAAACAACTAATTACCCACTTTTTAAAGTAATCATTAAAACATTAGATAAGGTATAGTTATTTCAATAACCTCCATCAAACTTTGAAATGGCCCGTAAGTAGCAATTTACACATAAATTAACATAATGTTGGAAAATTAGTTTTAATTAATTTCATAAAAATGGGTTTTTCCATTTTTGAACATAAATTACGGTTCATAAAACAATTTAAAATAAATAAATTGTTATATGTTTGTGTTCTCCTCCGTTATACATTCGCTTTGGTAGTTCACATGTCTAAAACGAATTTAAAATGAATGAGAAATTGTATCTCAAATTGGAGTAGTTGGAGGAAGTTGGAATGAGTTTTAACTCATCCCACATTGGTGGGGGAATGAAAATGAAATGAGTTTCTAAGTCTAAAAGCTTTCATGCTTTGTAAGATTTAAGCACCAAGACTCTATTTTGCACGCACAGAGAAGTGCAAATGCGAACCAAATTGGGTTGGGTTCTCTGAACTTGTGTGCAAGCGACTGATTTTGGTTTTGATATGGGTATTAAGAAGACTTTATTTTTCAGTTACGATTTGTTGTATATATACAGCACGCAAGCAACTGTTGAGATACACTGAATGAAACGCTTCTCTCTTCTTCTCAGCTTCTATATACACTTCGTTCCCATCTTGCAACCAATGTAGAATCCGGCCTAGTAACGGTTCGGGCAATCTTGAAGAATCGCTTACGTTGTTCGGCTGTTGTATCCTGCAGGGACGGAACACAAGCATTTTAATTAGGGGACCGAAGCGGTAACTAGTAAACAAAACCATATAAAAATGCTGGACTTTGTTATTACATATAAAAAATCTAAACAAAATTGTATTGTTTTTTAATAAGAGATCTGTCGCTAGTAAATCGGTTTTTATTTTCATGTAAAATTAAATAGTAAAATTAACTATAAAAATAATTAATAAATATATTTTTACAACAAAATATGCCGATAAAAAAACTGACTATTAATAGTATTTCAAATTTCAGATTCTAAAATATATAAATTTAGATAACTAAGAACCCATAATTAATAAATATACAAGGTAAATGAAAATTTAAAAATCAATAAATAAATTTCCTTCATACAAGATGGAGATGGAGTGAGAAACTAATTTTGCATACATTGACTCCGGTTATAATTTACAAAGTAATCAAGTACTACTCAGAATTTTTTTTTTTTTTTTATGTCAAATCCTACCGTATTTTTGCAGCCTTAATTACCTTATATATTAAAAACCGTAAGTTTCTAGAAGGTTTCATAGGGGGTGCCGGGGTGTTTGGGTTTTTAAGGGGGTGCTGTCATGTTGGCCTCTCTTTTTTTTCCACGTGCCGTATACGTGTTTCTTTTTCCTTATAGAAGGTTTCTTTTTGGTGGGCTGCATTCAATGCTTTCATTTTTTTTTTTTTTTTGGTTGTTTTTAGTCCTTGTATTTACCTTCCGTGTTTCTCTTGGTTCGTTTCTTTCAGGGTTTGTGGAAGTTTTGTTTGGGGTTGGAGATTCTTTTCAATACTTTGCATTAAATGTTCTTTTTGTTTCTATGTTTTTTGGTCCCTCTGTTTCTGGCTTTGTTCTTTTCTTTTTTCTTCTACGGTTTTACTTTCATTCAATTTTCCATTGGACCTTATCGGCGACCAACCAATTACGTATCTTCTTTTGCGGTTTTATCTTTGTTTTTTCCAGGATTTGTGGAAGTTTTGTTTGGGGTTGAAGACAAAGGAGGACTATTGTTTTTTTTAATACTTTGCATTAAATGTGCTTTTTGTTTTTATGTTTTTTTTAGTCCCTCTGTTTGTGACTTTGTTGTTTCTTTTTTTCTTTTACGGTTTTACCTTCATTGAATCTTCCATTGGACCTTATCAGCAACCAATCAATTACGTATCTTCCTTTGTGGTTTTACCTTTGTAGTGAGTATTAAATTTTCATTGGACCTTATGAAGAACCAATCAATTATGTATCTTTAAGGTAACATTTAGTCTTCTTTATCGACACGTTTCCACTATTTTTAGTTGTTTCCTTTCTTCATTTCAACGTCTTTTTACAATTGTTTTGGGTAGCTTCTGTTTAAGGTTTTCTCTGTCACTCGGTTTCTTGCTTTCGACTGTGTCTTTCAAGCCTTCTTTGTTTCAATTGCAGGTACTTACGCTTTTCTTATAAATTTGTTGTGGATTTTATCGTCTTTGTTGTTGCGTAAAAAATTTTCATGGCTGCTGATTTTGAAATTGGGGAGTCATCTTTTCGAGATGTTGCTTTTGTTGGTAGAACAACTGATACTGCTCGATCTTCTGTTGTTGCTGCTTCCGTCGTTGAAGAATCTTTACCAGTTTATCACGATCATGGGGATTGTGTATTCGTTTGCCTTTACTGTAGTGCGAAATTCTGGTGGAACGAAAGAACTATCCGATCTTCCAATGTTAACAACCCTGTTTATACTCATTGTTGTGTTGCCTGTAGTATGTCTAGGTAAACTAGACATACTAGATATAACTATTCTGTTGTTCTTTACAGAACCTTGACGACAACAATGAGTATAAACAATGAGTACAACCGATTACTTATATGAGGAGATTTTCAAAAGTAATTAAAAAATGGATTCTTTTCGATGTCTAGGTAAACTAGATATAACTATTCTGTTGTTCTTTACATTTATTAAAAAAATTAAATATATTCACTTTAAATCCTTCGGTTTCTACAGTTCCCTTATCCATCTCTATTTCCCAACTGAAAAAATGCTACGATATCCAAACCTTAAAATATAAATTTTTTTTTACCAAATCTTACAAAATTGAAATTTCCATTTTATCTACAATCTCCGGAAACTTATTCACCAAAGATGCCAATAAACATCGACTAGATGCTTAAAAAGCAAATCTATTACAAATTTAATAAAATGCTTCACAAAAAACAACATTAAAAAAAAATCATTTTTCAAAACACTTAAACATATTAATTTTAAATCGTTCATTTTCTTTATTTCCCATATTCATCCCTATTTCTGAAATAAAAAAAATCCTACAGCATACAAAGCTTAAAATATACAAAAAAAAATTTAACAAATCTTACAAAAATCGCATATCCATTTTCTCTACAACCTCCAACAACTTATTCATCAAAGATGCCAATAAATATTGACGACATAATTAAAAAGCAAATTTGTTATATCTATTAACAATTACTCACAGTTTCATACTAATATCGCATTAATATCATACACAATAATTAAAAATATGCACACATATCTTCACCTACAACCTCAAAAAACTAAACCATTCAATACGGCAACAAACACCTATCACACGCTTAACAACAACTATTATTATACCTATCAAAAATTATCCACAACTTTACACAATACTATTAATATTTCATCAATTTATTCACATAACATTTTACGATACAATAACAAACAACATACATACATATTTTTATACATATGCTATTTAATTAACATTTACTGAAAAAAATTATGTTAAAATATCTAACAATATGTAGACAAAAT
The DNA here is from genome assembly GCA_023525715.1 of Cichorium intybus. Classification (NCBI taxonomy): domain Eukaryota; kingdom Viridiplantae; phylum Streptophyta; class Magnoliopsida; order Asterales; family Asteraceae; genus Cichorium; species Cichorium intybus. The sequence goes on from CM042009.1 coordinate 19,321,488, forward strand.
GCCACGTTATTTGACATAAAAATTTTAATTTAAATTTTATTGCAATTATAACAACTAAAAATTCATTTTTTCAATATTAAAAAAATAATTTTACCAAATACAAATTCAGTTACGAAATTGTCTATATACAACGACGCTAATAAATTCTTAATATTTTTAAAAAGTAAATTCATACCGAAACAATAAACAACATACAAATATATATATATATATATATATATATATATATATATATATATATATATATATATATATATATATATATATATATATATATATATCAACATGTATGCTATCAAAAATTTAATCAAAATTCCATAAATATTAAAAAAATCTGAGACCTTTCATAGTTTCTTCAGTTGCAAAGTTAATTAAAAATTTTATTTTAATTTAAAAAACAATAGTGTTCGAATTTAAAAAAATAAAACAAATAACAAACTAACAATCATCCCACAAAAGCCAAACAAAAACAACAACACAACCATTAAAATCCCAACGAATTACAAATATAATGTAAGAAAACATCTCTCACCACTTACCTTCGCGTTTCTAGGATAAACCAAAACAAACAATAACTAATTTCTTATCATTAACCTTCGTTATTAAATCACAACACTGTTCACCACAAATGAATAAACACAATCGACAGCTTTTATATAAAAAAAACTTAACCGATTACAAAAGTTTTTCTTAAAACATTAAAAATATATATATCACAAACTTAAAACAACTACTTATATCTACGCCGAAATGACCAGAACTTTCAATAAAATACAAAACATTATCACTAAACATAACCCATCACATGAACGATTAAAAACGTAGAAAACCAACCTAACCTAAACAACAAAAAAACTTAAAACCTTCGATACGTCCACACACGAACGAAATCGATCTTATCAGCAAAATGAAATTCTTGGTGTAAACGAACATCTGACTGCCGATAACTCTCGTGCCTCAAAAAACACACGGCAATGCCTACCATCTTCACAATCATCATCAAACCTCCGGTACCTACCTCTCCACCAACCTTCGTTATGCCAAACATCTACCAAATCTCCAGGCGCAAAAACAACCGCCATAGTCGTCGGATAAGGACGGATACTATCGATTCTAACATTCTCTTCCAAAGGCTCACCACCATCGTTAACCAGCGTTTCATATCTAACCCTAACATGATGCCTAAAGCAACCAATAACTTCCGCACCGTAATACGAATTTTCAAAACCCTCAACAGAACCAATCACTTCTACAGGATCTCCAACACGATATCCGTTGCTAGCCATTCTACAAACAAAACTCAAGTACAATTATATAAACGAAAGTAGATCGGTATCGCCCTTACCGCTTCCTCAGGTTTTCTCAAGGAAAGCAAAAAAGAATGAAAGTACCGAAAAAAACAAGTACACTTAAATACAAATAACTACACTCTTCCATACACATTAAATGAAAAACCCATTTAGCTTCCCTACAAGTCTACAACCGCTTCAAGACCCACAAAAAAAACAGTTACAGAAAAAAAAACCTGCCACGTTTAACCAAAACCCGTGCGGAGCACGGGAATAAACTAGTTAATATCAATACATAAAACCCACTTTTCATTTTTCTTATGCAATTAAGAGTTAAGACCCCCAACACTTTATACTTTATAAAAACAAGAAAAGTAGTGAGAGGCAATTTTTGACAGACCGGAAGAGGGAGCGCGAGAGACAAAAGGAGCGTGTACCTTTACTTCGCCGCCAGCGAATAAGAGACATAAACAACTACGACAACACTATTGTCTAATACGTTGCACTGACAATCTGGCAACTCAGTGAGGAGGGGGAGAACAGGAAGGTTGCGGAGGAGTTAGAGACCGAACCCCGATGAGGAAAGAGATAACAATAGGTACAGTGAGTTACATGGCGGAGGAAGAGCTATGTTTTCAAAATCTGTAAGAACTAGCCGGGATCTTCTTGCCTCAGTCGGATTCAAAACGACGACTGTGGCTGTAGTGCTTTAGGGTTTTCTGTAGTTTTGAGTCTGACAAAACTTCATAAATGGTCCCTGTGGTTTCACAGGATATCAACTTTAGTCCCTAACTTTAAAAAACCTCATGAATGGTCCCTAAGTCATATTGAATGACTAATTTACCCTTTTTATTTTCTTTTAGCATTTTTTAATTAAAATTAATTGCATGAAAAACAAAAAGAATAAAGAAATAAAATAAATATACACTACCCCCACACCTACCCCCACCCGCTGAAATGACCTTGACCCGGCTGTGTTGACTCGACCCGGACCTGTTCACCGAGTCAACTCACCGAGTTGGCTCACTCGGTGGCTGATCGAAGATTGGAAGGCATGGGTTTGTACCGGTCAGTGCCCTAAGCTTGGAACCGGTGGCGGTGTGGTCGGAATCGATGGTTTAGGTGGTGAAATCGTAAGTTGCAGGTGGTCCTCTGTAGGTTTCGACTTCGTCGGATAGGGAAGCAGGAGGGGTGAATGGAGATGCAACGGTGATGGTGGCGTTCGAAGGTGGAGGAGGTGATGGTCACCGGCGGTGGATCGGAGATGGAGGAAAGGTGAGGTCGCGATCGAGGCTGGGTTTTGGCTTCGTCGGGTGGGGAAGCAGATCGCGAGTGGAGAGAGAGATGGCAAACAGGAGAGAGGAAGCGGTGGACAGCAGAGGATGGCTTCAGTTGGCGGCATCGAATTGGTTACCGACGGTGGTGATTGTATGCGACAGTGTATGGTGGTCGGCGGTTGCTTGAGCTCGTGTGACAGAAGAGAGGGAGAAGGAGGAGCGTAGCAGGTGGCGGAGGAGAGGAAGCAGCAGCGGTCGTGACTGGTGCAGGCGTGTAACGACCCAAACTAATAATATAAATATGTAAAATAAGTTGTGTGTAATTTAAAGTTTTATGTGTATTTCTATGAGAAATTATGTTTGTAAGGGTAATTTAGTCATTTTGCCATAAAAAGGAACATTGGTCATTTGCCCACATGCAGAAATTATCATAAAAGTTTAATTATAGATTAGGACTAAAAATGTGAGAAACTAGGTGTTATGTAAAGATAATTTATTTTGGTGGTCAAAGTTCAAGGAAGTGAACTTGAGGGACTAGAACTGAAAAATTGGAAGTATAAAAGGGAGAAAGATCTCCCCACATGTTCTGGAGACTTGCAGAAGCTACGGGAGAGAAGGTTGGAAGAGCTGATTTTCTGGGAATTCCGAGATTGAACAAGAACTTGGAAGCAATAGAGTTGGAAATTGGAAGAAATCAAGCAAGGAGGTTAGTAATGATCATCTACCTTAAATTCTTGAGTTTGTTCTTCACAGGATGAACTGAAATTCCAATTTCAGTTATGATTCCAAGTGATCAATATGATTCTTATGTTCTACACATGATGGTATGTTAAGATCATACCATATAATCCAAGAGTTTTGTGGATTTGGGGATTCTTGGTTCAAGAACCCTAATTTCTACATTTTGGGATTTGGAATGATTTCATGGATTAAAACTTGTTATAAACTGAAGGTTTTAGTCATGGAATGATTCCATAAGTATTAAGTCAAGTATCAAGTTCTTAACAAGCCAAATCAAAAAGTTATAGTTTAAAAATCGGACTGCTACAGTGCAAAACCGAAGCAAGAAGAAGTTGCCCAGAAAGAGCACGGGTCGTGCTCATTTGGCACGAGTCGTGCTCCCTCTGCACTTCAAAGTAAGTTGTCATTTAATGCATGCACGAATCGTGCTCCCTCAAGGCTTAATTATGCACGAGTCGTGCATACTTTCTGTTAAGAAAATGTCATTTTTGAGTTTGGAACTTGGTGCTAGACTTGTCCGATTGGTCTAATATTTATACCACAAGTCTAAAATGGCGTGAAAACACATGGAAAATTGTTAAACCGGGAATACGACCTCTCGAGGGTACTGTAGTAAAATACGTATAATATACGATTTATTTAAGTTGGTCATTTAGAAGTTATAGACTTGTTATGGCCCACATGGGTATAATAAGGACTCCAATGAGTTATAAAACCAGTTAGAATGAATGTTAATGTATAACATGTTAATTATAGGTTCATGTCAAATGATTTTGGATCATGAAAGGATATGAATACAAGGAACGTTTAAGCAATCTATTAGCAATACATGATGTGAGTACATGCAGTATTTTTACCCATTCTGGGGTACATGGCAAGTAAGTATATTCAATATTTCTTATAAAATCTCTTTATGTGAAATTATATGCAATAGTATTATTTTCAATTTGTTTATGAAAGTATAATGCTATGTTTGAAGTTATGTTTTGAACTACAAGTCAAGTTAAGTGAAAGTATGTTGGTCTATGAACCAATTATGTGAAAGTATATTTTGAATACAAGTTGTATATGTTTTCAAGTATGGATAGGCATATAGCCACAAGATGTTTAAGAAGTATGTTTTGGTTACAAACTGTATATGTTTTCATGTACGAACGGGCATATAGCTATAAGATGTTTGGAAAGTATGATTTGGCATTAAGCCTAAAATGGTATAAAGACATGTTTTAAACATATGGTTTATGTGAAACAAAAGTTATGAATTTGGCATACAGCCATAAAGACAAGAAATGTTGAAGTTTGGCAATTAGCCACTATGTAAGTAAGTAATGTTAAAGTAAGCAGAAAGTATTTTGTATGACTGGTAATTGTAGCAAGCAGCGTTAGTAAGGGAACTATGTTCCACCTACTCGGGTTAGGAAAGGGATCTACCGGGGAAAAAGCCCCATCGCGAAGTAGATTGCCTAAGCACTTCTATGGTGAGGATTGATCCGTTCTTTCTAGCCATAGAGACTTGGGGTATCACTTATGGTGATTAAAGCCCTAAGTATAAAAATCCAGCAAGCTTATAAAACCAGTCAAAGAAAGTAAGAAAGAAGCTATTTTTGAAAAGTATATTATGAAGTGAATTTGAAAGATGTTATTTTTGTAAAGTATGTCATGAAATGATTTTTGAGAAGTAAAGAGTCATAGTATGTTGCTAATATAAAGTTTTGAAAGAAGATATTTTTGCAAGCTATGATATGTAATGATTTTAAAAAGTAAGGAGCTACGGTATGTCACTACTATAAAGTTTTGAAAGATGTTTTTTTTGTCATAAGTTTTATAAAAAGGTTGGAAAAGAAGTTAAAAGTTTGAGTCTAAAACTCATGTAACTCACGAGACATTATTGTCTTACGTATTCTATGTTTTGCCATGTATTCCAGGTTAAAATGATTTGCTATAAACGGGATGAAGTTTAGCCGAAGTGGAGCTCGAGTTAGCTCCCGTCTTAGACTCAAGGTTTAATCATTTTTGCTTACTATGGTTAGTTTTGATATGGATTTGTACACCCACTGTTTTAAGCATTTAAATTATCGGTTTTTGATAAACCGTATTTTTGTATTCCTGTATTTATACGAAAAACCATAGTATTTGCAAACAGTAGAAATGGGGTGTCACAAGTCGGCTTGGCCGGAGACGTCGAAGATGATCGGAGGGGTGGAAGTGTGTTCGCTTGAAGGAGAAAGGGGAAAGAGGGAAGGCTGAAACGGGTTAGGTTTAGGGTAGTGGGTTTTGGGTCGGCAAAGTATACTTCTTGTTAGTTGTTAATTTACTTTTTCATTTCATAAGTTTCGGTTATTTTAAATTTTCTAAAATTGTATGAGATAATTATGGATATTTAGTAGATAAAGTCTAGAGGGGCCGATTTGTTTTGATTTTTTAGAAGTTAGTTATATCACCGATTGATTGATCGATTCTCTATAATATTGATATTTAATAGATAAAAAATCAGGGGGGCCATGGCCACCCCTGACCCTTTCTATGTTCCGCCACTGGTATCCTTGGAAACAAACACCCGTACCGAGTGAATTTGTTTTAAGGAAACTATGGCAAACACAAGTCTCAGCACCAATTTCCTTTTTCTTTGTTCGTTGGCATTTTCCGGTTTATATTTTCCTAACACATAATCCATTTCATTTAGAGGCCTTTTAAAAATGTCAACAACCTCATTTTTTAGGTGTAATTGTTACAACTTCCACTAATCCGGATAATATATTAACAAAATGCATATCTATTTCAATGTATTTATGAAAGTCTCGTATTAATTTTTATAAATTTGATGAATGAAACTAGATTTAAAATAAACAAGAATAAGGCTAGTTCTGTTTAAATGATTAACGTGGTTCAATTCATGAATTGAAACTCACTAGTGACGGATACAGCTGGCTTAGGCTGTGTTTGGTAGTATCAACCATTCAGATCTGAATCATTCAGAGGTCTGAACCATTTAGAGCCCATTTAGATTCATTCATCTCTCTTAATGATTCAGAGTCCATTAACAGGTTCTGTTTCATTCAAATGTGGTATTTTTGCATATCAAACGGTCTGAACCATTTAGAGCCTCTTAATCATTCAGATTAAGAGGCTATCAAACACAGCCTTAGTCACTTAATCAGTTTTGATTGAACCACCGATGAAGAAGGAAAAGTTGGTGTTGAAAAGAATGTTTATATGTAATTAGAAGTCTATCAATTATTGGACTTAATTACGAAGACAAGTGAATGGTGAATCTTGATGTCAGAGGAAGGTCAACCATAAGCAACACTCTCTCCTATGCTGTTTACCGCTTTGTGGAAGGTTGCGAGTTAACCAAACAGATGCTAAAAATATTATGCACTGCTTATGAAGAAATTGAGACGATAAATTAGCATAAAAAGCTTTGTCTGACCCAATATTATGAGTTTTTCTTTTCATATAAGAATGAGTCACTCACCCAAACATTTAAAGGTTTTAAATTGCTGGTGAATGGCATAAAAATGTTTGACATATTTGAAACCAACTATCTATCATTCACACATTTTGGAATCTATTCATGCTTAATGGAAAGTGATCATTATTGTTTGGAAGATTGGTGGCAACCTGAAGGACACAGCTGTCTAGAGTTTGTATAGTACTTTACAAAACCATGAAACCTCTAATAATCAAAGGAAGATGTTTATGAGAGACATGGATCACATATATAATTTTCAAAATTCGCAAATATGACCAAATGTAACATCTAATTGTTTATAAAAGTATCAGGTATAAATATAATTTGCAACCCCTTCAGTGCTATAAAATCTCTATGATAATCATCTATCTACCTGGAATAGAAAGGTTACAACCTCATCTTTCCCAGTGTTCTTTATCTTCCCCTACTTCATAGACATAACACCTTAATAACTAATTCAATGACTATAAGTACTTGTATCTAGAAGATATAACATCAACAACACCATGTAAGCTCAAAGCACAGGTTGGGAGATAATGTGTTGCCTTGAAGCCGCTATTGGTCCGTTTAGAAGTAGTGACGTAGTACCAACTTTTGTCTCTCTCCCCGTTGTAATCCTTTTCTTTTGGTTTAGTTTACATTTTTTGCTCATCATATTCATTTAACAAATAATGTTGTGAATTAAAACATAGAATTAATATTTTTAGGGTTTTTCCACAAGTCATCGTCCTGATTATATATAAATGGTTAAAATTTTTGAAAATTTCAACCACATCTGTCACATGTCTTTCTATATATATCAGAATAAATTTCAAAAAGTTACAATTATTTTAATTCTTTTCCATTTATATTTTGATAAAGTCGAATCACCATTAATGAAAACTTCAGAAGGTCATCAAATTGAATAAATTCATCATCCAAAGATGATATAAATTAATTTGACTTTTTTGCTTTAATAAAACAAAGTATATTAGAATAATTAAGATAAAAAAACATCTTGAATAAGTTTAGATATAAAACTCTCAAAATAATGTAAGTTGGGGGAAAATATGCAAAGTTTTAAACCTTTTTCGGCAAAGTATACTTCTCGAATCTAGAGTACCGATGACGAAATGACCGGTAAAAATCATGTTGCTTTAAAAGATGCCTACTTCTAAAATTCCTAGAAACTTACAACAAGATTGCGTACAACAATTAGCATAGATTTCACTTTTATTGTGATTCGACTAATAAACCATAAAAGAGTTTTTAGCAACATATTGTTCATACATGAAATAACATTCTTAGAGCATGAGTAACTTCAAATTGACGAATAAATTGGTACACCTAGTAATATGCCTCCTCTATCCACAGTGAAAATGTTACCGGTTACGTAGTTTGATGAACTATGAATTAGGTACCTAACCAACGATGTCAAAGCAGGGTCAACATCCCCTAATTCTCTCAATGGCAAAAGTTTTGAGATGAGATTCTGAGCCCATTTCTTTTGTAGGAGCTCTTTTGTTATCTCGGATTTGAAAATCCCGGGACATATTGAATTAACCCGTATATTATGTGTTACGATCCCACATTGGTAGAAAATAAATTCTATTAGTGACTTATAAGTCTAAGTGTCCCCTCCTCCTACAAGCTAGCTTTTGGGAGTGAGTAGACACTTGGGGCTTATGGCATGATACGGGCCTAGTATGGGATGGGTTCGTATCAATTGGTATCAGAGCCGTCCCCATCTTTCGAGGTTCCAACCCTTGGAGTGGTGGCCTGCAGAGTGGTGGCTTGGACCCGAAAGGAGGGTGCCAACCGTGACCAACGTAGTCGTGACCAACAATGGCTCAGAATGGTGGCCTATGGAGTGGTGGCTTGGACCAAAAAAGGGGTGCCAACCGTGACCAACATAGCCGTGACCAACGAGGACGTTTGGCTCTTCAAAGCATGGGGTATTGTTACGATCCCACATTGTCATTAAAAGCTGTTAGAAGACCAGAAACAGAAGATTTGTTGATTATATGCACTTTGAACGGGGCCTAAATGAAAGAAAACTCCAAGTGAAGATTGATATCAGTCTCAAATTAATCATGTTATGTGCACGCCCTAAAACTAATCTACTTTGTACTAAGCATCTGCTAGAGAAACTTCACATAAGAAAAGAAAATGTAAATATCGATCCCCTATATGAGTGAATGTGCATTATTAACATATATCACAAATCTAAGCTAAAAACAAAGATGGAACATAATAATATTACAACTAAATAACAATCCTTCTATCTGGTTAGAAAAAAAAGGACCTGAAACCCAAATGAGCCAAAGCTTCTAGGGCCAATAGGCATGATACAGGAGGAGGCATCCACATAGGTTGGAGATGAAAAGATTCACCTTCTTATTTTTGGAGACAAGTAGTATGCATTAATTTAACAAGTTTTTTTTTGAACCAGCTAGATTAACTGGAAGCGCCTCTCCACACGCTCAAGGTGGAGAGCCGAGTTCGAGTCATCCCAAAGGGGCAGATCAAACCCAAGGGGGCTCTCGGGAAAATTCCCCCATTCAGGTACTTCGCGAGGCGTGCGGGATTAACAAGTGAGAAGTTATTTAAACTCACTTCATACATGAGTGTTATCCAACATATGAATTAATTTGAGTTGCAAATAAGTGAACCCTACATTTATGTGACTAAAAAGCCTAGGAAATAGGTTTAATGGTACGAAGATATCAATTGTACCAATGTGCAAGAACATGGGTCAATTACAGCGATTGGAAGAAAATATATATATATATCCATGAGTTAGCATGCATTTATCTGTTCTATTTTACCATTTGTATAATTCATTGAAAAAAACATATACATGAGTTAGCATGCATTTATCTATTCTGTTTTACCATTTATATAATTCTCCAGTGATGTAAACTACATATACCTAGATCCTCGCACATACGGTGCAACATTGCAAACTAATGAGACATTGGGTCGTTGGAAAGAGCTACCTCTATTAATAGTGGCACATACATGTCAATAGAGGCAAACATTCATATATTTTTTATGAGTGCTAATATGTCTATGCTTTGTATGTCTTTTCTAAAAGCCATATGAGTTGCTACTATTATCTATGGCAAAATTAGCATATTCTATCATGAGTAAATGCTGATCTAACGTATAACAAAATAATGTTGGTATATTTATTTGAGTTAAGGTCAAATTTGGTCACTTAACTTTCTAATTTGTGTTCATTTGGTTACTTAACTTTGTTTAAGTTCTAAAAGGTCATCTAACTTTTTATTTATTTTCGAAAAGGTCACTATGACCGGTTATATAACCGGTCATAGTGACCTTTTCGAAAATAAATAAAAAGTTAGATGGCCTTTTAGAACTTAAACAAAGTCAAGTGACCAAATTCGACCCTAACCCTATTTATTTTACATAAATTTAGTATTAGTCAAATCAATAATGTTAAAAATGAGTTTTAATCTTGTAAAATATAATGTTATTCAATTGTTAAATGTTGTGATCCACTTTTACACACACACACACACAGTGATAGTTGGGTGAAGGAAGTTGTAGTTTTTTTATATAGAATTGTTCGGCAAATTAAAGTAGTTTTATGTCTTTGAAATGTGTAAAATGACATAAAACATAAGCTAGTTGTTGTAGATTTTGGATTTAGAGATTTTTGTATAAAATTAAAGTTTTAGGTACGTACTCTCAAAAAAAAGCTTTTTCTTTAATTAGTGTTTATTCTTAAAACTCTCAAAAGATCGTTGTGGAACGTATTCATAATATCAAGCGTTGTGCTTTAATAAGATGGAACAAGAGAGAATAGATGTCGAAAAGTAGACTACATTAAGTGTTGTGTGTTAGACTTTTAGGGATCTAAATGTGTTAGGATCGAGACACTTAGCATACGAACACGAAACTCACACACTCAGCTCACAAATTAAGAACACAAGAATTTAACGTGGTTCGGTCCAAAACTGACCTACGTCCACGATGGGTAACTAGGAGTTTTATTTCTTGGTGCTACTCTGCACTCTCTCTGTGTTACATGGTGTTGTGTGGTGTATTTTCTAACTAGCCAATGCATCCTTTATATATGCATTTGAGTGTGTAATAAGTCAATGTGAACAAAAGAAATTTTTCTTCAACAAAAATGGGCTGCCAACTCCATTTGAAAAAATCCTTCACCAACTACACTTTCAAACTCTTCACATTCACCAACTTTGACAAACCACAAGAGTGGCTTCACATTCAACAAAATGTGTGTTGCGTAAAGCTCAGGGTTGGTTTAATGATATTATGATATATGCTCGAACTCACACATAAAGTTCAATTGTTAAAATATACACTAAAATAATGTTCAATAAAACAATATCAATTTAAGAGCTCAAATAACCAAAAAAGTATGTATGAAAACAATGTTAAAATAAATGAGATTGATTCAAACTTTACTTATAGTATTAACACATACAAAGGTAATGAAAAATTCTCTATGAGTTCTAGAAGAAAACTCATACTCAGACTTGCTAATATTACTTTGTTTTCAAACACTATAAAATCCATCGGCATCAACTTTAATACTTGAGTAGAAACTCTAATTACTAGATAAAAGGTCGACTATTGATTAACATAAGTATGTTTTGAACGGCATTGTTACCATAAAATTCTAGAAGACATCATTTACAAAGAATAAGTAATAATTTAAAGTTACCTCTAATACCAGCGTTGTTGATCAGAACATCGATATGGCCAAACGCCACCCAAGCTTTTTGCACAGCGGCTTCGATTGTAGGACCATCGGCACAGACATCAAGCTCAACCGCCACCGCCGATAAATGACTGTCAATGGCTTCACCTTGGTTAACATCGGAAATTTTCAAATTGTTGATTTCATCACATAGAGCCTTGAGGCGGTCGGTTCGACGGGCGGCACCAATTATCCGGCAACCGGCTTTGGCTAAGTCGATACAGAACTCCTAGCCTATACCGGAGGATGCACCGGTAACCATCACAATCTTGCCTCTGAGGTCTCTGCCAAGGTTCCGACACACATGTTGCACTATTTTAAAACGTCCAAACGGTCGAAAAAATGACCGTTGCACTATTTTAAAAAAATTCAAATTAAATTTTTTACATATATATATATATATATATATATATATATATATATATATATATGAAACGGGTTATCTTAAAAAAACCCTCTCAAAATGTGTAGGTGAGTGTGTTGTGTGGGTTGACTCACACACACACATGTCACATCACATGAGGTTTTTTTTACCAATACCCATATCAAACACACACATAAATCATATACAATACATGCAAATCTACATTCTCTCTCTCTCTCTCTCTCTCTCTCTCTCTCTCTCTCTATACATACATACATACATACATGCATGCATACATACATACATACATACATACATACATACATACATACATATATATATATATATATATATATATATATATATATATTCATATGGATCACGATTCGGATTCAAATGACTCGGGTTCTTCGATGGTCTTCGCGACAATGATGCAAGTCGCAAATATTCTCACAAGTGAAGCCGAAAGTTCGGAAAAAAAGGCGGCGGGTAAAGGCAAAAAATAGAAACCGCGAAGAAGGGCACAGAAAATTTGTTCAACACTATTTTGCTGACGATTACGTGTATAACGACACGGATTTCAAAACCCGGTTTCGTTTGGGCCGAGCTATTTTTCTACGGATCGCGCACGATTTGGAAGCCAACTACGAACTCTTTCGATTGCGATACGACGGACGAGGCAAAAGGGGTTTCACGCCATACCAAAAATGTGGAGCGGCTCTTCGTCTTATGGGTTATGGCTACTCTTTTGACGCCGTGGACGAATACTTGCGCATGTTGGCAAGAACCGCCTGGGAAAGTATGTATTTCTTTTGTGAATATATTTATGAGCTTTACCATCATATTTATTTGCGCAAACCCACACCAAATGATGTTGAAGAACTATATGTGGCACATCACGAGTCACATTGTCTACCGGGTATGCTTTGAAGCATAGATTGTACGCATTGGGATTGGGAAATTGTCTAAACGCGTGGAAAGGACAATACATCGGCAGTCATCACGGTAAACCTTCCCTAATACTAGAAGCGGTGGCCTCACAAGATTTATGGATTTGGCATGCGTACTTCGGAGTTCCGGGGTCGAACAACGACATAAATGTTCTAGATTACTCGCCGTTATTCAATGATATCCTACTAGGCAAGTCGGCCGACGTTCCATTTGTAGTGAACGGCTCCGAATACCCACGTGGGTATTTACTCACCGATGGTATGTATCCAAATTATTCCACATTTAATTAATGTAATGTTTTTTATTTTCAATTAATGTAATATTTTTATTTTTATTTAATGCAATGTATTTTATTTTAATTTTAATTTTATGTTTTTTAAATGAATTTAATGTTTGGTTTTAATTAAAAAAATGTAAAATAAAAGTATGATGTGGAAAATAAAATGGATGGCATGTTGTCTTGCATTTCTTGGGGTGTGTCCTGGGTGTCTTGGGTTGTCATGGTGACGTGGCGCCGACTTGGTGGCTGTCTTGGGAAGTCCTGGAAGTCTTGCACACCCCATAGCCTTAGGCTTGTGTTCTCTCTATCTCATCTCATTTTTTTCCAATCATCTTTCTTTCTCCTCCCCCTTCTTATTTCACTTTTACGTAGAAATTAGTCACCTTTACCTTTCATATTTAAAATATTTATTTTGTAAAAATAAAAATGAATACACCATTAATTTACTAAATAAAAATATAATTAACTAACAAAATAAAAATAAAATAATTAAGATTAATAAAAGTTAAAACATTTCAATAATTTGAACTCCAAATTTCAAACTCACATAATTATTGAATAAAAAATTACATCATTCTAAATACTATTTTGAATTATTGTAAACACACACACACACACACATACATATATATATATATATATATATATATATATATATATATATATATATATATATATATATATATATATATATATATATATATATATATATATATATATATATATATATATATATGTAACGCCCGGTTTCTCATACAAATTACACCCAATTTTTTTTAATTATACATCAAATATGGGTATACTTGTACTCAACCATGGAAATAAGATGTTATCATAAATTAATTATATCAAAAGGTCCTTACAAACATGACCAGACATTACAAATAAATCTAACACGACTAAAGGACATGCTCTAAACTTGTCCATCTCTATTTACCACATGTCTTCCCCTATCACTGCTACAGATATCTGCAAAACAACATACAACTCAAGTGTAAGCTTATAAAAAACTTAGTGAATAATCTCCCTGCTCAACATCAACACAAGATGTGTTAGTATATATAGATACATAAAGATATGGTATCAACCAAATCTTACAACACACTCCACCAATCTTTCTCATTTCATAATCTCTTTATCAACCGCTCTTGCTAATCTCATTAGCAAGTATTTATCTCATCTTTATCTCTAAAACCTGCAAACACATTAGCTTTACAAACACCAGCTAATTATTAGCAAATAGCAACTCAACAATAAGTACCACAACAGGTACTGCTTGTAAACTCAATCACACACTCGCATGTACTCCTTCTACAATCAACTATACTCAATTATAACAACCCTCATGGCTGTAACAATCAGACTTAATTACTCTTTAACTTAACCATGCCAGCAAATACTCTATTCTTATATTCAGTATTTATACTCAACTCATCTATTGTCATCCACAGAATACAATACCACTCTACTTCTCAACTACCACAGTAACATCATAACATATATATAATCTACATACAGCAAAGTGTAACTCTACTCAAGTACTAGAGAGTACTCACCTGGTGGTGGATCCGGACGTAATACACCCGAGCTTCTCGCATTAGACTCCTTCCTAATGTAATATCTGGGGCAAAACATCATAGAGTTACTCACAATCATCCTCACAAATCCCCAAGGGCTTGGCTTAAAAGGTTAAGCCATTTAAAAGATACAAAATTTCTATACAGCCCCTGTTCAAACGTATTTTAACCCCCTTTTTACCTAGAATCACATTCTGATTTACAAAGTAAAAACAAACTAGACATTCATAAGCTTCTAATGCCTCTGACCTCATATTTGTTTTATTTTTCTATGATTTACTATGAATTTTGCAATATAGCAACAATGTGCTGTCATGAATCAGCTCGACAGCATCATAGATAATGTGATTTTTACCTATCTTGAACCTGGAATTCGTTTACAAGGTACAAAAGCTAAATAAACTAGACATTCATACCATTCTAGGGCCACTGGAATCAGCCCCAAACGATTTTTCTACAATTTTATATGATATTTCTAAAACAGAGCAGAAACATAGCAAAATTCCGAAAATTAAAAGCTCCACCTCAAAAATTCAATCGAATCTTCGAATTTCTTGTGGAAATTGATTGGAATCATTAAAGAACCACTAGGAATGATTCCTTTCCTCGAAAACATCAATTATGATCCACCAATTTCATAGATTTATGAAAACCCCAATTTTTAGGGTTCGTAGAATCAAACTTCTAATAACCATGTTTCTATGTCATAATTAGGTTGGATATGAGTTCCATGAAGCATAAACACACGAATTATTAGGTTTGGATCATAGGTAAGGACCTCCCCAACTTCAGAAAATCGAATTCTACCCCACCCCCAACTTAAATTCGGGTTTACAAGCTAGAATATGAAGATATCTTACCTTAACTAGCTAGAATTCATCAATGGCTTTGCTAATTCTTCAAAGACCAAGCCAAAACCTTCATTTCTCCATGGAATCGCCAAGCTCCTGCCCTCTCCCTCTCCAATTCGTATATACTTGCTGAAATAAAAAGAATTTCAGCTATAATATGTCATCTTTCGACTATTGGCAACATTGGCCCCTCAACTTTCAAATCCTTCACAAAAGACCTCCAACTTACCCATTTAATGGAAACTCTTATGTTTTTAAGTTTCACCCCACATATAAATTTATTATCCTTCTAAGTCCTCAATTAAATCAGCCTTTGTCCATATATTCACCATTTTGGCAAAAATGGCCCATTTTTTCAAAATTATTACGATTTTAGTCCCCTTTTCATCAAAACCACCACAACATCACCTTATTATAATATGTACATATTTATATATACACATCAAGTAAATTGTGGCGTTACTATATATATATATATATATATATATATATATATATATATATATATATATATATATATATATATATATATATATATATATATATATATATATATATATATATATATATATAATAGACCGGTATTGTAAAATCGACTTAGACATCCGATTAATTAGTCATTAATCGTTTAGCGGTCTCCCTCCGCCTACAAATAATGCTATTTGATCATATTAGCTAGGCTGGTCAAAATCGGTCATTAATCGGGTTATGTAGCTAATTAAATGGTGTTAGGCAGCCATTAACCAATCTAGGGGTCAAAATGTCAAATGGTCAAACTATAAAGAAGTAAAATAAGTCAACAATTTTGGAAAAAAATCAAAATCAAAGAAAGAAAATGTGCAAATGGTAAACTAGATGTCATAATTTTAACTTTCATCTCTTTGTTTCTCATCACGCCAACACCTACGTTTCTCTATCTGTCATTATACCGACATCAACCTTTATGCTGGCGACGAATTTGTTGAATAAAGCTTTGCTATTTGTTTTAATTTTTATATATATGTATTATCTATTACATATCTTAGCATAAATGAATCATACTTTTCTAGTTTCCATGATTTAATTATTTATTAAATAAATTTTTTTATAAATTAGGGTCCCCGATTAATCCCCGTCTATACCGATAAATCTCTTAAACCCAGTCGACCGCCTAACAATTTTTACAACCTTTCTCATTACTAATATATGCAATATTTATACGTATCTGTAATAGCAACATACTTTTTTTACCGATAATAGAAATAAATAATAAAGTACGATGCCTATATTGGTAGAAAAATGCAAGAATGTTATTATTGGTGATAAATAAAGTACATAACTAGTGATGTGAACATGTTTCTATTATGGGTGAAAACCAAATGCATCGGGTATAAAACAATAACTTAATTAAGTAGTGGTAATTGTTGTCGAGATCGAACATAATCAAAGGAGAATCTACATTGGTTGTAAGGGTATCCAAGGACATATGTCGTTTTCATAAGACAAAACTTCATAAATGGTCCATGTAGTTTCACAGGATATCAACTTTAGTCCCTAACTTTCAAAAACCTCAATGATAGTCCATATGGTTTCAATTTTCTATCATGAATGGTCCCTCACCCATATAAAAAGACTTTTATACCCTTTTTATTTTATTTTATATTTTCTTTTAACTAATTCCATATTAAAAGAAAAAGAAAAAGAAAAAGAAATTAAAAACACCACCCCATCCCATTTTATATTTGTCACCCACACTCCATCTCTTTCCCTTGCTCCCCATACCCATCTCTACCACCGCCTCCTGTCGGTGACTCCTTCCCCCTCCAATCCCTATCACCGCTACACACCAACCTGACCATCCATCCACCGAATCCAATCAGCTAACCACCCCAGCTCGATGGCAACATCCAGAAAATCCCTCAAATTGAACAAATTAGAAAATTGCAGAAGAACATCGGACACATCGTTACTGCTTCTTCTTCTAACGCCTCCATTTCCATCCATGATGCTCTTTTACCTTCAAATACTCCAATATTTCTTCGTAATCATAAAGATGGGGTCACCACTTTGACTCTGAGCCCTAATTCCACATGCCTAGCTTCTGGATCTAGCGACCGCTCCGTGAAGCTATATAAGTTCCATGGTAATATATCTCTTCTCCTTTTTCCTCACTAGTGTGCTTATGAATTATGAGCATTTCGGTTCGATTTAAGGTGCTATCCAACGTCACAAATCAAATATCACTAGATTCACACTACCCATCCACGCCTTATCTTTCAACAGATCAGGCACCATGTTAGCAGCTGGCGGTAATGACGACGGCATCAAACTTATAAACACCATAGACAGTTCAGTTCCTAGGGTTTTAAAAGGACACATAGGGTCAATCACAGGAATATCATTCGACCCCAACAGTGAATACTTAGCATCTATCGATTCATTTGGAATAGTCATGATATACGAGCTCAAATCTCGTACAACACTCCACACCCTAAAAAACAATATTATGTTCCAATTGATTTGATTATGTGAATTTAAAGAAACTGATTATGTGACTTTGATTTTGAATTTGATCAGAGCTAAAATCAGGGAAATGAGGTATGGTCGGAGGTATGGAGGTAGGCATAAATGGTCCATGTAGGGGTGGTGGTGGACAGTGGTAGCGAGCGATGGTGGTGGTGACGAGTGGGGGTGGTGGTGGATGGTGCTAATAGTGAGGGAGGGGGTAAACATGTGTTTTCATTTTATAGTTTTTATTTTTAATATAAAATTAGTTTAAAGAAAAAAGATAAAATAAAATAAAAAGTGTAAATAAGTCTTTTTATATGGATGCGGGACCATTCATGATAGAAAATTGAAACCACATGGACTATCCTTGAGATTTTTTAAAGTTAGGGACTAAAGTTGATATCCTGTGAAATCACAAGAACCATTTATAAAGTTTTGTCTTTTCATAATAAAAGGCTAATATAATGTTAATTTTTCACTTTATTTACACGCATTACAATAAGCTCCTCCTAGTCTATAACTAAACTCATGAATTGGACATTTGTTACCTCTAGTGAAGAATTTCGTTTTAAATAAATTGTCTCTCACTTTAATCGTGGACTTGATTTGCAAAAATATAAGTCCTGTAAAAATTTCGTTTTAAATAAATTGTCTCTCATGAATTGGACATTTGTTACCTCTAGTAAAAATTTTGTAAATATATCTTATGTGATATTTTTCAAATTATATTTAACTTTTGGTATTGAAATTACACTTATGATATCATTTACCTTACGTTTGATTTTTAGAAGTAAATTATAATTGTCTTATATTGTATTATTGATAACTCTGCCTGATAACCAAACTTTTTCGACTAGTTTGTTATGTCGTCCTTATTAAATTGGACACACGTGAGGTTGAATCCTATATTCGTCACTAAGCGTTGTCTTGAGAGGTCAGGCCATATAGCTTTGTTATCCCCACCACCGGGAATTCAGGATTCGAGTCTCCTATCCTGTAACACTGATCCTTCTTTCTCTCATTGACACCTGCCTCACACACTTCCATATCACCTGTTGTTAGGTAAGTATCGACCCACGAGGTTCTGCTTGGGATTGAGTTTCACCTACCCGCGAGTCAGTTATTTCAAACAATATGATACGTGTTAGTAGACTACAACTCCCTTGTGGTCTTTTTCTTTTCTTAATGGCAACTCTTAGTTTGATAACATTCCAGTCGATAGAAACTTGATTTTACAAATTACACATTTTACGTCAAAATTATATATGCGGTTTGGAATACGGTTATATGACCTTCCGTTCTATTGTATTGCCTTCCACGACATTTAAGGAAATCTTAAACAGATTGTGCAGTTGGAACAATAGAAATAAGTACCATTAAATAGAACAAAAACCAAATTAGAGTTTGAATTTTTTTTTTTTTTTGTCAAGTTTGAAATTTCAAACTTGCTTTTTATCATGAAATCATGATTAACTCATAAAGGAGTTCGAATTTTCTGGTACGGTCAAAAAAGATCAATTTTCAAACATATATTTTATCAGAAAATTGAGTTTGCAATTCATAATGGAATCCAAAATTTATCATTTTCAAACATGATGCTCACTTTGGCTTTTAAAATTATAATAATCATTTTGTGATATATACTTATGAAAAGTATTGATTTTGGTAATTATATCTTCCTTTTAATTTACTGAAAACGAGTAAATTACACTTATTGTTCCTGTAGTTTTTTAAGTTTCATAAATTAGATTTTTGGTCGCTGTAATTTTTAATACAGAGGAAATAAGTGAATTACACTTTTGTTTCATGTAGTTGGCAATGTTTTGCACTTTAGGCCCAAGTTTTGAAACTTTTACAAGAATACTAAGTTACAATTTTGGTTTAAGTGGTTTTCACTGTTCTGCACTTTAGGTGCACGTTTTGAAAATTTTACATGGATAGTCACTGTGGTTGACAAAAATTATTTGTTTAGTCCATGAAGCTCTCATCATCGGGACTCCCAAAATGAGAATTTTACCTAAACTTTTTTTATCTCATTTAGTTTTTATTATATAATTATTTATTATTTGTTTCAACAAATAAGTCTTCTCTCTATCTTCATTTATTTAATTATTTTGTATGTATGTATATATCTCAAATATATGAATTACACATGTTATGTTACATATAAGCATTTTGTATTAGTTTATTCGGTAAAAAATATATGATTAATAAACCCTATCACAACGGCACAACATGAAGGTCATCATCACTCGTTATGCCTAATAATAATCAAATAACCGTGTATCAAGGCCCGGACCCTTTTTCCTGCTCCAGATTTGACCCAGAAAGCAGACGGGCTCAGTCCACACTGCTGCTACTTGGGCCACCAGGATGTCTGGCCCATTTCTCATTAAACCGACCACAAGATTCTAACTAATTGGCCAAGTTCATTGGATTCAATCAACATATTCCCAAGTAATAAGGTAACTAACCAGTCTAACCCCAGTACGATGGATTCACTCACTCACCTTCCTTGCTCTAAAATCAAATCCCCTACTCAAAATTTCCAAATTCTGATTTATGAGAATGTTCATCAAATAATATACTATAAAATGTTTTTGCCAATACAAACATTATTTATGAGTCGAAATACAGATAATGTAGGTTTAGACTATTGGTTAAATCCAACATAATATCATTTGCGTTATTTTACAAGATTAACAAACTTAAATTAATTTAATCACTAGGAACTCAACCAAAGCAATATAAACATATTCAGATAGCCTTAGGTGAAATACAAAGTGAACTGGAATACACACATAATGTCTTTATGTGTTTTTTATGCAAATTGTCTTGCTCTCTTAGAGTTATGCGCATAAATGATTATCAATGGCGCCAATCATGTTTTTATGTAAGATAACATACTAGTTCATTTAGTTAATGTTTTGCAACATTTTAATAATCAGATTGTTGTATTATGCTTTGATGAAAAACACAAAATGGATTGCAATCAAGGTTTCCTTAATTTGTATTAGTCTAAGTCAAATGCTGGTTAAACTATTCCGTTGAAAATTTTATGTTTTAAATACTTTTTTTATTTTAGTGATAATCTTTATCAATGGCAATAGCTCTTAGTTTACGATATTTAATAGCTGTTATCTTTGTTTAAATTTGATGTGTTACAGGGAATTTGTCTTGTACTTAGGCGACATTTCTATTAACTTGCTAGATCTCCCAAGTACATAGAAATTGAAAATACGATACAGCAATAAACAAATCAATAAAAGTACTAGTACTTAAAATAATCACATGTTCTATGTAAATAGATTTTGTGTAGACTAGATTATGAAAACAAATATGTTACAATATGTTCAAAGTGACGAATAAATAGGTAAACCTGGTAATGTATACCCTGAATCAACAATGAATACGTTACCTGTCACATAATCTGACGTCCCATGAATTAAATACTTGACCAATGAAGTCAAACCCGGGTCAGTAACACCCAATTCTCTCAATGGCACCGTTTTTGAAACCACATTTTCAAGCCATTTCTTTTTTAGAAGTTCCTCTGTAATCTCGGATTTGAAAATCCCTGGAGATATTGAGTTTACCCGTATTTTGTGTGTTCCCAATTCCATTGCCATTACCTGTACTAAATAATAAATACAGGCATGACTTAATCTGGTAAGCTGTATATGAGTGTTTCTTTTCTTAATTTATATAGAAAAAACAGCTTAATTTATGAGTGTACCTTTGTCATGGTGTTAAGGGCAGATTTGGAAGAAGCGTATGCGAGAGCACCGGGTAGATGACCACGGGTAAGACCAGCAGTGGAAGAGATATTGATTATGGATCCTGCTTGATTGAAAGCAACCATTTGTAGACTGACATATTTTGATACCAACCAAGATCCCTTTAGATTTGTTGTAAAGGTTCTGTCCCAGTCTTCTTCGGATAAATTCAATGGATTTCTTACCGGACCTAAAAAAGGATAATCAACAACAGGTGTTAGTTTTAACTATATCTATCAGCATTGTATGTGATTTTATTAAGATTTTCAGTGTGAAAAAGCATGACAATGACTCGATTCTAAGTGGAAGCATATCTTAATCTGTTAAGGCTCAACTTTCGTCTATAATGAAATTGGAATTCATAGATTATCTGCACTCAGAAATTGCAGTTTTGTACGTGAAGGAGTATTTCGTTTATTATGTACTTGCGTCGATCCCTAATTTCATTACCATTACCAAAATTACCGATCGATCATGTCGGTTGGTGTTAGGCCAATTACTCTGCGTGATACAACCGCCTTGCATCAGATAAACAATAACCCTGGCACAGAGACAAAAGATGAAAAAGAATTCGAAGTTACCTCTAATCCCGGCGTTGTTGATGAGAGCGTCGATACGGCCAAAAGCATCCCAAGCCTTTAGCACAGAGGCTTTGATGGTAGGACCGTCGGCGCTGACGTCTAGCTCTACCGCCACTGCCAGGACGTTGTTGTCCCTGTCTTGACTCCGATTAGTGCCAGAGATATCCAGATTATTAATTGCGTCGCACAGAGCCTTGAGCCGGTCGGTTCGGCGGGCGGCGGCAATAATCCTACAACCGGCTTTGGCTAAGTCGATACAGAATTCCCAGCCTATGCCGGAGGATGCGCCGGTAACCATGACGATCGTGCCTCTGAGGTCTCGCCATGGTTCCAGCTCACAGCTTCCTGCCTGTTGACTAGAATCCCCCATCTATGTTCGCGAGTCGCCACTGGTGTTTAGAAACGAAAATTATCAATATTTTATTATCGGTCAGAATACGAGGGGTATTTTTGTATTTTAAACAACTTTTGCAATCATTCGAAAAGTAAAAGGGCAAATTAAAAAAAAAAGTATTTTATCATTTTTTTCAATTTAATTATTAAAATTTCATTTTATTATATTAAGATCATCAATTTTTAAAAAAGTTTTAACCTGTCAATTATAAGTTAAAGATACCGGTCAAACAAGTTAACATCATTAGCATTTAGCCACATAAGATGTCAAGTAAGTAATATTACTGCAAAACCGATAATAATTGTTGGTTAAACCATATTTTTGACAAAATATAATGTTTTTCTTGTAATTAGCCCAAAAAATATTATATAGATCATCTCTCAAGTCTCAACCTATCAAAGGAATAACTATGGAGTAATATGCAATTTTACTTTTATCATTTTTATTAGTTTTTTTAGTAAAAGTTAGAGTATATTACATAAATTGTTGATGTGAATCGGAGTAATCCTCAATTTTAGTCTTTATCTAGTTTTTTTTTTTTAACCATCCTTATGATATTCTTCGTTGTAGTTTTCATATCTAAGTTGGATGTCGGTTGAATGATTCTGACAACCTTAAAAAACGATAATTTTACCTTCACTTTTAGATTTTCTATTATATTTATCATGTTGATGTTAATATGAGGTCCATTCAATAACCCCCATTCCCTTTAATTTCCCTTCCCAATAAAATCTCCAACTCACCATGAACCCTCCTATCAGGTGTCACTGTGAGTAAAACTCCTTCACTCGTAAATTGGTTTAGATTTAGTGACTAGGTTATTAACCCGTGTATTACACGGGCTAGGAAAAAAAAGCAAAATACAAATATATGCATATAAATTACTAACTAATAAATCATAAATTAAAAAAAAATATTTAGATTGCAATTATTACTTATAATGACAGCGCACTTACATTTCTTTACCGGTAATGATAATATGTAACAATAAGGTGCACTGTTGTGACTTCTGAAAGTATGGTGTCCAAATAAAAAAATAAATTCAAAGTACACTACTAAACCATTTAACCATCTAGTTCTAATGTCATCATGTACAAAACAAATATTTAAACAACATATGAATGGAAGAACATGAGTATATGATATTTTATTTATGGAAAATTATTAAATCAAAAGTAGAAAAAAGGTAGTTAAACTTAAAAACTAAAAATTGGGTTACTTAAACTTACATAAGTAACTTTATTGCATATTTGTGCTTGATTTCTGCATTCACTGTGGGGATATTCAGATATGATTAGCTCTAATATGAATATACCAAATGAATAATGTAAACAATTTCGTTGAATTCTTGTTCATAGAAATAGAGTGCCAGGACATCAGGATTTCCGAAAAATGCAAAAAACCATTAAAGTGTTACTAAATTGAGTCTAATGAAAGATGAAAGAAAGTTGTAAATGGTTATGATTTAATTAATAATTACCAATTAAACTTTTGCTAATCCAAGATCGTCGGTTTTGACTTCTCTATGATTTCCATTGACAAAAATTCTGTCACATTTCAAACCTCTATGATAATAGGCGGTTCATGACTATGAAGATACACCAATCGTTTAAGAATTTGTCTGACCCAATTCTTGATGGCCTTGAAATAAACACTTGTGTGTTTTTTCCGCTATCTATTTTGAAATATAAACATGGATTAGAATTTATAGTCTTTCAACATTAAAGAAAATAATTTTAAATGATGACCTTAAAACGCATTAAATAACTAACAGGAATTATAATTATAGGAATATAAAAATAAAATACAATGATCAAATTCTTTTTCTTAATTATATTACAAAAATCATGAATAGAGTGATCCTTCGTAAAAGGTTCAAGCAAAAAAGAACATGAACCAAACGGATTACCATTATTCATTATAAAGCATGGAGATCTTGAATCGCAAGTGAATAAAAAGGTACTTGATACATCCATTTTATTTGAATTTGTTAACTGTTAATCTATTTGCATGTCATTTGAATTTGATAAATGATTTGCAATACAACCAAAAATTTTGGAAAAATAATTAACAAATACATTTTACAAGCCAAATTGACTAATTGGATCCCGACTAACCTGTAAAACAAAAAACCAGTTAAATATGTCATGAAGCTTTTGGTCGGTAAGCAACTTTTATGGTTGGAAGTGTTTGCTCTCTTAAAAGCCAAAGTTTACTTCTTTTTGTCTAGCTCTTCGATTATAATTTTGACTTCCTTTGTTTTTGGTTCACATTAGGTAAAATTGAATTCCTTTTAATATAATAGATTTAATTCTAATTTTTGCTATTATGCATGAACCAAGTTTCCTTTGTAGTAGACATTCTAGTTAAATTATACTCATCAAAGATATTTATGTTTTGTAATGTTAAGCTTAGTATTTAATAGTTCATGAATCTAATTCCCATCAAATCTTATAAACTACCGTCAACCAAACAAAGTATTTTGCAAACCTTTTAGACAAATCATAAAAAGATTAATCTTTTTCCAAATAAATCTATCTCGAGATGTTCTAAAGTTCAGAACCTCTCAAACTCAATGCTCAATATAACTTTAATACTCATATAAATGACGAAAGAAGCTGAACTGCTTTTGGATCATTTCCTTATCCAATAACAGTCTTGGCCCGATTCTGTTTTCCAAACGAAACCAGCCATAAAAATCCATGTTTGTCATTATATTTTTAGCACTCAAACTATAAAAATAGTATTTTATAACTCAACCCCACTAAAACAAATCAATCAATTTTTTTATTAATGAATTCTTCTTTTGCAATTATATTTTTTTTGCAATTAACTATAAAAATAGTATTTTATAAAAATCCATGTTTGCCATAAATGAGTTAAAATAAGATACTCAGATTTATGAAATTTAATTCTATCCCCTTAAAAGATTATCACTGGGCTACAACTTATAAAAACACAAAGGTTTGTCGCTTTTTTCCTCAAGTCAACAACTCAAACATAGTGAAACAACAACTCAAACATATCTTCGGTGTACATATGAAAGACTCAAGAAATGGAACGATTTACAAATAGTAAATGTAAATGATTCTAAAAGTAATAAAAAATCATGTTAGTTAAAAAAAAATAACAATTCAAGTTATAGGGCCTTATCGGAACTCCAACGATAATCTCTTCTTATTACCTCATTGACGGGTAGTCTATATACAGAGTATCCCTTCGTCTTCCCCATTACTACATATATCAAAATAAAATTTCATATTAGAATTGTCGAAAAATAGTCGACGATTACATTAAAGTAAAAACGTTGTTGACATAAAACGATTAAAATATTTTCAAGTCAATTTTGATTTTGAAATATTAGTAGACCCAACGTTCAAAATCAAAAAAAGTTATGTTCGATAATATAGAAAGAGAGTAATTGACTCATCAAAGAGTTAACATACCGAAGTGGTTAACCCGAAGCTTCAATATTAAAGTTCCATTTATAACGATACCATGTCCTCTTAGGTCGAAGACCTGAAGCTTTTAATACTGAGGACCTTATTCCGAAGCAGATTCAAAGCCTTAGTGTCCCGGTCCAAAGACCAAAGCTTATTACTACATAAAACTTGAGACCGAGGCTTGCTATTACCGAGGATCAGTACACCGAGGCCTATGGTCACTTTGGTTCGAAGTGTTATGAACTGAAGGCTTGCTGGACAGAAGCTTAGGCTTCATTAAGGTCCCAAGTTAAAAACTATACCGAAGATTATGGCTTGTTATGTTTGTTTACTTCACATTTACATTTCTTAATATATCCATTCAAACCAAAACATTGGTATTTATAAATTTAGAAATTACATAATCCTAGATTATTATTAAATGACAATTTCTAGTTCTCAGTTCTCACAGTTAACATACTTACATTGGTGTAGACATCCCATGTGCACCAGGAAAACCTATTAAATAATTAAGTTAGATATTATTTAAACCAAAAGAAGTCGCGATGATGAAGATGAAATCAGCAACCAAACCAAGACAAAAGGTTAGTGAAATTTTGCAATCGATGATGTTAATTTCTTTAGTATTTGAAAAAGTAAATTTTCTTTACGATACAATGTTTTAATAAAAAAGAGATTAAAATAAATTTATAAAAAATAAGTGAACTGAAAGCAAGAATGTATGTTACTTTTCTTACATTTATCCCTTCTGGTCAAATTAGTGTCCGACTTCAAACTATGAAACCGAAAGTGAAAGAAGTAGGACTTGTCAATGGGATAGGACCATTTTACCCTTCTATTCAAATATATGTTTAGATTAAGAGTAAGAGAAATGAAAAGTGTGTCTAACCTTTCTTGGTTTTGCAAGATCTTTCAAATTTCTTGTTGTTCCAACTGGTTTAAACATGTGAAGATCAGACTCCAAAGTGTCTCAAAGTTACTTGTCGGAATGTCATAGCTAGTATGTTTGTAGATGTAGTGCTTGAAATAACTTCTTTAGTGTCGGAGACATTTAACTCTCTCTCACTTTTCTATATGGTAAAAATTGTCAAAAAGGACAGATTACAGCAGAAATAGTTTAGCTACAATTCTATTAGGTACTAACAAAATGCCATTATTAGTATATACGGTAAATTCGTTCATTATAATAGTTGAACCCTATGTTGGCTTGGTGAGGGTAACTAACCAGTGTGGTGGAGATGATGTTGTGTTCATCGTAATGGTCTGGGAAGACCATCTATGCCACAATGACATATCCAAATCATGAGCAATGTGCTCGTCTAAACTTCACACCGTCAGCTACCGCTGCTGTTAGGGATTAAAATTGTGATTTACCAAAATAATTAAAAAAGGTGATCTTAAATGAACCCCCACCATCTGTGTAGGTGTGTGTGTTGTTGACCTTCACACACACATGTCACATCATTGGGGGGAGGGGGTTCTTTTACCAATACCCATAGAAAAATTAAGAAAACCTTTCAATTACTGCACAGTCCCTTTCCTGAAAGATTGAAGCAGGGTTAATATTATCTGGATAAAAAGGGGCGAGTTAGTAAAATGGTCTTCTTTATCATAATATAAGATTAAGGACAACTTGGACAAACTTAAAGAGATAGAAGATTGAAAAAGCTTACCAATCGCCAATTAGGAAGGTCAAGATGTTCCACTGATGTATAAGTTGTTAACCAGAATAGCAACCAACTTGCAACCTGAAGCACATGTTGAAGCACATTTTACTGAATATAATATAATAAGTTGTCCTGCTTTCAACATTTTAAAAATTACAAGTTAACAACAAATCAACAATTATTTAAGTAATAATTTCCAGATATGTCGGGTATCCATTCAGAAATCCATAATCAAGGATGAAGATGAGATGTTGGTCTTTCAATTTGTTTGAGACCTTGAAACCTGTAATGAGGGTTGTGATGATGTCAATCACTCGACAACCACCGAATATGACCTGAAAGATGAGAATAAATAGGAAATTACAGTACAGTAACAAAATCAAGATGAAAGTGGTGAGACGGTTGGGATTCAATTTTCTCTTACCTATATATTAGAGGATCAGAAGAGAGGGTCGACATTTAATTTGCTCCTAATTATACCTAGACTTTCTGTAAGCCTGCCTGTACACAACATATCTGTAACATCAAAACCGACTACCGCATATATAGATAGATAGACTGCCTCAACGGTTCCAGCTTAAATTTGGATGTTCTAATTTGCGAATTCATCACAAGGGAACACTTCCTGTTCGATTTTAGGTAGTCTTGGAAATGACAACACTGCCAAACCACCCCTTCAAAAATGAACCAACCTTGTTAGGGAAATTGAGATTTTTTAAACTAATAGCTTAAGAAAACCGTGAGAGACACCCATTAGGGGCAAAATGGTCAATGTTCACCCGATATTTCATGAGGAGTTCATAGAGGAACATAGTCTAGGAAAGAACTCTTTAGATTCAACCTTGTTAATTGAAAAGGACAGCAATGAATGGTTGGAAGAGGAAGAAGGCGAGTGTATGCATGTGTTCATGGTGCGTTCAAGCTGTTGGTGGCGGATAGTGGAGATGAACAGTCGAGATGGTTGAGGGGCTATGAATAAACTATTACGGCGAAGAGAGAAACAGTTTTGACTGTAGCTTCTTTGTGTCAATCTGCAATAGGACACAAGCGGTGAAATTAGAAGAAATAAAAAAACCCCTGTCTAGTATAGAATTCAAGCACTGAATCCTATATAGTAGAATTGATCAAGAAACTTACCTTTTAACTACTTAAGATATTCAATCTAGATTTGAAAACGAAGAATAGATCTTCATCGAATTCAATTGAGATTTTGATCCACCAACAGAAATCGATTTGTGTGTTTGTGTATATGGACAAGCATCGGCTGGCCAACAGAAATCCAATGCGTCTTTTAGATCAAGAAGAACAATGGAAAGAAGATACCTTGATTCCATTTACATCATCATCAAGCATCGGCTGGCCATCAAACCTTCCTGCAACGAAAAGAAGATACGTTGATTGCATTTCTTCTAGCGGCGTCGATCAAGCAGAGAGAAAGGGGAAGGGTAGGTTATAGAACGATTCCAATATGGTTTCCGGATTTTGTGTGTATCCTTTCGTGAATTACTGTGATTTAAATTGAAATCGTTTCCTAAATAATTAGGATTGGTTGAAACCGTTTCCTGAATAATTGGGATTAGTGGTCCTATATGGTTTCCGGATTTACGAACATAGTGAATTCTTGGGCGGGAAAATAAATTAGCAGTGAATAATAACAGGACACGTGGCAAATTGGTACTCTAGAAAGATGCCAAGTGGCATTTTGGCATTGCTTTATTAGAAAGGATAGATAGGTCTAGTGGATTGTACATTGCTTGAAATGGAAATAATATTGACTAAATTTTTAAATCAAAGAAATAGATATGAAAGTTTGATTTACGTTTTGTTTTCACATACAGTTTCGATCTAAGAAACTTATATAAGAAAATGATATGGATCGTACCGTAGATGATTTGGGTTTGGAGACCTTTCCAACGAATATGTGAAATCTTCAATTCCGACTAATAAACTACGTAGGGGATGATGGAGCAAACCCATAGCCGATGTTGGTTTTTGATAATCCTTTCCACCGAATCTATAAAACCAATCATCTAAACATGAAAGCATATATTATGTTCATATATGAATGTTGGTGTGTGTTTTTTGCAGAAAAAAACATGAACAAAATTAATCCAATATTATAAAAAACATAATATATTAAATTAAATTAAAGTAAATATTAAATAAAAGTTTTCTGATTTTAATTTAAATTTCTGGCATCCCATATCATATTCGCAATATTATCACGAAGTTCTTGCATCTCGTGGCACAACTCTCGAAAATGGAAATCAAATTTATAGATAAATGTTTTATCAATACGTGTAGTACGTAGTATATTGAATGGTAACTTTGGAATATTTGAAAAAGTTACTTTAAACGTTACTCATACTAGCATTTAAAACGCTAGGTTATATGTTAGTTTATAAGGTAGTTTTGGGTCCGTCAAACATGTAAAGTGAAAAAAACTTTAAAAAAAAAACTAGCTTACAAGTCAGATGTAACGTGCCAAATATAGACTTATGCTGTGTTTGATTTCTCACTGACTGGGTCTGGTCAGACATTTTCACTGACTCGGTCCAGTCCAGGTGTTTGATAACAACATTTGAAGCCTCTTACTCGGTCCATACCTCTGATTCGGTCAGTGAAAAAGCTCTGATTCGGTCAGTGAAAAGATATAGCTGACTGAGAAAAATCCCCTCTATTACCCTTCCTCTCCTTCTTGACAGGCTCCTTCTTATCTCTACAAGTCAAAAGCTTCTCCCACCTCTGACGTCTCGTCCCACCTCTGACCTCCGTCAATCGCTGCCTCCATCCGGCGCCGCCTTCGTCTAGCGCCGCCGCCGATCAAACGGAACCCACTGTCGACTCTCTTCTCCTCATGCCGGAATAGAACCTCCGATCAAAGCAAAACCATTGTCGACTCTTTCTGTTTAGACAATGCTGCTTTTTGTTTCCCAAGCAATCAACACGCAAGCTACTTTAGGAGTTTAGGGCATCGGCTCGTATGGGCTTATAATGATAAATGTTTGTGTATAAATGGGCTTATGTTGGTAGTAATCAAAATGTTGCTGAGTTATTATAAAAAATGAATTTACGGAGACTTTATATATATATATATATATATATATATATATATATATATATATATATATATATATATATATATATATATATATATATATATATATATATATATATATATATATATATATATATATATATAATAGAAGGGTAACATCGTCATTTTCATTATTCAGGAAATTCAGTCAGATGCATAATCAAACAGCATGACTTCAGTCAGAGGCTGACTCAGTCCGAGCTTCTGACTCAGTCAGGCCTCTGATTCAGTCAGATCTAACTGAGTCAGCAAGTATCAAACGCAGCCTTACAGACTGTTTGGATGTGTTTATAAATCAGCTTATTGGCTTATTGACTTTTTGGAAAAGTCATAAGCAATGGTAAATAAACAGTTTTTAATAAGTAAAGAGACTCTTACTTATGACTTATGACTTTTCCAAAAAGTCAATAAGACAATAAACTGATCTTATAAACACATCCAAAGAGTCCCTTAGTATTGTAATCAAGCTTTATACTTTGATCGATCGAATTAACTTAAATCTAAGCGGGTATTATAAATTGGACAGCTGAATTTAACTTGAGTTTCTCTTGGTACTTGTAGAATTAGTTAAACGGTTAAACCATCTTATATTAGATCGACCAATGTATGTTTTAAATGATTATGTCATATTTGATAACGTTTTGACAATAATATAAAAAAAACAAAACCGATACCAGTTATTTGCAACAAAATATAAATTTAGCTATTTTTATCATATAATTTTATTTTATAATAATCCTAATTTTACATATTTTACCTTTAAAAATAAATAAAAGTTTTACATTTAAAATTAAAAAAAAAATTAAAATGATAATCGGTTGCTTAATAGTAAAATCAGGTTTAGATTTCGGACTTTTCTGTGAACATTTCTATTTGGTAATTTACGCTCCTCTCACTCTAGGGTTTCACTCCAGCCATTCCACCATTTCCAGCCAACTTAGGGTTTCTGTCCCACGAAGTCTTAAATCTACGACTGGGATCTTCAGAACTCTCGAGAGTAATTGAACGTGATCTCATCTCACGAAAGCAATGGCAGCCATGGCAGTTCAAGCACCACGCTCATCCAAGACAGAGAGCTACGTCGACAACAAACGGAAGGACGATATCCGTATGGCCAACATCAAGTCCGCACGCTCCGTCGCAGACGCCGTCCGTACCAGTCTCGGTCCGAAGGGAATGGACAAGATGATTTCCACTGCCTCCGGAGAAGTCATCATCACTAACGACGGCGCCACGATCCTCAACAAAATGGAAGTGCTCCAGCCCGCCGCCAAGATGCTCGTTGAACTCTCCAAGTCACAAGACGTTGTCGCTGGTGACGGAACCACTACCGTCGTCGTCATCGCTGGTGCACTCTTGAAACAATGCCAAACACTGCTTCATTCCGGTATTCACCCCACTGTTATATCCGACTCTCTCCACAAAGCCTCCATGAAAGCGGTCGATGTTCTTACCGCTATGGCAGTTCCCGTTGAGCTCTCCGATCGCGAATCTCTCGTTAAATCAGCCTCCACTTCGCTTAACAGCAAGGTAGTTTCACAGTACTCCTCACTCCTAGCACCTCTAGCTGTAGATTCCGTTCTATCTGTCGTGGATCCCGCAAAACCCGATTTAGTTGATCTTAGGGATGTAAAAATCGTGAAGAAACTTGGAGGTACTGTTGATGATACAGAGCTTGTCAAAGGTCTAGTATTCGACAAGAAGGTTAGCCACTCTGCTGGTGGTCCTTCTCGTGTTGAGAATGCCAAAATCGCTGTCATTCAGTTCCAGATCTCCCCTCCCAAAACTGACATCGAACAGTCCATAGTAGTATCAGATTACACACAAATGGATCGGATTCTGAAGGAAGAGAGGAATTACATTCTCAGCATGATAAAAAAGATCAAAGCTGCTGGTTGCAACGTGCTGTTGATCCAGAAAAGCATTCTAAGAGATGCAGTCACAGACTTATCCCTCCATTATCTCGCCAAGGCCAAGATTTTGGTGATCAAGGATGTTGAACGTGATGATATCGAATTCATCACCAAGACACTAAACTGCCTACCAATTGCAAACATCGAACATTTCCGTGCTGAAAAACTCGGGTATGCTGACATGGTAGAAGAAGCATCTCTTGGAGATGGAAAGATTGTTAAGATCACTGGAATCAAAGACATGGGCAGGACAACAACTGTTCTTGTTCGTGGATCCAACCAGCTGGTTCTTGATGAAGCAGAAAGGAGTTTACATGATGCTTTATGTGTAGTAAGGTGTCTGGTCAACAAAAAGTTTTTGATTGCAGGTGGTGGGGCCCCTGAGATTGAGCTGTCTAGGCAGTTGGGTGCATGGTCTAAGGTGTTACAGGGTATGGAAAGTTACTGTGTGAGGTCTTTTGCTGAAGCTCTTGAAGTTGTTCCCTACACTTTGGCTGAAAATGCAGGATTGAATCCCATCACCATTGTTACAGAGCTTCGTAACAGGCATGCACAAGGTGAGATTAATGCTGGGATTAATGTGAGGAAGGGGCAAATTACTAATATTTTGGAGGAAAATGTGGTGCAACCGTTGCTTGTGAGCACAAGTGCTATCACTTTAGCTACAGAGTGTGTTCGGATGATTTTGAAGATTGATGATATTGTTACAGTGAGGTAGATTTGATGCAATGTTATCACAAGTTTGGAGATTTGGGGTTTCTTTATCTTGGTATGGTTTCAATTTTTTTTGGAGATTTATGTTATGTTATGTTTTGTAAACCGGTTTTGTAGTTTTGGCTTGATATTTTTGCTTTTTACTTATATGACTTTCCTGGCATAATTATCTAGGATTTCTTATCATGTGTGCTGGGAATTTTCTGGATTAAAAGTTGTGCTGCTATTCACATATTCTTGATGAGTATATCTTTGTTGATGGTATGTTACAAATGACAAAAGAATTTGTAGATTTGTATGTGTTTAGGAAGGATGTCTTATGATAGTTGAACATTCATATGACTTGATCGATCACTGGTTGGTTTTTGTTTACATTACATAGCTGTGTAGGGTAATGAGAAATTGTTGCTTTTTGTAAGCATAAGTTGGTAGGAATGAGTTCTTGAATGGGGAGATGAATTGGAAGTTGTGTTTTTGTCTTTTTGAAGAGGGTAATTTGATGTTTATGATAAAGTAGGTTTTGATAATCTTTTCATCAAGGGTGTGCTTTGTTTTTATATATAGTATTATTTAACATTTTGATAAATAGGTTTTAACTAAAAAAAACCTAATTAAAGTCAGATTTAAAACATGATATAAGAATAGTTAGTATGTAATGTAGGTAGGGTTCAACACTTCTTTCAAATCTAATTACAAACTCTAACAATGAGAGTTTGTTTCTGGGAAAGTGGGTGGTATTTTTGGTAAATTTTATTAATAAATAATAAATACAATAGTAGGCTGGAGATTCCCCACTTAAAGCGGACAAAGTCATCCTCGCCCAAACTGTCGAACCCGCAAGGTCAAGGGCGGGTTGAGTCGTTCCAACCGGACCTGAACTGTAGCCAACTCGCTGCCTTCATTTTTCCTTCTTTGCGTTCAACCGAAATCGGGTTCTTGAACCCGTAGCTTCAACCCCTCGAAGGCCGAAGATGTCACAGTCGTGAACCCTGCCGTCGACTTCGTGAACCCTTATGAAAAAGAGAAAACCCATTGGGATGACCCCCACGGGTTAACAAAACTAACCTAGGGATACCAGCTTTGGACCCACTAACCCACTGACGAAATACAACTTCTTAGAAACAACCTGCAACCAAAACATATCATAGACAATAATGGACCATAAAAAAGATGAAAAACAAGCCTTAAGAGTCTCAAGTGATATCTTCATTATTTGACCGAAATTTTCACACTTCCATATAGCTTTGGATAAATTTGGAGAAGGCTTCATTTTCAAACTCATTAGACGAGACTGGCATAATCTCCAAT
Organism: Cichorium intybus; assembly: GCA_023525715.1. Lineage (NCBI taxonomy): Eukaryota > Viridiplantae > Streptophyta > Magnoliopsida > Asterales > Asteraceae > Cichorium > Cichorium intybus. The sequence continues at coordinate 19,356,402 of CM042009.1, forward strand.
AGTCTTGACCATTTCAATGCAGGGTCTTCTTTTGTTCTTGAAGCATCTGTTGTCTATTTCAATCCATATGTGGTAAACTGTACCTGCAAGCATTAATACGCAAAAGATAGACCATATGGTCTCTTATCTTTTGTGGTCCGCCATAGAGAATTCATGACATCGATCCACTTATCAGGGCTATTCCTAAGATTCAATTTAGATTTTACCTTATTCCAGATTAGGAAGATGAAGGGGCAATTGAAGATGTGATTATGAGAATTCGGGCAGGTATTGCAAAAGCCACAAGATAGATTTTGGCTGGTTTCCTAAAAACGCACAACTTGTCACGAGTTTTGAGGCGTTCTTTCATGGTCACCCAAAGAGCAAACGCATGACGATGAATGTTCTGAGAAAACCAAACTAGATGGTGCCAATTGGCATTAGGTTCAGAAGGACGAAGACTGAGCCACATCTTACAGACAGATAAGGGAAAGAGTTTCTCATCCTTGTTTCTCCGGACAATCTTGTCTTGAAAAGAGGCGGAGAGATTTGGTAACGACAGTTTGTTACCAAACTTAGGGATATGATTTTGTTTAGTGTGACATGTTATACTCGATGAATCTCGTTTTGATGCTACGCAGTGTATACATTGATGGCATGACGCTATAACTTTTTTTTTTTTTTTTTTTTTTTTTTTTTTTTTTTTGTTAAAATAAATTATTACTTAGTCTTACGCACAAAAATCAATATAACAAGTCAAACTAGATTTGATTTGTTTGTGTTATTCAACCCACGATTTAAATGTAGTGGAAATCAAGGAATGGAAATGGAGCAGATTTGATGAAGATGAAGATGGTCTGTTGGAGGTAACATTCGTTACGAATTCTTGTTCAAAATGTGAAGAACACAAAATAGGTTGAAGAATCTACAAACTGTTCAATTTCATAATAGGATGATGAAAATTTTGGGTTAAAGAGTCAAAATGCCCAGCTTTTGCTTCTTTTTTTCTTTTTGTTTCTTTTGATTTTTGTTTTGTTTTTAATTGATTTAGTTTTTATTTAGTTTTTGTTTGTGTATCACAAAATAAAATATTTGTAAATAATGGTCAAATAAAACCGAAACTAGATGAGTAGATGAATAATGTTCGTTGGTCAAATCTAGCATAAATGTTGTAAATTAAAAATGAAATAAATAGGATTATAAAAGTATAATTAAATGACTCATATTTTGCTTAAAAAATACAATAACGTTATGTTTTGTGATAATGAACACCAAGATTTCCATTGAAGTAAAAGTTTTATTATGAGATCATTATGCATTTATAATTCCACTAAACCTGCAAGAAAAATGTTTTAAAATTGGTAAAGGGGACATCATAAGGGACACATGATAAAATCACAAAAATAATGGATAGGGGACAACTTAAAAGTTAACGCAAATAAAGTCCACATTTGCTAGAAGCTCCTCTAATTTATTGCGACAATAATGAAGCCACGTTAAGACCATCATCATTTGATACTAAAATAAATGCAAAGATATACGAAACAGTTTCTTATAAAAAGATTTGACAAAAGTGACCGCTTTTTCATCAATTTGATTTCAATTACTTACTGGGTATATTCAAAGAATTAAACTTCAAAGCAAATTTGTCAAATGTCGTTATAAATGAGTTGATTTGGGTTGTAATTTACTAATGTATTCATAGGAAACATGATGGTACACATCTACCTTCCAACAACAAAATTGCAATAAATATGAACAAATTTCACAAGTTCAATTTAGAAATATCCACAGAAGCATCAACATTTTGATCATTTTTATCTTGTTGACAAAATTCACATAATACTTCATTACTGGGCATTTCCTTCACACATTTATCAATATTCTTCTCAAGCCACGCCAATCGCCTCTCAAAACTCAACACCGCGCCATGCATATTTCTAACATCGAGTCGACCCACTCGCGCACATGACCGCAATAAAATATAATAATCCGCATGAGCAGCATAAGTATAATTCCCATCGCCTTTTTTTCTCGTGTAATGTAAATAATCATCGGGTTTTTTAACTTTGGATCTTGGAGGAATATAACAAAATCTTTTTTCTTCCATATTTGATATCATTCGCTTTATTGCGGACTCCTTACCAATTTCATCTTTAGGTTTCTTGATTTTGTTTGTTGCGGTTTTGGAAAAATCACGCGGTCTCTTGTGGGGACCACGACTAGGGCTTGGGGATGATGGCTTTTGATTCTCCTACAATTGATTATCTCGATTCAATCATGTTGTATATAGCAATGAACTTTCCGTTTTTTTATTTATTTATAAATATGAATTGGAAGGATGAAAGTACAAAGATGTACCTCTTTTTTGTGATAAAAATTCCAAAGATCCTCTATTATTTGATCTTCTTCATGATCCTCGAATGATAATTCCACACCAGCAAAAACCACATTTTTACAATATTCAAGATATGTTTCTAGATCCTTACCATCAACTACCAAACACAAAAAGTGCAATATGTTAGAAAATACTAAGGGTTTGTTTCGTTTGATGGAATGGAATAACAAAGGAATGGAATAAGCAAGGTAATGGAATGAGTCGATACATTCCATGGAATGACCATTCCATTCCTTTCCTGATTCCATCACACCAAACCCCACCTAAATACATGAAGCAACTCAACATATTGTCAACTTTTGAATTTCATAAAAAATAACCGAAAATCAAAAGTTGCAATGATTTATACCATTTTCAGATCAGGGTAATAAAGTTTAAAGAAAAACTGTAAAAACTAATAAACTTACCACTTGTATCAATAAGCTCACTGTATCTTGACTCGAGCAAAAGTAATATCTCTGTAGCATCCAACTCCGTTTGTTTCGGTAGATTACCAGAAAGAGAAATCTCACATTCCGATTCCGATTCCGGTTCCGGTTCCGTCTCTTTATCCAAGACATTAGATTCTTTTCCACTTCCCTTGCCATATAATGAAGACAAACCCTTTTCCCAATTCCCAAAACCATGTATTTTATAAAGAATCCTTATAGAAACAATAAGTATAGACAACACACAAGCGCGTGTAGGAAGCCGGAATTCATTTCCCGACAACCAAAGCTCCGGCGGCATTGACCACTCATAAATCCGGCAAGCATGAGGGAGAATAGTCTCAACCGGAAGAGACAACTGCCCGAGATACCGGGCAGCAATTCCATAGAAGTTGACCGGAGGCAATTCCAATCCAATGGAATGCGCAATTGAAGCCGCCAGTGATTCCAGCTTCTGAATAGAAACAGCATGTGAAGGTCTGAACATACGACTTGAACTTAATGGACACGCGTTTGTAGGGAATCCAATCTGTTTTTCTATTTCAAGAAACGCGGTAAAATACGGGAGTTTTCCTTCGAGTGTCCATTTTGCTATATCGGTTGACAAGATCGGTTCTCTTGCCAGGTGGCAAACTAAAAAAGAAATTGCTAATGAATATGATAAAGGTATTGTATTGCTCACGGATTTATACCATATCATTATGGATCTTTTACCGAGTATATTATGTGGTTCAGATTTGTGTTTGGCTGTTGGTGCAACAACTTCTGTTTCACCTGGAATTGGAGTAACAAGTTATAACATCATACTTTCATTTTTTTTCTGAAGTATAAAAATAGGAAGAAGTTAACATATAAACAAATACCTTGTACTTGAGATTCTGATTCATTAATAACCTCATCAGCCCAATCATCACTAAACAGCTTAGTCGATGCTAAAAATCTCAACCAAATGGGCTCCACCATGTCAACAATTATTGGACACACATTAAACTTTTCAACTAAATTCTTAACCTGCAACTCGATCATTATCTGTACTCCCATTACATACCTCATCCTAATTTCAGAATAATAATCTTCATAACTCAATGTTCTTTGCCCTCTTCCGAAATCAATGGGTTCAGTGGGACCCACGCCATCACCAGCTTCAAGATCGTCTTCTTGGGTTCTTAAAGTTTCCCAAAATTGTGAAGGGGGTTGGGATTGGGAGAGTGGTTCTGGTTTGACGTTGGGTACACGTCTTTGAACAATTCCCCCTACGTTTTCTTTGGTTAAAAGCATTTCGTCATTATCAACAGCGGTATCCCTGATTCCATCTGCTTGTGAACCACATCTTTGGCAGTAAAAGAAGCCATCAGAACCATCGTCTAACCCCACAAAGCCACAAACTTGGCATTCTAAACCTAGTCCATTTGTCATCTTTGGATTGCGTGCCTGTAAATACACAAGATGTTGATAGTTCATGAATCAGTAGTATTACACGTTATATTCTTATAATATAGGATTAAGATCAATGCTGATTGAAATCGAGCCAGTTAATAATGGACTTCGTCCGAAACATTATTGTTCTGATGACAAACCTCCTTTTCCCCAAACAATCAAATCGAAACACTATTCACGGTCACACGCAGCAAAATGTAAAATCAGATCAACATAATTCAAAATTGAAAGCAACAGCAAGATACAAACCACAGATCAACAACTAAATTCAGCACAAAAGCAGCGGCAAAATATAACTGCAAAGTGTTACCTTTAAATTCTGCGAAACAGGCAATCAGCAGATAGGAGGAAGGCGGAGGGCATAGGGAGGAGGCGCAGCAGTAGGGAGAGTCGGACTGTCGGAGAGACACGGAGCAACCGGGGGTAGAGGTGGTGAGCCGGAGCAGGGGCGGCTTATGTTCCTTCAAAATTAAAAAGAAAAATGTATCTATTTTTCTAAAAGGTTTTTTCAAGTTAGGGTTGGGTTAAAGACGGAAAATGTCGAGTTTTTAGCACAAGCAATAGCAGCTTTAAAACGAGAAAAAAAAAAAACATATAGCCATTATTGGCGTAACGTTTTTCAGAAAAATAGCTCAAACTTCCCCCATCAAAACAACTATATATTTTGTAGTAAATTCACTAAGAAATTGCTTGCAATTTTGCTTGTCGTGGGGACATTGCAAAACTACGGAATATGGATCTCGTTGCAAAACTATGATCTCACAACGTACGTGACATATTTTTGTATAAATTGAGAAGTTGTGTAAATATAATCATCACAACAATATTTAAGTCTTCAAACAAAATTTTTTTATCCATTCATCGAACTAGCTATACGTAGTTCTTTGTATACAGGGGCTGTGACAAAAAATCAATTATGTTAATGCCTCAAGTCAAAGATGATAAATTATGCTTTAAATTTGCCCTCAAATATATACTTTTCTTGGATGTGTGGTTTGGTGGTGTTTAGAAGATAGCAACATATGTTTATTTTCCAACATTTTGATTTCTAATATATTATAAGATGATTAAAGACAACAAAGTCAAGCACTTGTGAATTGTCCTTCACTGTTGTGTGTTTGAATGTTGTACATATGTATCTAATATATGGTATCCATGTACATAAATATGTTGCAGGGGGATCGATCATTCGGTGATGAAAACTAAGCTAGTGGAAAAGAGTCCGGCGGAAATAGTCATGTGCCGAAAGCAACTGTAACACCCTGCATTTTATATCCCATTTGAGACATTTCTAAGATAGGGTAAAGCATGTTCTCGTTGCAGGCGGAAAAAATCACGAGTCAACTCGGTCCAATATCTAAAATGCCCAAAAAAGTTCTAACAATTTTTTACCGCAAAATTCGTAATGACCTTTAGTCAACATGATAATTCCATAAACAAATTTATCTAAAAATTAGACACGACAAACTTGGATAACTAAAAATATTCACATAATTGACACGGGGTGTTGCTAAACTCAAATACACATTCTCCTTAAAGTATCATGGTGTAATAACGCCATCTAGAGAGGTCACTATCTTCAGTCATCACTTCTATCTATAAAAGTCTTCATAACTTGTATACTTCTAACAACTTATATCTCTTGCTAAGTCAACCAATTTCTGAACACATGTTATAAAAAAGAGAGCACGTAAGACAACATTGTCTCGTGAGTACATGAGTTTTAGACACCAAAAAGCGCCTTTCAAAGTCATATATATTTTGAAATCCTTTTCCCTCCAAAACACTTTATATTTCAACACCATTATTTCCAATGTCTTTCATTTTAAAACAAATCTTTATAACCCAAAATCACTTTCCAATCCCAGATCATTTATCACGTTTACACTTCAAAAAATACAGGGTTAAATAGAAAAAATCATTTCCAAAATCAATACATCATCTGTAAAAAATCTCCAAAACATTTGGTCATAATAATATACTATTTACCACTGCATATACATCTACTATGTAAATGCAATGCAAGTGCATGTGTCATCGCAAGCATAATGAAATGAAAGGAATCGGTCAACACCACTTTTTTCCCACCAATAAGACACTAATGTACTTCTCAATATTCACTCTCAAGGTCGCCACCTTGTCCGAAACTTGTTCCCAAGGTTTTTTCCCTTTTTCTCGAATGTTTCTTACGTAGGGATTCCCACATTAATATTACAACAATACCTTATGAAGGGAGGTATTGTCCCAATGGAGTGTCTAGACGATATAAAAAGATTTGTGGTCGTACAAGCCACACATTATGATGTACAACCCCAACACACTATTTTTCCAATAACATTGATCCATACACACATGTGTCATGTTCATCGGGTAAAACAGAAATCAGAATCTTATTTCCAGTATAGCAAAACATAGTGCATATACCAATATAAGTGACATTTTATAAAACATTGGTAGGCGTCCCATATTGGTAAATATTACCAGGAATTTGAGGTAAATACATACTTCCAAATTCCTAACATTATTATACCAAACATATGACATTTGAACATTAGAATAGAAAACAACACAACAAGCCTTCATGTCTTTTACCAAAATGATAGGAAGATAAGCCTCTATGGCTTTTACTAGAACGATAACAAAATAAGCCTTCATGGCATATTCTAAAATGATAACAAATCAAGCTTTAACCAAAGCATTAACTTAAATTTTATGATCCTAAATTCTTATGAGACAAAAACTTGATCCAATTGAATATGTTATGATCTGAAATCTTATGATTCAAAATGATATGATAAAAAAATGTTATGATCTAAAAACACAAAAACACTAAAAAGTGGATTTAAAAAAAACAAATAAATGTTATGAGACAAAAGATTGTTTTGGTTGAAACACGTATTGATCCAAAATCATATGATTCAAAAAATATTGATAAAAAAACAAAGAAACGCTAAAAATGGATTAAAACCACTAAAAATCTAATTTAAATTAAATTAAACATAAATAAAGAAAAAAAAATACAAACATACAGAAAAAAGTAAAAAAGTAAAATCCAAGTTTAAGCTTTATTAAACAAACAAAATAAAAAAATTTGCCTAAATTATATTTCATGGACATGCGTAACATGTGATCTTATCATCGAGTTCTTATTACGTTGTGCATCGTATGTGATCGTCTCATGTCCAATGATGACGTTTTACGTTTGTGTACTTAATAAAATTAGTGTTTGAGAATTGCCTAAATTGTTGCTGCTATTGGAAAACCTAGACTGAACTATGAAGTGCTTCTTGAAGTAACATTTATATGTCTAAAGTTTTTATGCCTGCTAAATGAATTCAAAATCAGCAATCTTATAAATTAGTGTTGGTACGTGTTGATGTTAAGTTATTAACTGATATTATTGTTTTTATAAATGTTTTTTTGTTAAATTGTAAATTGACTTGGTAATTATTTGCTTGTAGTTTGCAAGTTGTTACTTTTCAGTAATAAATATAGTGAATTTTCTGTAATCTTTTGTCTCTTGTGTTGTAGCACATGAACGAAGGAAGATATGAGGTTGAGCTACTTGGCATAGGATCTAATATCAATAGATTGGGTGTTAGGTTAGTTAGGGCTGAAGCAGTTATATTTGTGAATATGCTCAAGCAACTACAAAATTCACGACACAGACCAACACTTAGAATTATGTTTGTCATATCATGCTAATGAGTCCATTTTTTACAATAAACATGTGATTGGTTCCGGTGAGGATGGTCAATTGGGTGGTTGATTAAGTTGAATGGATCAAAGATTTTTGTGCCTTCTCATGAGTTTGCTTAATTTTATTTCAGTCAATTAATATTTAAAGTTAGTTTAATATCAGTAAATTGTTTTCCTTTTCTTTATTTATGTGATGCTTTGTATGTTTTAAACTACCATAGATTGACATTTTGCATCTCTAATCTATCCAGCTTTCAAGGAAGTGGGTTTGGGTTGTGTTCACAGACAGAAACTTTCTCCCTCTCTCTGTCACTATTCATTCCAGTTATGTAATTTGCTTATTTGTATCTTTTTTACAGTGCACGTTAAGACAGATGGTGGTACATGTGATGGAGACTTCAAGTTAATACAGATGGGGACTTCAAGTTAATACATATGGTTGTACATGTGATGGAGATCTGAAGTTAAAAGATGGGCTAAACTTGACATTTCAAATTCAACTGTTGGTGGTTAAAGGTCGAGATTGGAAATCTCAAGTTAAAATATTGATCTTGTAATCTCAACAAGCGTATTGGTATGGTTTGGGCTCAATTGGAAATCATAAAATCAAAAGTTACCGGGTCATTCTATTGTTAATATGGTTAATAGATGCAAGCTCCTATGCCCGTTCTCTTTTAGTTGAAGTAAAGGGATTCTTGGGTTTTAACCAATTTAATCCGAGTCATAGTTGGTCTACACAATAAAACGTAATGTCATGGCTTTGACCATTTGAACAACTTGAATATGCTTGCTTATTGGACATTGTCTGTCCATTATATTTCCTTAATTTTTTGTTTGTTTCTCTTTTTGTTTCTTTGTTGTTTTATATTCCTTATTTTGTATTGAATTGAGTACTTATTCTAATTCTTATTGGAGGTTTAAAACAACCAGCATTATCCAAGTCCGTTAGTCTTCATAGATTATAGAGATCATATATACCAAACATAAAGATAATCTTTGGATTCTAGGTTTTTTGTTTTACCATTTAAAGTTCAATATTCAGTATCAAACCTTTTCAATTGCAATTTCTCTCATTTTTGACAATAGGAACTCCCCTAATACGCTTACCAATGTCTTATTATTTAACTTGGAACATTGACTGTTTTAGTTATTTTCCTATAAGTGATATGATATAGTTTTTTGAGAAATATGTGTTAGCCTCTTTTTGTTTAATTACTAAATTTTAAATTTTATTTACACTTTTACGTTTACATATTTTAAATTATTTCAAGTGTTGTCATCGATAAGCATTTTTATGTTATTGCATCTACAAAAATAAGGTGGAGAGGATTACATGAGTTAGCATTGAAAGACAAAAAGACTTTGTTGCTCTTTCTTCAACTAGATGGTTATGAGGTTTGTAACAGAATGCATGTTATAGTAATAACAATGTTTATGGGGTTTTTATGTTTAAACCAAAACTATGAAAAATATTTTATTTTTATTAAGGACTTACAGTCCGAGTCCATTACACAACAACCACAGCAGCCCAATACATCATCAGCCCACAAGCATTCTGAAGATCCAATCCAAGTTGCTGATACAACACGTTTATAATTTCTGTATATTAAATTGTATAGTCAATTCAGCTCTAGATTAGTGCCATACGAATCGCTCTCTTCAGTTGTATATTCTGTTGTAAATAGCCTATATAAGGCATATCGATTAATGAACAATTCAAGTCATTCGACAATATTATCACTTCTCTATATGGTATCAGAGCTCTCATAGCTCCTCTGAGTTTTTATTCCGATCCTATTCCAGTGATTCTTCCATGGCAATCATTGAAGTCAATACTCACACACACTTTCCAATCAAACTCACCTCAAACAACTTTCCGGTTTGGAGGAAACAAGTAATTGCAACCCTAACAGGGTTAGGTTTAGACGGCTATGTCACAGGTTCGATTGAAGCCCCACCAAAAGCAAATCCAGAATACAGACCTTGGTTTCGTCAGGATCAGATTATCCTCGGTGCTCTGCTTGGAAGCTGCTCAGAGACTATTCAATCGGTTGTCTCATCTGCCGATACATCTCATCAAGCGTTCAAACGCCTCACTGAAAGTTATGCAAGTGTTTCCCGCTCAAGAATTATCTCACTCAAGTCACGGCTAGCAAATAACCCAAAAGGTACAAGAACTATCACCGAATTTCTCCATGATATGAAGAACATAGCTGATGATTTAGCCCTAGCCCAAAGTCCAGTCGATGAAGAGGATTTAGTAGTCCATATTCTAAGCCAGTTGGGAGAAGACTACACCAATATCACAGCTGCTCTTAAAATTCGTGATACTGTTATAACATATCCAGATCTGTTTGAAAAATTACTTGACCATGAGCGCACTTTAAAAGAAAGTTCTGTTCCCTCTGTGATTGCAACTGTTAACAACACACAGAAGTTCACAAATCGTTACTCTCCCAAATTCAACCAGGATAATCGCCGTCCCTCAGAGCGATTCAGCAGCAATCAAAATCAAACCACAGGGGCTCGTTCCTCACGTCCGCAAAATCAGTACACTGGTGGTAACTCTTACTTTAAAGGTAATCGAAACTCTAGCTACTGTCAATTTTGTAACATCCCAGGCCATGAAACAAAGGACTGCAGGAAGCTAGCTCGTTTTCTCAGGGAAAACAACATTACTATTTCCAATTCAACAAACCCGACAGTGAACACAACTACTGCCGGCCCTACTGCTTCAAACCCACCTTGGATGTTCGACACTGCCGCCTCACATCATGTAGCATCTACACCTGCATCGCTTCACACCTTATCAGAATACGGAGGTCCCGATGAGATTGTGCTAGGCAATGGTACAAATCTCTCTATTTCTCACATTGGTCAATCGATCCTTCCTACTTCCTCTCAATCTCTCAATTTGCAAGATGTCTTATATGTTCCGACACTTCGTAATAATCTTATTTCTGTCGCTAAATTGTGCAAAACTAACAATGTTTCTGTGGAATTTTTTCCACACTTCTTCCTTGTTAAGGATCTTCGAACGGGCATCATACTCATGCGGGGGGAGAACATTCATGACGTGTATTATGCAGCGATCCAGTCACTTCGTAAGCTTCCAAGAGTCAATTCCACCATCACTTCGAGTCAGTCAATAAGCTCCTTGCACCACAAGTTTGGGCATCCATCTACAAAAGTTTTCAAGCATCTTCTTAGTCGTTTAGGGTCTAGTTGTAATAAATTTTCCAATGTTTCTTTTCATTGTCATTCCTGTTCTATTAATAAAAGCCATAAATTGCCATTTGGTGATAACTCTTTCAAAGTCTCAAAACCTCTTCAACTCATCTATTCAGATGTATGGGGACCCGTACAACCTTCAAACGATGGCTATGCCTATTATGTTACTTTTGTTGACTATTTTTCTCGTTATATTTGGTTATATCCAATGAAAAAGAAATCGGATGTTTCCATCTTGTTCCCTCAATTCAAAACCTTAACAGAAAAATACTATCAAACACCTCTTGTATCTCTCTTTACTGACAACGGGGGCGAGTTTATCAAACTATCATCCTACCTACAACAACATGGCATCTCTCACTTCACCACCCCACCACATACTCCTGAACAGAATGGGATAGCCGAAAGACGCCATCGTCATATAGTTGAAACCGGGCTATCTCTCTTACACCATGCAAATCTTCCCCTTCATTTTTGGAGTCATGCCTTTCAAACAGCTACTCACCTTATAAATCGTCTACCCACTCCAATACTAAACTACCAATCACCATATGAAAAACTTCACCATGCAGCCCCATCTTACACCAAACTAAAACCTTTCGGATGTTTATGTTACCCTTGGTTGCGTCCATATTCACCTTCCAAACTTCACCCACGTTCCACCAAATGCATTTTTCTCGGCTACTCTACATCTAAGTCGGCTTACAAATGCTATGATCCGATAACCCACAAGCTTTTTCACTCAAGACATGTTGAATTTATTGAGAACACTTATCCCTATCACACTGATTTCAAAACAATCCTACCCACTGCAGACTCTCTTTGCTTACCATCGCAACCATCATCATCAGTCATCCCTACTACTGTCTCGGCCACTATCTCACCAAATTTCCCACCACCACCAACCAGAACACTTCCCAATAATGAACCACCAGCTGCAGCCCCCCCTGTCGCAACATCTACTGCCCAGTCTTCACAGTCTCCACCCTCACCTGTACACCAATCATCTACCTCTTCTACACAGCAGCCACTTACAACCCCATTACCTTCAGCTCCAACCAGTACATCTGCCACACATCACCCTCACCGAAACCGCAAACGAAACCCAAAATATTTCAACAAAAATCTTATCAATACTACCACGCTACATCCAATTCCTCCAACTCTCGAACCTACTACCCATAATCAAGCATCCAAAGACCCGAAATGGAGATCTGCTATGGACTCCGAATTTAATGCCCTTATCCAAAATAACACTTGGGAACTTGTACCTGCCTCTACTCACACACCCATAGGCTGTAAATGGGTTTTCCGCATAAAACGCAATCCCGATGGTTCCATCTCCAAATATAAAGCTCGGCTCGTCGCCAAAGGGTTCTTACAACAATATGGAAAGGATTATTTTGACACTTTCAGTCCGGTTACTAAACCTGTCACTATCCGTACCATCTTATCCATTGCTCTCTCCAACCATTGGCCATTAAGACAATTAGATGTCAACAACGCTTTTCTTCATGGTACCCTTCACGAAGAGGTATTCATGTCTCAACCTCCGGGTTACACGGATCCTACCTTTCCCAATCACATTTGCAAGCTCAAAAAATCAATCTATGGCCTAAAGCAGGCCCCACGAGCCTGGTATATCGAGCTTACCAACTTTCTAATTCAGTTTGGGTTCAGAAAATCACTAGCTGATGCGTCCCTGTTCATTTACCAACAAAACTCCATCATCTGTTACTTTATGGTTTACGTAGATGATATCGTTCTAACCGGTAATCAGCCTGCCTTTCTCGATCACTTTATCACCTCTCTCAGTTCAAAGTTCTCTCTAAAAGATCTTGGTCCCTTGCATCACTTCCTTGGTGTTGAAGTTATTCCCACACCTACTGGTTTATTCCTTTCTCAACATCGTCATATCCACGATATTCTTACCCAATTTCACATGGACGGCGCCAAGGAAGTCACCACTCCTCTTAGTGCCTCTGAACATTTATCCATCACTGATCAGTCTCCTACAGTCGATGCCACTCCGTATAGAAAAGTTGTTGGTTCCCTTCAATATCTTGCATTTACACGTCCTGATATCTCTTTTGCTATCAATAAACTGTCCCAATTTATGCACAATCCTCGCCAAACTCATTGGCAAGCTCTCAAGCGTCTTCTGCGTTATCTTAAAGGCACAATTCATCACGGTCTTGTTCTCAATCGAAACTCGTCTCTCAATCTCTCGGTATTCTCTGATTCTGATTGGGGAGGTGTTCACAGTGCAGGTAGATCTACCACTGCTTATTTACTTTACTTGGGCACTAACATTGTTTCATGGAAATCTACAAAACAAAAATCCGTCTCACGCTCATCAACTGAAGCTGAATATAAAGCTCTTGCCAATGCTACTGCTGAACTCATATGGCTAAAGAATTTGCTCAAGGAACTCGGTATCAACTCTACATCCACTCCATCTCTATTTTGTGACAATACTGGTGCTACTTACTTATGTGCAAACCCAGTTTATCACTCAAGAATGAAACACATTGCGTTGGATTACCACTTTGTTCGGGAACAAATATCTTCTGGTCTTCTCAAAGTTTTCCATGTCAACTCTCAAGACCAACTTGCAGATATGTTAACTAAGCCTCTCACTCGTGCTCCTTTTCTACGAAACAGATCCAAGATTGGAGTCTCCGATGGATCCTCCATCTTGCGGGGGCGTATTAAGGACTTACAGTCCGAGTCCATTACACAACAACCACAGCAGCCCAATACATCATCAGCCCACAAGCATTCTGAAGATCCAATCCAAGTTGCTGATACAACACGTTTATAATTTCTGTATATTAAATTGTATAGTCAATTCAGCTCTAGATTAGTGCCATACGAATCGCTCTCTTCAGTTGTATATTCTGTTGTAAATAGCCTATATAAGGCATATCGATTAATGAACAATTCAAGTCATTCGACAATATTATCACTTCTCTATAATTTTCAACTCAAAACAACAATATACTTACATATTTAAACAAAAACAACGTACTATTTGCCGCCCGTATATGATTTTTTTGTGACACTTAACAGTTACGATTTGCCCTATCTCTTTGTATTGACTTGTATTATTTGACTATTTTTTCCTTTAGCCATGCTTTAACTTTTTTGTAAGTATCCGTATTTCAATAAGTTATGAAATAGCAAAAATATCCTTGTAAAATAACTAAGTTGCTTGTAAATGTTTTAGTTGTTGTAAGATGAATGAATGACTTCTTTATTTTATTCTAAATTTCCATTGTTTAAATACTTTAAGATTATTATATTAACAAATCATTCAGTTTATAAAATAGACGACAAATATTATAGATTTAACAAATCATAACTACATATAAAATGTTATAATCTTAACTGAAAGATAAAGAAAAAAAGTACAAATTTGTTCATGTAGTTTATTGCCTTTTCAACTTCGGCCCAATAGCAAATTAGTCAAAATGAAATTAAAAAAATATAAAGATGAATAGTTAGATTGAATAACTTACGACAAGAATCCTACAAAACTTCAAAATAAGAACTAAAATTGAAAGAGACTTTTTCAGACCAATTTTGCAAAAAAAAAAAAAAAACATCTAAATTCACAGACCAAACATGTAAATTTACTCCATTATAAAATTATGCTAATAAAAGCTATTCCAAAATCTGCAAAAACTAATGTAATTTTATTTTATGCTTTAACCTTCGAAGTATTTTTTGATTAACCACTAAATTGTGTTCTTATTTTTATCAAAAAAAACCAAAAGATAAAACTTTTAGTTATATGAAAACCGTTAAAATTTGAATTTGTTAGGTTTAAACACTTGATCTTCTTGTTATTATTGTATCAAAACAACAACCTACTAATATTTTTAACCAAACCTAGCAAGTTAGCCCAAAACAACAAGGTACATTACAGTTATATTTTCATGGTGAATGATATTTGTTAATGCATCGTGTATTCATTGGACTCTTACGTGTTTCTAAAAATAATCTAATCGCCTCAAGAAAACTGTTCACAAATAGAAAAGTACTCGCTCATTGTTAGTGATTTACCCTCTCATTAACTACAGTTGAAAGTTGGATGCCAATAATGCTTTTACGAAATATTGACACAGCAAATGGATTGTGTAATGACACCCAATTAACATGCAAAACATTTCAGTAGAATGTCATTGATATAGAAATATTTGTCGGTCAACATGTCGAAAATAGGGTATTTTTGCCAAATATTAATCTATGTCCGTCTGATAATGAGATGTTCTCATTCAAGCTAAAGATAAAAACAATTTCATATTCGATTATGTTTTGCGATGACAATCAATAAAGCTCAGGGGACAAACAAATCCAAATA
Source organism: Cichorium intybus (assembly GCA_023525715.1). Classification (NCBI taxonomy): domain Eukaryota; kingdom Viridiplantae; phylum Streptophyta; class Magnoliopsida; order Asterales; family Asteraceae; genus Cichorium; species Cichorium intybus. The sequence continues at coordinate 19,371,940 of CM042009.1, forward strand.
TAGCTATTTATATTCAAGAACCAGTATTCTCGAATGGCTAACTTTATGTTTAATTTTTTAGAGGGATCAAACGTGTCAATACAAAAGTCTTAGTGAAGCCTCCCAAAAATTCAAAGGTGATGAAGTATATACATTGAATGTGATGTATAAAGAAGTGTTCTGTGCTAAAAAATGTACAACGAGTTATCTATTTTTACAAATTTCATAAGTGATTGATTCTTATATAATTCTGTTAATTTCTCCTCAAACTGCATTAGTTACATCTTACACCAGTTATTAAAACTCTATAGTGTTTTGTTTGTTTTAGCGAAACATCAAACCAAACTGCATGGTGCTCGGCTGCTCGCCCCCTAACAATTTGTGTCCCGCCGCATTGCGCGGGCACACAACTATATATATAAAAGGAAAAATGGTTTCTGACAACGCCTAGTGATATCAAGTATTTTAGGCGTTGTTGAGCCCTGTTCTTGATGAAATTATATCAGATATGTCTGGGTATTCTCACTTTTCGTGCCAGGACTTGTTTGGAAGAAAAGAATGGAAACAGGGACTAAAAGCGTGCAAAATGAAGAAGTTTGGAAAATAATGAAAAATCAAGGAAATACGTACGCGCGCCGCGGATCTATGAAACGCGCGACGCGGGCTTAAGGCGGTGTAACATATTCAAATGACGAAAAAACGGGATCTGATAAGTACGCGTGCCGCGGATTCTTCATTTGCGCGGCGCGGCAGCGGGAAATTTGCAACTATAAATAGAGGCAATTCCAGCCAAAAACCCTAGCAAAGACCGGGTGTAAAATCGACCTTGAAGCTCTTTGACTCCAAGATTTCGTTCCAGCAACTTCTTAATTGGTATTTTCATGTTTTGGATTTTATTTTCAATTAGTTAGATATTTGTAAGCTTTGGTTTGTATCTTTGGGAGTGACAACCATTGATATTAAGCTTAGGTTTATGTTTTAGTATTATTTAGTTACTGTTTTGATGTTTGGATCTGAATTGATGAATGAGAATCATTTGGTTATGAGTATTATTGGTATTTCGGTATTTTGGATGTTTGTTTTGTGTTTGGATCTTGTTTTGGCCTCGTTTGGAACTGCTTTCCTTTGCTGAAATCAGTAGCCAATTAGGTTAGTTTTGGGCATTGAACTTTAGCTAGTAGCTGTTCAGTCAGAACCCTAGTTATTAGTTAGGTTATTCCTTGTTTGGTTTGGATGCCTTTGTTTGCTTCTGATTCAGAGATGCACTTCTGATTTCAGAACGTGACTAGGTTAGTTTGAGTTGAGTTTAGCTTATGCTTAGCTTGACTTTGTTTGGTTATTGCTTTTGGGTAGTTGAGCACTTAGAAACTAGGTCCTCCGACTGTAGCGTGACACTACTAGTTGGTAATCTGTCATTTAGTCTAACCACGAAGCTCCCGCGGATCGACCCTGACTACCACTGTACTAGTGTGTGTTAGGTTTTCTTTATTTTTGACCGCACGACGACCTAGGTGTGTCAAATTTTGGCGCCGTTGCCGAGGAGCTGTGAGCTAAATTAGGTGATTAGTAGGAACTTGTTTCTTGTTTTTTCATTTGGATAGTTTTGATTTTTGTTTGTGGGCGTGTTGCATTAGTGCATGCGTACCCGCAGGGGTGAGCAATTATCCCCATTGCATTTTGATCCTGAAACTGAGCGTATTGCGCGCAAAATCCGTGCTCGTAGGCGTTCAATTATCATGAGTTTTAGTCAGGTTAGTAGTAGTCCAGTAAGTGTTGCCCAGTAACCATCAGGTGAGGCAACGGGGATGTTTTCTATTCCCCTACTGTCAGAGTTTCAGTTCGGGAGCTCGAGTGCTTCTGGTGGTGCAGTTTCAGCCCCTGCACCCATACCATCATGCACTCCGCCATCTGTACCACCATTTACACCCGTTTCACAATCACAATCTACCAACCCATTTACCTCTGCAATGTCTTGGGGAGAGCCGACCCGCGATGGCACCCCAGTTTCTAGACAGCAGACACCAACCTCTCAACCATTTTCTCAACCACAACCAGCTCTTTTTAAACCTCAACCCACATTCCAACCTACACAACCTATACACTATCAACAACCTCCTCAGCCACAATACCAAATCTCCCAAAATCTCGACAAAAGTGATATAGACTTGAAATTTGAATTTCCCTTCCCTCGTATCTCGTCCCTTAACAACACAGATCGGGAAATGGTTACACAGATTGTCGATTATTATTCTTAATCTTAGGGCTCTTCTTCTCTAGCAAAAACAACGGAAACCTTAAACGACCACCGCCATCTCTCTATAAACTCTCTCTCTCTCTCTCTCTCGTTTTTCTTTGCTACAATTTCATCAGGTATGCATCTGTTTGTAGATCTGGTGATTACGTTTACATGTATTTCAAGTCACACCGTGGCAGGTCCTTCTCCAAGACCCCCGTGAGTTGTTCTCGATTATACATCTATGCTAATACCCAAATTCACTGAATAACTGGATTCATTGATATCGAAAAGAATATCTCTCTTCCTTTGATCTATAGATCTTTAATTCCTCACCTTTTCACCATCGTCAACCCAATAATTTCCAATTACGAATATGAATTGTTTGAATAGGTTGGAATCTTTTTTCTTCTTTTGGGTTTTTGCTTTTCTTGATTAGATTTTTTATTTTTCTTTCTCAGGTTCAAGTTGTACGTTGAATCGGTAAGCAATAAATGTTCCGTCTGCATTTCTCACCTCGACGACGAAGATGGCTTGTTTGAATATGTAGGAATTTTCCCTTTTTTGTTTTGGGTCTTTGCTTTCCTTGATTCGATTTTTGTATTTTTGTTTCTCAGATTCAAGTTTTATGTTGAATTGGTAAGCACGTATCTTTTCGAGGTTTGACATTTTGTATTTTGATTTTCAGGCTTCATGTTTTTTCGCTTTTTTGCAGGCGTTTATTGTTGTACATTGGATTTCTGATTGCTGTTAAAGAACATACTGCTCCATATGATTTTCTATTGTAAAGGTAAAGGCTAAATAATAGATCTTAGCCATGAAAACTGGTGTGTATTTAGTTTTTATCCATATGGGTAAAATTTTTGCTTCATCCTATCATATATTGAATCTTATTGAATAGGTTTCATATTTGAAGTAATTGTATGACACAACTTTCTTTTAATTGAGAATAAATTTGATTGCCCACTTTTATCATCTTGGATTTGTTCTTATTATATCTACTTATCATTATATACATTTCGCTACATTATAAGAAAAGAAGTTTGTTTCACCCAACCCATTTATACATTGAATACTTTTTTGAGGCTTTGTTATTTTGATAAATTATGGATGTCACGTCAATAATTATGCGTTAATTCTAATCAGTGGGCTGTAAAATCAACATGGACGGTCGTGTGGTGATATTTTGGTGATGGTAATATTTTGTGTTGTAGTGAGACAAGGATGGTTGAAGTTACTCCATAGGTGTGAAGACCACGGGAATGTTACTCCATTCTAAAGCCATATTAACAGTGGAATAGATTACCTTATCTCTCAATTGCACCGTGTCTGAAGTCGTGAGGGTTAGTTTTGCTTTTTGCAATGAAAGGTACAAATCATACAACCCATTTTGTGTTGCTATTTACTGCAATTCGCCAAAACTACAAGGAAATTGTCTTCTATGAATTTTAAATCATGTGAATAATTATAAGTAGATTGACCGAGATCTAAAAAGGGAGAGGAGAAAGTCGTCTAATCGAGAATCTGCCAGAAGGTCAAGATTAAGGAAGGTATTGGCATAATAACATATCATTAATAAGTACCGGGGAAAATACGTAAATTGGGCTTATTTTACAAATCGGTTTACAATTTTCTTCGTCCGCTAAAGCTGAAGAACTTGTTGTGAAAGTTGAAACTCTTAGCACTGAAAACTTAAGCCTTAGATCTGGAATCAACAGATTAACTAATAACTCAGAGAAACTGAAGCTTCAAAATGTCGAATTGATGGTAAAACTAAGTTTGTGAGCTGCTGCGACTAATATGCATATATCTATGTTAACTTATCAGATGATATCTGTAAATTGATGCCCTCAATTTGATGTTTTTGTATGTATGTTACTTAAGACCTCTCTTGTAAATTTGTCCTCGTTTTTTGTAATGATTTTGGTTCATGTACCGTTTAAAACTATATTGCTGTTAGTTTGTTGTAGTTGACCATTTTACCCCTGTAATTGTTTAACATTTTATCAATGTTTTGCATATTTTTTAATATAAAATGTTTCCCGAAAACCGAAAAAAGTTTATACCCAAAGGAAACAAACATTGGAAAGAAAACTAATCACAGAAACAAACCCCCCCCCCCCCCTTCCCCTCCTATTAGCCCCCGCCGCATTGCGCGGGTACACCACTAGTGTATAATCGGATAGCAACTTAAATAATGATAAAAACGGCGATGACAAATCTCATCTGAACTAACATTTTCTGTAATAACTTAGTAAAATTTTGGAATTTTTGTCAAATGGCCAAATATAAGGGTCAAAATCATAAAAAAAATCATGTTTGAGAAATGAGAATTCATGCTCCATGAGTTGAAAAACACACTTCCGCGCCCTTCAAGAGTCTATGACACGTGTCACTTATATACTAGTTTAATGGTTTTTTTTTTCCTCGAGTTTGTTGCTTGGAAATAATTTTTTTTTTTAAAGAAATCAAAGTCTTTATCTACAAAATTAAGATAGTCATGAAATTTTTAACAATCCTAAAAAAACAAAATATTTTTCCAACTCGCAGGTAAAGTTTTTCATTTTACTAGTTTACTCCGTTTGCAAAAAAAATAAAAATAAAAATAAAAAATATGGATGAAAAAGGGTGTGACGTTTTATTTAAAGGAAGAGAAATCTTATATCCTCCTAATTTTTCTTCCTAAATATCCTCCTAACCATTTGAAATGATGACAAGTGTCATATTCAATAAAATTAATAATATTTTAATCCACTTGTCACTATTTCACATGGTTAGGAGGAAAAATTAAAAGGATATAAAATTTCTCTTAAAGGAATTCTTAATTCATTTTCCGACTAACTTTTTTTCATTGCGGAAAAAAAAAATCAAAATTTCGAACATTTGATTCTCTACACAATAAAATAATTACGAAAATTTTAAAAAATAAAAGAATGTTTATTTTTATAAAATCTGAAAAAAAATTATTATCTAAAATTTTATGAGTCAAAATGTTTATAATGTTATGATTAAAAACGTTATAATCTATGTTTATGATGGTTAATTTGTTATGATCCAAAAATAATAGTATTCAACACGTTTATATCTTTAATTTGTTATATTCAAAAAATCTTTGCTTAAATTTTTTTCTTCAGAAAACTAGTTATATCTACAAAACTTTTATGAACCATCGTTTTTTTAAGAAAAATATTTTTTTATAATACAAAATAGTTTCTAACCATAAAATAAAGTTTGTTAACCATTAGTCTAGTAGCAGAACCACCATGGTTTGAAATTATATAGAATTTGTCATTTTTATTTTTGGGATATTTAAAACCACGTTTAGGAGATTTATATTTAAATTTTCTCTGGAAAGTGTTAAGCTAAATTTCTGACATCCAATGATTTTGATAGTAATATATGATATATTAGTTTTGTGAAGATATTCGTGATTTATATTGAAGTTTACGTACAATGATGAAATTCTATTAACGAATCTATGTGGTTGCGAGAACTCTATAATACAAAAGAGTTCTTATAAAAATTTTATAATAAAAAACACTATACCTTATATAAATTTTCCTATAGTTTTTTTTTTGAGATATAAGGTCTTTCTAGTCGTATACATCGTGAATAGACTTTCATAATTATGTTTAAACTTCAATATATGTCATGAAATATCTTTATATAATTATTATATCACACTTTTGTATCCAGATAATTGAATGGTTGGTATTTTTTTCAATACTACTTCAAACAAATTTGAAAAAAGATTTTTGCGTATCCTTCGAATAAAAAATATCAATGATCTTTATCCTACTTGTTTTTTTAAACCTTTGGAAAAACTCCATACTAGCAAATCGGTTAAATCCCCTAATGGGTCAATGAATATCTATATATCTCACACGACAAACTTGTTATAATTCAACATTTTAAAGTTTGAGATAGGATATAAAGATGGATTTCTATCTTTTGTTTTTACCCATATTCCTACTCATGTGAAATTATGACAAATATTGTATTTAATAAAACTAATAATATTTTAAAACACATGTCACAATTTAATTTGGATAGAAAAATTAGTAGAAACAAAAGATGGGAAAAAAATAATTTCTCTCAAAGCAATTACGTGGTCAAATAGAACTCACAATATGTTAACTTATAAAAACAATATTAGCACTCTTACACCACGTTAAACATAAAAAAACATTATATATTGTTTTGTATTGATTAGGTTATTAGGTAGGGTGCTGCTATGATGTTGTTGTGGTCGATAGTGTTCATTGTTGGGTAGAAAGTTAGTTTTGTCAGGGTTTGATGATGATTATAAATGGATGGATGTACGGATATTTTGCTTCTTCTGAATTGGACCATCTCGGATCTCTTATTGGGCCCATCCCTACCCAACACTTCGTCCACGACTAATCATAAACACAAACTCAACGTCTCGCATATTAACATAAAAAATATCAAAATTTAACATAATTTTTCTTCGTCCAACCATATAATAAAAATATCATGTTAGAAAATATGTTTTAAATACTGAAATACAATTTCGATAATAAATAGATATATTGTTTAGAAATAGATATAAGTTAGGTGATAACCAATTTAAATTATATTTGGTGTGTTTTGATAATATAATATCGTTGGACGAAGAAATGGAATTGATTATTGACGTATCGTAATCAATATTTCTCTCATTAATAGCCATAGCCAAACACAATTTTTTTTTTTGTGTTAATATGTATTGGGTAAATCAAAATTTACCTTTTTATGTTTGATTTTTTGCTATGTATATACAGAACCAAGTGTAGTATCTTGATAATATGACGAGCAATACCAAACTTGGGGTATCAATATTATCATTATCAACATCGAGATCAAGGGATATAAATCCATTCATCCCTCACTTCTTTTAATTTATTTAAGGGGAAATCTCGGAAAAAAAAAAACTGTATTTTCATCAATTTATCGGAAAAAATCATTTTTTTTAGAAGAACCATTTGAAGTTTTTTCTTTTTTGAAAAATCATTGCTTTATTTTTTTCAGAAGAATCACCGCTATTTATAAAAAATTTCAAAAAAACCACTTAGAATAAAAAAAGTTTTCAAAAAACATATTTTTTGAATTTTTTTTCAAAATACTTCGTAACTTCTGTCCATAAAATAATATTTATTAACCACTAAGTGTAATAATAGTTCGGTTTTTTACTAAAACTAAAACCCAACTGAAAATTTTCGTTTTTACCTTTGGAAATACTACGATACCAAGACATATTTATTACTTTAATTCCATATAAGAAACAAAACGTAACAAAAAAAAATGGTTTTTTTCTAAAATCCAAAAACCAAACCGTTGGTTTTTCGGCTTTGAGTTTCCAGTTTTTTGGGGGGGTTTTACAATTTTGGTTTTTTTTTGCACATCATTATCAACCATAAAATCCATATTTTTGATTTTGTACGATTATGCTTGAAGAACATATGGATTTGGTGGTTAATGAGGATGTGCAAAAAACCAAAATCGTAAAAAACTGGAAATATGAAACCGCAAAATCCAACATGATTTGAAAAACCAATGGCTTGGCTTTTAGGTTCTAGAAAAACTATTTTTTTTTCGGTTCAATTTTTGTTTCCTATATATAATTAAAGTAATAAGTATGTCTTGGTTTTTCAGTTCAATTTTAGTTTTAGTAAAAAATTGAATCATTATTACATTTAATGGTTAACAAACACTATTTTATGGACAGAAGTTACGTAGTATTTTGAAATAAAAAAATTATTTATAAAAATGATGTTTTATGAAAAGTTTTTTTTTGTTATAAGTGGTTTTTTGAAATTTTTTATAAATAGCTGTGATTTTTTCTGAAAAAAAAAACTCAATGGTTTTTCAAAAAAAATCTAAAAATAACTGTGATTTTCTTAAAAAAATTAAAACAGTGGTTTTTCCGAAATTTTCAAAATTTTTAATTCACATAATTTTTTCACATATTTCCCCCACCTAACAATCAGTTTTTACCCCGTCACTCACCTTACTCGTTATATATATATATATATATATATATATATATATATATATATATATATATATATATATATATATATATATATATATATATATATATATATATATATATATATATATATATATATATATATATATATATATATATATATAAGTTTATTTGAAAAGTCTAAAAATATCGAAAACGTGAAAACATATATGATTCTTTTATATTTTAGATTTAGGAATATGATTAATTGATGATTTTAAAACAATTAACATATTCGTATTAGATTAACTTAAATTAAAATAACAGAAGATTGTTATAGTAATTGATGGTTAACCTATCTTTATCAAGTCAAACATTATCTCATTTTCTTTCTTTCAACTCACTTATCTCTCCTTTTATACTTACGACACCTCTTTCTGTGGGTTTCCCACCTTACAACGTTCTCCCCTTTCCAACCGTCGCCACAACTATATTACATGCACTCATAGATGACATCCTTCCACACCTTTCACCCTCAGATCAATTATCACCCGAGATCTGTCTCCACCCTCCGCTACCTCCCATCTTCCCAAGTATCATTCGCAAATCGACCCACTAAAACTCCTTCTTAGCCATAGAGTATGAATATAATCAGACCAATGGAGATGCAATCATTCATGGAGGAAAATAGTTGGTCGTCGTGCAAAGCTAATTTAGGGTCATAAAATTGAATCCACTGAAGATCAATTCCCTTAAAAATTGACCAATCCAAAATCAATTCCTTCAAGCAATTGTTGAAGTCCGGTCTTTAGCAATTCAATTTCCTGGAAAAACATTGAATGTTATCATATCCAAAAGAAATATTTAGTTTGATATCAATTGTTAATACATTACATCATATAATCCTAATCAAGTGTCGATTTTTGCTTATATGTGTTTATTTTCAATCCATTGAATACCAAAGTAAAGGGGTTCATTAGGGATATTGTGATGACCTAAAACTTGATATGTGATAATAAATGAAATATAAGTATATTTAATAATTAAAAGCGTAAAGTTTTCAATTGCTACTTATGTTATGCAAGGGCAAAATGGTCAAATAGAGTAAAAATATGAAAAATTATACATTAAGACCTTTTATTAATTCACAATGAAATGTTACTTCATTTGGAAATTAGTTTTAAAGGCCCGAAGCAAAATGGGAAATATGGGGACAAAAGTGGAGAAACTAATTGTCAAACTTTAAAACTTAATATCTAAAAATTTATAAGGAATTGATAAAAAGTCATCAAGGAGACTTTTGTATATTTGATGTAACAATAATATATGTAAGAGATTCGGGTCATTTTGAGTTATAACGAAAAGATATGAAGGTTTCAAATTGCCAAACAGTGATAAAAATAACCATGTGCCCATGTTTGAGGGTCTGTATCTGGAAATTGGTATAGATTCAGACTTAAGCTAGTGAGAGAAAGTTTTAAAGCTCATTCCCACCTTTCTAAATATATAAAGTTTGTAACAATTAGGTATTGTATGCAAAAGTTAAAATTGGGTAGAAATTATGAAAAATATGGGTTTGTGCTGGGAAATTTTGTTAAGTCTTTTAAGAAGGGGAAATTTGGGTATTTTGCATACTAGTCTTGGGTAAAAATCATATTTACATCAGATATCTCATTTTCTTCATCTGTGGTTTCTAGAACTGAAATAGGGAAGAAAGAATATGGGAACCTCGAACTTGGAAACGAAAACACACACACACACACATTCGTGTGTGCGTAATCCGAAAGAGAGAATCGAGATAGGGTAGATAGAGTTTAGGATTGAGAGAGGAATGTTGAGCAGATGTTGTTGTTATGCGTAATTTTGACAAGAAACAGACGACTCGACGGGCTAAACCGCCGACAACGGCAGTGTACGAATGTGATGGCAGTCAGCGAGGGGTGCGTAGGAAACCCGATTTTGTGCAGAAAGTTCAGCCCCAGCTGTTGGTATCAGACTTTAACCAAGAAATTGAAAGATAAAAGCTGATTTTGGAACCCTAATCTATTAAATTTGAAAAACTCTTGATGCATGTCGAAATTGGAATATGATTTCCGATAAACACCATAGAACGAGTCAAAGGAAATTTGATAATCAAGTATTTATGTTTGCTTTAACCTATGAACTTTGTAACTTGAGTTAGTTGTTAAATAGAAGCTTGACATTGGCATGATTACAAGTATTTGGATCAAAAAATGGAGGATTTGATTGAGAAATGGAGTGGCAAAACAACCATGGAATTGATTAATTCCATGTTGGGATTGAATTGAAATGTAAGACTCAAACTTTACAAAATTTTCATGGAATCAAAAGGGTTGTTGATGTATGTTGGAATTGTCCTACAAGTCCATGAGAAATTTTTGAATATATATATATATATATATATATATATATATATATATATATATATATATATATATATATATATATATATATATATATATATATATATATATATATATATATATATATATATATATATATATATATACATATACATATAACTACGTGGCTAGGAACAAATTTTTGTAAGGCGATTTGTTGGAACATTTTGAAGTTTACAAGTTAATATTTTGGTCTATTTAATTTATTATTAGGGAATAATTGTGATCTATGGATAATCTAATCGGAATTTGTAATACCCAATAAAGAATCTCAAAGGGGATATTTTCATGATAGGTACATGTTAAAAATAGTAGAATTGGGAATGGGATTCGTTTTATGGGTTGGACGTTTATTACAAAGCGAGATTTAGAATAGATTGAATGTTATGTAAAAGTAAGAACACTTGAAGTTTAACAATACATGAGACAAAATATTTATGATTATTTGATATGAAAATGTGTATGGGAAGATTGCTAACACTTGTTGGAATTGGATTCAAATTATATATTCCAACTATTATGAGACAATTTTAGTATATAAGAGAATAAACTGAAATAAGCATAGAATAGAACTGAAAATAATTTATGATGTGTTGGGATCTTATAAAAGTCATGTGAATGAAAAATATTATGTTTTTGCAATGATTTTTATTTTTAGAAACTTTATTGGTCTAGATTTGTCAAAACAAAAGATGTTTTGACATCTAAGCAATTAGTATTGTTTAATAAACATGTAAGAACTATAAAGTTGTTTAAATTACATGTCAACCCCAAAAATGACATGTTTGGTCAAAAGTGGGACAAAAAGGGTAAAATTGGCAAATTTGGGTACTAACCATTTCTAAAGCATGTTTAACCAATGTATGAAATTGAATAATTGTAAGAAGATATTCAACTATGATTAGATACATATTATGTGTTTGGTTTCATATTATGTTTCTAATATTTATTTAAATCAATATAGATTGTAGAACGCTTGGAAGTGGTTGTAGCTGAGAATTGAAGGTTAAAAAGATTGTTTGGTTTCATATTATGTGTTTGGTTTCATATTTTGATCTGAAGGTTAAAAAGATTGTTTTGTGGTTAAATTGTATTACTTGGTTCTATATTGGAGATATATATATATATATATATATATATATATATATATATATATATATGTGTGTGTGTGTGTGTGTGTGTATGCATAATATATGTATGTATGTATGTATACACACACACACACACACACACACACACACATATATATATATATATATATATATATATATATATATATATATATATATATATATATATATATATTTGAAAAGGCAATTATATTAAACAACCACCTCTTAGCAAGACACTAAGAGAGAAACAACAAAAGACATAAGGTTACATCTTTCTAACCGCTAAACTAGGGGTATTAACCCAAACGGAACTATCAATTTCCGTTTCACTAGCACGATTTAACAACCAAACGTACGCCTCCTTTTGAACTTGGACAAAGATCTCTTCTTCCTTTTTAGAATTATTATTGAAAATAGTTTCATTCCTGTTTCTCCATAGGGAGTACATTGTCGCGATAGCCACTATCTCCACCGTTTTCTTTTGAATATCCCCTTGGGTCTTCGATTTGAGCCAGTCAAGCACGTCCTCCAGAATTCCAGAAAATTCTTCATCCCATCCCCACCAAAGTTTAACTTTATTCCACACCTGTTTTGCTATTGTGCATTCAAAGAAAACGTGATGGATCGACTCCACCTGCTGGTTGCATACATCACACATCAAAGACAGTTGTGTAATCCCCATCTCGTTCAATGCTTCTTTTACTCCGAGCCTTCTTCTATATAATCTCCATATAAAAATGTTAACTTTGTTGGGGATCCATTTATTCCATCGGTTTCTACCAACAAGACCCTGGGATTTTTCCTCAATCTGTTTCCTCAACCAACTAACCGTGAAGTTACCGTTAGGAGCTCCTTCGCATCCCCATGCATCTACTTTGTTTTGCATGATCTTCCTCCCGATTTTCCTTTTTAAAAAGTCAAGGTCGTCTTTCAATCTACCTGCCCTAACCGTTGGAATCCAGTCTACAAGATCTCCATTGTCATTCAATTTTTCAAAGACTATACAATTTTTATTTGGATCAGAATGAAACAGTCTTGGAAAAACCCTGTTTAAAGCGTCTTCACCGCACCACCACTCTTTCCAGAACCTGGTACTCCTCCCGTCACCAACTTCCTTCTTTATTAAGTTTTTAGGATCCAGATTCCACAGTCTTAACTCGTTCCAAGCTTATGTAATTCTTCTCCAAGTGTGTCCCACTTTTATCTGGTAACCCCCTGTTTCTTCATTTTCTCTTCCATGAATGCTGTTTATAATTTTAACCCACATCGCACTCCCTTCTTTCTTCCATCTCCAAAACCATTTGGCTATTAAGGCCTTGTTTAAGTGTTCCAGGCCGTTTATACCCAGTCCCCCTTTCTCTTTGCTTGTCATAGCATATTGCCATTTGACCCAATGAATTCTTTTATCTTCGCCATTTTCCCCCCAAAAGAAATTGCTCCGCAGCCCTTCCAACATTTTGATAATCTTTTTAGGCGTCTTGAATAACGAAAACCAGTATGTTCCCAAACTACCTAAAATATTTCTAACTATAGTAAATCTACCTCCAATTGACAACGTCTTTACCTTCCGTTTACTTAGTTTTTTTTTAAATCTGTCCACAAGTTGCTTCCAATGCTTTGATAACCTCATTGAGACACCTATGGGCATTCCCAAACAGATTGTAGGAAACTTCACCGCCTTACAGCCAAGAATCATTGCCATCGCTTCGATAGGAACTTGGTTAGCCCCGACTCCTAACAGCACACTTTTTTCAAAGTTCACTTTGAGACCGGCCGCCCTCTGAAAGCAGTAGAGAATTCGAGTGAGGTTTAAGATATTCTCCACTGACCATTCTCCGAAGAAAATCGCGTCATCTGCAAAAAAAAGATGCGTAAGTAAAATGTTGTCGTTTCCCACTTCAATTCCTTTGTACCCTCCCCTATCTACAGCTCTCTTCATTGCAATATTTAGACCTTCCATCACAAGAGTGAACAGAAAAGGGGACAAAGGATCCCCTTGTCTAAGGCCCCGAGAGAGAGAGAATTCGGCCGTTGGGCTAGCATTAACCAAAACAGAAGAAGACCCCGATCTAAGACATTCTACCATCCATTTTCTCCATTTTACCCCGAACCCCTTTTGCATCATCATCGAATCAAGGTATTGCCAAGATACGGAGTCGTACGCCTTAGCAATATCCGTTTTGAATAGCACCATCTTTTTTTCTTTCTTTTGGCCCATTCAATCACTTCATTCACAACCAACGGTCCATCCAGAATTTGTCTCTCTTGTATAAAGGCCGATTGCGATGGATCAATGATTTTTGGAAGTACTTTCTTCAGTCTATTTGCCAGCATCTTTGACAAGATCTTATAGACACTAGAAATAAGACTAATAGGTCTATAATCTTTAACTCCAATCGGATTATTAGTCTTTGGAATCAAAGTTATAAATGCGGTATTAAAGCCTGTAGGAATTTTAGATCTTGTAGCAAATTCATCGAAAGCCTCCAATAAATCGGCCTTGAACATCTCCCAAAATCTCTTGAAGAATTCTATAGTAAAACCATCCGGTCCCGGGGACTTGTTATTTCCACAACTCCATATAGCCTCTTTGAGTTCACTTTCGTCAAAATTTCTTTCCAAATTCTTTGAATCATCCTCAGTAATCCTTGAAATATCTCCCATTTCTTGAATCCAATCGCTTTCTTGATCTACTTTGAAAATATTTTCAAAATGATCTTTCACTTTGTTTGGACTGACTTCCCACCTCCCATCAATTTCGACTCCTTTAATGTTGGTTATGTGTTTTTTCTTGTTGATTCTTTTATGAAATAAAGCTGAGTTTTCGTCGCCTTCCAGACACCATAAATTCTTATTTTTTTGAGCCACATCTTGTCTTTCTTGTTTTTCCTGTTGATGTAATTTTTTACCGATCTCCGCTCTTTCTTCAATCATGTCACGTGTAATGAGACCTTGTTCAATATTCGTGTCTATCGCCTTTATTTTATCTAGCCAATCTTTCTTACTTTTTTCTTTTCTCTTCTTTTTCTCAATAGACCACTCTTTAATCTTCTTCTTTACTTCCTTCAATTTCTTCATAATAATGAACAGTTTAAGGTGATCACCTTCCACCGTACCTCTGCACCAAATATCCTTTACCATCTGTTCCAATTCCGGTTCTTCCATCCAGGAGTTAAAAAACTTGAAAGGCACATTCCCATAGTCTCTTCGATTCTGTTTTAAGATTATTGGATTGTGGTCGGAATACAAACGATCCTCAGTTATCACTTCAAAGTCTGGCCAGATGTCATTATAATTTTCAGTCACAAGGAAACGATCCAGTTTCGACAGTTTAGAGCCGCCCCCTTTCATCCAAGTATAATTGGATCCGTTCATCTTAACATCCACCAGGTTATTGCTTCGTATGAATTCAATAAACTTTTCCGAAGCTCTAAAGTTGACCACTGAACCTTTTCGCTCATTTTGTCCTCTCACCTCATTGAAATCTCCAAATATGATCAATATACCTCTCCACTCTCTAAGATATGCACTTATAAATTCCCAAAGCTCCTCCCTTTTCCTCGCATCTTGACTCCCATATACGTTAATAAAAGTCACATCTTTGTTATTGTTAATCCATTTCCCCTGTACAGTGATGCAGTCATCTCTCATAATCTCTTTTTTTTTTTCAAAAAGATTGTGATTCCAGATACAAATAAGACCTCCACTTTGACCATTACTTTCTTTAAACACATACTCGAAATCAAGACTTCCCCACATACTTTTCACCACCAATTCAGAAATAGATTTTCTTTTTATTTCTTGAATGCCAACAAAGTCGATCCTATGGTTTATAATAAGTTCACGAATCCAATTGACCTTAAAATTCCCTTTACCCAAACCATTAGAGTTTAAGGACAGAATATTCATGATGTACCTTTTTCAGCTCCTTTTGATTGTTTCTTCATGTTTCTTCCTTTGATTTTCCCCTTCTTGAACCCGCAAACGTCCCCAATTTCATCCAATCTTTGGGAAATTCCAATGCTCAAAGAATCCCCATCTTCTGAGTAAATACTTCTTGCATCCCGCATAAGAACCACTCCTTTGTTTAGAACTTGCTTGGTTTGACTTCTGGTAATCCTCTTCTGGTTCGCATATTTTCTTTCCATCTTACTTTCTGCACTTTCGATTTCTTTGTTGCTGTCTTCGTTTTCTTTGCTGCCTTCTAACTCATCTTCCTCATTATTTTCGATTTCTTTCAGTTTCTGCTTCAACATTCTTTCTCTAGAAAGAAGGATTTTTAATTTGTCGGACATCCCCAATATTTCCTCTGCTTGTATACCTACGTTAAATGATTGAAGCTTTTGGCTTTCCTTGTTGTCTGTTCTGGGCTCATCTTCTTTTCTCATTGGGTCATTACCGACTTTAACTGGGATCTCCTTAACAGGTCCATCTGTTTCACCCTTATCTCTTTTATCATTTGGGCCATCCAGTTTTTTGTTAATTGGGCTTAAGATCTCAAGCCCAATCACCTGGGATTTGGTGCTCCGATCCCCCTCCTTCTCATCTTGTTTCTGCTGCACATCATAATTCTCCACGTTCACCCCATTTCCTTTTATTTGATTATGAATTTCCCAACGTCCCCGTGCTTGGACATCATTATTGTTGTTTTCTTGATTGTCGATAATGTTTTTAGCTTCTGGGCTTGACTCACGCACTATAGATTCCATAAACAAATCGTCGTAGTCCGAGTCTGAACTCTCCCCACTTGCCTCCTCTTCCGATGAAACGAAGAATCCGTCATCCTCCGGCGAGACGTCCAAATTTCTGGAATTGTTATCGTCCTTATCCTTCAACATGATTTGCTTAATGATGTTGCCTTCAATCTCTTTCACCCTTATTTTATAAACTTTAGAATTACACACCACCTCCAATGAATCGAAAATAATTTCTTCCATCGTTGTTTTAATACATATAACACCAGAAGACCAATCTCCAATTGAACTATCACAATTATCTGTAACTACTACCTCCCCCCATAAACTACCTATAGAAATGAATGAATTTGGGTTTCTGGCTGTAATTGGAAGACCTTCCACTTTGATCCACGCGATTCTGTCTTTAATGACAATATCCTCCTCCCATCTCTTTAACAATTTAAGATGTACACCAATTTCTTTACTATTCAGAATCTTTTGTTCTTCTTCTCCATTAATAGTATCAAATAGCAACCATAATCCTCCGATATATATATATATATATATATATATATATATATATATATATATATATATATATATATATATATATATATATATATATATATATATATATATATATATATATATATATATATATATATATATATATATATATATATATATATATATATATATGTATGTATGTATATATATATATGTGTGTGTGTGTGTATGTGTGTGTGTATATATATATATATATATATATATATATATATATATATATATATATATATATATATATAAACACTGTATTTCCTTAGGTAATCAATCAGATGAGTGTTAGTTGTCTTAATGAAATAGTTTTCATGTCATTGATAAAAAAAATCTCACAGTTAAAACTAAATTAAACCATATACTGAAAAAAAAATCCAAACAATTGTTCTTAAAATGACAATAATAAGAAAAACACACAGAGAATCTAATCCATTTTAAAAACATATAAGAACGCAACCGAGAAACCGAGAACTCCCAAACCGATATTTTTTTTAAAAAAACCGACCCCATAGGCCTCTAAAACGCACATATTTAAACATTTTCGAAAAAGAAAATTCCGAAAAAAGCGTTTTTTTTTTTGAAAAAAATTGCACATGTGCAAAAAAAAATTTGCACATGTGCATACTTTTTTATACATACAGTTTTTTTCGAATTTTTTTTACAGAACACCTTAAATATATGTTAGAAAGACATCCATAAAAAAAAACTTGAAAAAAAGTATAAGTATAAAAAAGTTTGCACATGTGCAAAATTTTTTTCCACATGTGCAACTTTTTTTCAAAAAAAAAAAAGAAATCGTTTTTTCGGAAATTTTTTTCAGCGCTCCGGGCCTATTTTGAGCGTTTTGGAGGCCTATGTGGTCGGTTTTTTGAAAAAAATATCGTTTGGGAGTTCTCGGGGTGAAGTTGGTTCTTAAAAGATCCTAAGTTTATATATATATATATATATATATATATATATATATATATATATATATATATATATATATATATATATATATATATATATATATATATATATATATATATATATATATATATATATATATATATATATATATATATATATATATATGGTCTGGTTCCGTTGATGACTATTTTTTCGGTGAATACTCGTAATGACACATTAAAAAAATTGAAAAAAATATAAAAAAATACAAATTATAAAATCGAGAATAGTAATATATTATTATAAAAAAAATGGAAAAAAAAAATTTGAATCATTGAAAAAAGTAATGATCTAATATTTATTTATTTATTTTGGATCATTGGATCATAATAAAAAAAATAATGATCCAAAAGTTTTTTTTCGAATATTTTTTTCTCCAATATAGTACTATGATCCATTTTATTATTCATATATTTTTTAATTTTTTTTAATTTTTTAAGATGTCCTCACGAGTACTCACCGAAAAAGGAGTTGTCACCTGGTCCTGATATTATATATATATATATATATATATATATATATATATATATATATATATATATATATATATATATATATATATATATATATATATATATATATATATATATATATATATATATATATATATATATATATATATATATATATATATATATATATATATATAGTCCGGATCCGGTGATGACTTTTTTTTCGGTGAAGATTCGCGAGGACACATTAAAAAAATTGAGAAAAAAATATAAATAATAAAATGGATCTTAGTACTATATCGGAGAAAAAAAGATTAAAAAAAAACTTTTGGTTCATTATTTTTTTATAATGAAATAATGATTCAAAATAAAAACAGAAAAATTGAATCATTGTGTTTTTCAATGATCTAATTTTTTTTGATAATGATATAGTAGTATTCTCGATTTTATGATTTGTATTTTTTTATATTTTTTTTCAATTTTTTAAAGGTGTCTTCGCAAGTCTTCACCGAAAAAAGAGTACTCATCCGATCTTGATTTTATATATATATATATATATATATATATATATATATATATATATATATATATATATATATATATATATATATATATATATATATATATAATTATAAATAACAAGTAAAATTTTAGTGTTTATAAGTTATTAATCCTAGATTAAAATAGAGAAAATGACTAAAATAGCCTAATCCCATAAGTGTTTTCCTCAAAGCAGCCAATAATTAAGGGCATACCTCAAAATAGCCAAGGAAAACACAGTTGGCAGTCATGGGCTGCGTTTTCCTCTCTTAGGCTGCGTTTTCCTCTTAACGGGCTCACTGGGCTGTGTTTTCCTCTAGACGGGCTGCGTTTTCCTCTAGACGGGCTGCGTTTTCGTTGGCTACCGGCCCATCAGCCCAGATATATAAATCGAGGGAAAAAAAACGTCAAATTTTTCGATCACGTAACACTTTGCAACATCATAAAATTTTTTAATCATGTTTGTGAACACATCTACTGATACACTTCACGTTAAAAAAAATTTCAAATCAATCCGATTTCGTATGAACAAATGACGAGTGTTCAAAGTTGGACAAAAATTTAAACTAACCCATGAACCACCAAGAACCTCAAGAACACAAGGAGGAAAACGCAGCTGGGAGGGAGGAAAACGCAAAAATCAAAAACTCAAGGAGGAAAACGCAGCTGGGAGGGAGTAAAACGCATGTGGATGGAGGAAAACGCAGTTGGTGCTTAGGAGGGAGTAAAACGCAGTTGGTGAGAGGAAAACACAGCCCATGGCTGCCAACTGTGTTTCTTTGGCTATTTTAAGGTATACCCTTAAATTTTGACTGTTTTAAGAAAAATCTTTATAAAATTAGGCTATTTTAGTTATTTTCTTATTATATTCTATATTATGTCTTAATTTAAAGTTGAAGAAAAACAAAAGTTGATATATATATACATGCAGCAGAAGCTTAAAGATTTTATGCTCGTTAGTATTTGTCCAGTGGGTTGAGGCTTCAGTGAGCCCCCTATTTCTCTCTCATCATCAAAAGACTATAAAAAAGCTCTCAAAAGACATCAGCTTTTATTTCCCTGTCTGCCATTAATTCCCATAAATATAACACATCACATCGCCCTCCTTTCCCCCTCATCCCCCTTTCTCCTTAAAATCAGACTCCCTTTACTTCTTTCCTTCCTTCAGGTTTAATGGACCAAAAGACCCACCTAAAAACCTTTTGTTCTTCGTCTTAAACCTTTTCTTTCGCATAAATAACTCTTCGGTTTTGACCCTTTTTGTAGTTTACATTCTTGTTTCATCTGAGTTTTGTTTCGATTTTGAAAAAGAAAAATGATAACTGGTTCGGACCTTTACCATGTCCTCACCGCCGTCGTGCCACTCTACGTAGCCATGATCTTAGCCTATGGCTCAGTAAAATGGTGGAAGATCTTCACCCCAGACCAATGTTCAGGAATCAACAGATTTGTGGCTCTTTTTGCTGTTCCTTTGCTATCGTTTCATTTCATCTCTACCAACAATCCTTACACCATGAACACACGCTTCATAGCTGCCGATACCCTGCAAAAACTCATAGTTCTTGTGGTTCTAGCCATCTGGTCAAGAGTAAGCGCTAGAGGCTCACTCGAATGGTCGATCACTTTATTCTCACTTTCGACGCTTCCAAACACTCTCGTGATGGGAATACCTTTGTTGAAAGGAATGTATGGCGATTTTTCTGGGAGCTTAATGGTTCAAATCGTCGTTCTTCAGTGTATCATTTGGTACACTTTGATGTTGTTTTTGTTCGAGTATAGAGGTGCTCGTCTTTTAATCGCTGAACAGTTTCCCGACACTGCTGGTTCGATTATTTCATTCAGAGTTGATTCAGACATTTTGTCTTTGGACGGGAAAGAACCGCTGCAAACGGAGGCGGAAGTCGGAGACGACGGAAAGCTTCATGTGACTGTCAGGAAATCAACGAGTTCCCGGTCGGAGATTTTTTCTCGGCGGTCACACGGCGGAATGAATTCCGGCGTTTCTTTAACACCACGTCCTTCAAACTTAACAAATGCAGAGATTTACTCGCTACAATCATCAAGAAATCCGACTCCGAGGGGTTCGAGCTTCAACCACACTGATTTTTACTCGATGGTTAACGGGAAGAATGCGAGCGGTGCTAGCCCGCGAGGGTCGAATTTTGGGAATGGTGGGTATGACGAAGAGAGTGGGAATAATAGGGTAAATGGGCAGGGAAACACTGGGTATCCCGCACCAACTAATGCCGGAATCTTTTCTCCGGTGTCAGGGCCGGCCGGCAAGAAGAAAGGCGGTGGTGGCGATGGTGGTGGGAAAGATCTTCACATGTTTGTATGGAGTTCTAGTGCCTCGCCTGTTTCAGAAGGAGGGATTCATGTGTTTAGAGGTGGAGAGTATGGAAATGATCTTGGAGGTGTACCCCACACTAAAGGTTAGACCTTTTTTTACCTTTTAATGTCTCTTTAAGCCATTTTTGTCGACTCCTAGTGTCGATTTTGCTAAAAACGACTTATTTGTTGGGTCTTTCCTATACCATGAATATTTACGGTTCTAATTTTATGGTTGGAAAGGTTCTTGATTTAAGGGGGTTAAGATTTGTAGGGTATCTACAAGATTTGGTCCAACTTGATTTGATTACTTGAACGTTTATTTAAGCCTAAAACGGTTTCTTGATCTTGTTTTTAGCACTATAATTAGACCAATTTTCTTCAAACTAAATTCCCAGTCCGTATATTATGGGAATGTTGTTTGTGAGTTTACGAAACCCAAAATCTTGGGTTCGATCCACTTAATTCCAAGATTTTGTATTTGTTTGTTTGTTGTTGATTTCGAAGAGCCCCTCAAATCATGGCCATGCATGTCTTCTTCTTTTGGACACATATGCTTTCATTTAATTCCTTTCTTTTGTTGTTAACATAATTTTAATTCGTTCCTTGAAGTCAATATTTGACTTCTATGGTCAAATTAATAGTCTTTCAACTTCGAAACCAACATGAATCTTTCGTAGTTTTTGGTATACAAGATCCGGGGTCGTGTTCAACTGTGTAAGACGGCAAAGTAGAAGCATTCATGGTGTATAACTAGAAAGAATTTTTGTCGAATCTGATCTTGGAAATTAGTCGGTTTGATTAGTTAGAAAGTCAAACATTCTTCATTCCTTTATCCAGATATCTTGTTTCATCAATCCCATATTCTTTTTTATTGACGTCTGATTCTTGTTATGTTCCGTTTTAAAAATCGAGAAATCCCTAAAACATGGGCCTCATGTTTCTAACCTTTGCACATGCGCTCCATCGATTCCTTTCCGTTTGCCATTATTATCTCAAATGTACCTACAATTAAAAAATAGAACTGAAAGAAAGCAAAAAGTATTAATATATTTTAACATCCCGCATCATTGTAGTTTCAAATAAAATTGCTTGGATAACGATCCTATAATCGGGTAGATATTCAAACTACAATATTGTAATAGGAAGAAACGGAAGTGGGATACGATAATAAACAAATTAATGAAATATACATTGTTATTTCTTGCATCTAACCCCAAAATAATTGAATATTTGCCTTTTTCTTATGAAACCATGGTACTCAATTTTACTAATTCTAATCAATGTGATGTTTGACACCAGATTATGATGATTTTGGGAGAAACGAGTTCAGTTTCGGGAACCAACCGGGCCCGAACGGAGTGGACCGTGAAGCATCGGTTTTGTCTAAACTTGGGTCGAGCTCAACTGCTGAGCTCCACCCAAAGGCTAGCCCTCATGGTGAAACTAAGCCGGCGGCTATGCCACCGGCTAGTGTCATGACTCGACTTATTTTGATCATGGTGTGGCGCAAACTTATCAGAAATCCCAACACGTATTCCAGTCTCATTGGCCTCACATGGTCCTTGGTATCATTCAAGTACGTTTCCAATTTAATTAGGTCTTCTTTTAAACTCGATATCGAATTCCAAGTATTTATACAATTTCGTTTTTTTTTTTTTTTTTTTTTTTTTGTAGATGGCATGTTCAAATGCCCGCAATAGTTGCAAAATCCATCGCGATCCTCTCCGATGCTGGTCTTGGCATGGCCATGTTTAGTCTCGGTATGTTTAACATTTTTATTTCTAAAAAGTAGTAGTACATCATGTATTAGGTATCAAGCCTGTTGATACCTAGTACAAGGCCTAATACATATGTGCAAGTATTAGGCCTGCTACTTATGGGGAATTGTGTCTCATACATACATACATGTATGAGACACAATGCAGTGTATAGTCTTACATGGATGTTTACATTTTCTATGTTATTTTGCGCAGGTTTGTTCATGGCGTTGCAACCGAAAATCATAGCTTGTGGCAACTCGGTGGCAACTTTTGCCATGGCGGTTCGGTTTTTGACTGGCCCGGCAGTCATGGCGGCTGCATCGATTGCGGTTGGACTACAAGGAACGCTGTTACATGTTGCCATTGTTCAGGTAAAACTTGTTTGACATTTGGAAGTCAAAATATTGACGTTTTATTTTGACTAATGAATTTTTGGTTGGTATTTATTTTTCAGGCAGCTCTCCCACAAGGAATTGTCCCGTTTGTGTTTGCCAAAGAATACAATGTACATCCAGATATACTTAGCACAGGGTAAGTGTTGGTTAAGATTTTGTACTGCATGCAGTGAAAGTTGTACTATGGAAATATACAGGCTTTAATGCATTGTTTACATGTTCGATGTTTCAGGGTTATATTTGGAATGTTGATAGCACTGCCGATTACGCTGGTGTACTACATTGTGTTGGGGCTTTGAAGGAATGCTGACTCATGTCCGGTTTGAAGTAGGGTTTTTTGGGGGTTCTCACTTATCTAACATTTGAAATTACCATTTTGTTAACTTAGTAAAAAAGAGAAAAAAGAGAGGAAATTAGAGAGCAGGGGAGAGAAATGTAATTTGATAAGAAGACATTACCTGCTAGTAGAATCAATGTTTGTCTCTACAAGTTGTTTTGTGTATTCCTCCAAGAAAGCGATGAAGGCTGTGAGATACTTCTACTACACAGTTTTACTTCCTTTGCACTTTTGGCAGTGTTTAGTACATTGGAATCCCAATGCTGCCCCCCCAAGACATTAATGTCTTTTCATATAAAAGTTGTTTCTTTTCTGAAAAGGGTAAAATCTTTTATCAATTTTGATCTTTAAATAAACAAGATACAAACTGAAAAAAACATCGACGACAATTTGGGAAATAGAAACAACGTAAGCAAGGGCGGTTCTGGTATCGTTCATTGGGGGGACTGTGCACCGGCTCAATTTTTGCAGGTATTTGTAAAAAAAAAAATATATATTTTCTAGTACGTTGCACCCCCTCGAAAAAAAAATGAGACCCACTAATATGAAGATGTGATGAATCGTTTTACCAAAATGAGTATACGAAGAGGTGAAATTTAAATAGTATTCGTTTGAGTCTAATTCTCTCAGATCAAAGGCAAGTGAAAGGGGAAAGTGTCATTATACATCAGGAAGTCGCTGGGAAAACAAAGAGACAACCAACTAGACATATATCTAGAGGACACTCCAATATCCTCTTAGAAACTTATGATTTTTGAAAGCAAATTTATCTATATGAGAGGCGTTTGCGTAATAAATTTGTTGGTATCACGAATCGATAATTAACAACAAACACATGATGATATGCGAAGAGAAACTAAAGAACACAAAAAACTAACATGATTCACTCCAATATCCTCTTAGAAACTTATGATTTTTGAAAGCAAATTTATCTATATGAGAGGCGTTTGCGTAATAAATTTGTTGGTATCACGAATCGATAATTAACAACAAACACATGATGATATGCGAAGAGAAACTAAAGAACACAAAAAACTAACATGATTCACACACATTCGTACATGAGAGATTTATTTAAAACAATGAGTTGATTTAAAATAGTTTGTGGGTTGAGGCAGACAAGCTGATAACATTACCAATTGATATGTCCCATTGGTGATGCACCACAACTATTCTGCTCAGCAAGTCGATGACATTACCAATTTATATGTCCCATTGGTCATGTACCACAACTATTCTACTTAGCACTGCAGCTTTGGGACCCCATGCTTAGTCTTCGTGTCGACCATGAAGTCAAAGGCAATGTCAGACTCTACAACTCAATAAATTGTTACATTTTCCCACTAAGCTTGCAACATTCTCGAAGTGCCTTCCTCATGTTACTCATTAGTCTCTTATGTAAACTTCCACAATAACTCCTCGGGTTTCAAAATTGCCTTGCTATCGGGATTATTCTACTACTATATTAAGTCGTTCTTGAATTCAGACACCCCTGTTTCTCCAACATTTGATCCGGCAAGATCTATACGATTTCCCAATCAAAAGATTGAAGATGTGGACTAATTACCAAATATGTTATCTCTACAATTGATCACATAGCAATTCCAAAACGCTAACAATGTCCCACCCAATTCCAACAGGGGATTATATGCCACCCATGATCACGTGCAAAAATGCATACACGATGGTGGCACAAAAATCGTACATGATAACATACATTCTCCCATTCCTCAATACTATAACTACTTCCTCTATAGTCGATATCATGATGTAACTATTCACTCCCAAACTATATCCAAAACTCTCATGCACTCTCTTGAATGATACTCCCCTAACTTTGGCATGTGAGTCCGTAATCCAGGAACACGCCCCCGGATTGTGGCAAACCTTAGCTCTTTATTTGTTATCAATAGATCTGAGAGAATTAGACTCAAACATCATATCAAGGATCTCTCACACGACTTAGCTGCAACATACATATACACACATACATACACACAAACAAACAAACACACACACACACACATACATACATACATACATACATACATACATACATACATACATACATATATATATATATATATATATATATATATATATATATATATATATATATATATATATATATATATATATATATATATATATATAAATTTAATGGTTATACATGGTTCTTATGGGAACCATAAGTATTATGTGAACTTTAGAACCATTTGTAAAACTTAGATTAAGAAAATTAATGGACAATATTGATCCTAAAGAGATTAAATCCTTTACAAAAGTAATTTAGGGATTCTTTTTTCGTGATTGAATATCGTCATATTCAATCTCGTCTCTTGATATTCTTCATCTAACAATTACAAAATGATTCAAAGTTCTCATAATACTTATGGTTCTTATTTAAACCAAACCATATATATATATATATATATATATATATATATATATATATATATATATATATATATATATATATATATATATATATATATATATAGAGAGAGAGAGAGAGAGACACACACACACACACACATTCTTCAAAGTTTTTATTTACACCATTCTCAGGAGAATGTCCATAATTCAACCCTTGTTATTTTTTATCCATCGTTCATATGAGAATGTTTCAAGATTAAGGTAGTTATTCTAATAAGAACTGTTAAAAATTGTGTTAACTAAACCACAATTCTCAAGAGAAAATAAATGAATACATAACTGATAAACATGTATGTTTGTATTCTTTAAGAAATGGTTAAAATACTTGGATGCAAGTTCAATTATATCATGAAAATGTTGTTTTTGAAATTTCAACATGTTAGAATTGTAAACTTTTATACTCAGTATGTTGATGTTTGTATTCTTTCAAAATATATGTTATTTGTTGTTCAATAAATAAAGAACCTTTTTGAAATAAATAACATGTGAGAATGGAAGAAATAAGAGACATTTTGTGAGAATTAAAGAAATAAGAGACATTCTTGAAGAATAACAAACATTTATGTAAGAAATACGAAACATTCTTGGTAGGATAAGAATCGAAGAAACCTTCTCAAAGTTGAATACGATATTGAAGTGCAAGGGAAAAGAAAAGGTGTTGGCCAGGGGTATAAGAAGCGAAGAGGAAACATGAGAAGGTGGTGGTCAATGGTAAAAAGGAGAGGAGGATGCGCGTACGACTGCTAGTGATGGATGCAAAGTTGGAGGCAGAGGAGTTTGGTGTGAAGAGAAGAATATGAGCACATTAGAGAAGATGGTCATGGTGGCTGCAAGGAGTTAGTGGCAACGTATTTCTCTTTCTTGCATATGATCATATTGGTTCTCCAGATGATGGTGGCTTGAAGGTAGTGGGTTGGCAGCAGAGATTGGTGGTAGAGATGATGGAATGGTGGAGATGGTGAGCGTAGGAAGATGATGATGAGGAATGAAAGATCCTGATCTTGATAATTACGTATAGATAGGTTCTTTATTTTGAAATTTAATAACAAAATGATTTAATTTAGATAATAATTAAGTTAACTAACAAAATTACTATAATACCTCAATCAAATAATTGGACCACATTTGGTCACACACATACATACATACATACATACATACATACATACATACATACATAGATGTGTGTGTATACATACACACACACACACACACACACACATATATATATATATATATATATATATATATATATATATATATATATATATATATATATATATATATATATATATATGTGTGTGTGTGTGTGTGTGTGTGTGTGTGTGTGTGTGTGTGTGTGTACCAGTTCATGTGAGACGAGTTTGTTTTGGTGAGTCTCTGAGACCATTTTTTTGTGAAATATTCTAAAACATTGAGTATTAAAATAACACATTGTATATTTATAGACATTAGAATATTAGAATATTTCATTAAAAAAAATGCTTCATGGTCTCACAAAAATAGACCCATCTCAAAACACACACACACACACACACACACACATATATATATATATATATATATATATATATATATATATATATATATATATATATATATATATATATATATATATATATATATATATAGGGTTAAGATCAAGAGAGAACCAATTTTTTTTGGAGAACTGAGGAACTAAATCTACACCACTAGATGAAATATTTGGATGGTTGATATACAAGGTGGCATAATTGTAATTAAATGAAACTATTTGCCCCTAAAACATTGAACCTTTACCCGCTAAAGGTTATAATCGGGAATACGAAAATAATCCTCTCTCCAATTCAAAAACGAATCCCGTATAATCAGCTAAATTTATGATGATATACAGTTTTGAATCAATACCGAAATTAAACAGAAGCTAAAAAAGGGTTGAGAGAAACAACTTTGGTTCATCGAAGGTTTGCTGAAGACGAAGACGAATTCGATTACAGGGTAAGACACAAACAACATTATTCTTTCTCATAAAATAGTTCATATATCTCAAATTTATATGTATTTCGACATAATCATTGAGATATTGTATGCTTTCAACATCGATTTAAAGATTAAAGGTCCGAACTGACTTTAAAAGTGGTTTACGGTGCGAGTAGCTAAACCCTAAATAATCCTTCTCTACAATTAATCAAGAATAATAATTCTCGGTATAATCAACTGTAATGTGTGCTTGATTTGTTACAGGAATCAAGGGAAAAGAGTAATAAAATGGTTAATAGAGGTATGATGTACACATAAAACCTCTTTTTATGTTACAATTTCTAATTTTGAAGTATTATTTCAGTTTACGGTAGAAGAAGCGAAAGGCAGAGGAGGAAGAAACTTAGAACATTTACAAATGAACCTGACAACCCATTAGTGATTGAAGACGATGTTGAGTCGATTGATAATGATACAGACGAAGGAAATGACAATATAGTTGAAGAAAATGACCAGGCTGCTGAAGAAAACGTGGATGATGAAGGTGACAACAATGAAGAAGAAAGCAATGTTGGGCTACAAAAGCAACAGAAAAATCAAGGTATAACACTTAAAATTCAAAATATTTAAGTAAATACAAACTTGTATTGTGCATATAATCATACCAATCACATACACAAAACTATAAAATTGTATTATGAATGTATGCTTGTAAAATTAATAGTATATATAAAACTTAAAATTCATAATCTTTATATAATAAACTGTTACATATGTGTATTTGTGATATGTACACATCTATTATAAAATTGTATTATGATTGTATGCTTATAAAATTAAAAGTATATATAAATATGCATTACATTCTTTACTTATGTCCATATGCATCCATTTTAATAATTATGTGCTAACATGTGTATATAAATTACAAAATGTAGTGTACATACACAGATACATTACAATGTTCTGTGAAAATATGTACTCTAAACAATCAAAAACACTTAAAAGTGTGCAATTCATTAATATACATTTATATATGCTCATATGTACATGTGCCATATAACCACACACTTGATGTACATAAACACGTGTAGTGTACATAAGCACATAGACTAACATATGTAGCGTACTTGTATGTATGAAATTGGTTCATTCAGAATACGTATTTAAATAGATGGGAATGGTTTGAAATTATGTTAAGCTAGTATGTTTGATTGTAATGATGTATACAAAGAATACGTATTTAAATAGATGGGAATGGTTTGATTTACAGTTACCTGTCATAATATTTAACCTAATGTATCCAAAAAATGTTATATTGTGTGGATTGACTAATGTTATATGTTTAAAAATATGCAATTAATTAATTTTTAAAAATATTTTGTATATGCTTAATTGTTTGTGTTTATTATATAACAGATAATGAAGAAGCCATGACTCCTCCTGCAAATATTATCAGATATACAAAGAGTGCTATCTCCTCAGCAACAACAAGGAATAGTAAAAGAAAAAATTCAGAACCAACCATTATAGATCAAGGTACGGCTAAGAAATCAAAGAAAGCTCATGTTATAGCAATCACACCGGGAAGGAGATTAAGATCATCCGCGAAAGCATCGTCTAAGAGAATTAGAAGCAATACTAAAAAGATACTGAAAACCACTTCTAGTACTCGATACAACAAACCTTATGGGCTACGGATTAAAACGTCCCCTTCTTCAATGATTGAGGCTGTACGATCATTATCTGAAGATCAAAAAGAAGCTGTTAGAGAAATCGGATTTGGTTCATTTTTAAACATGAAGCTGGGAGTAAGTTCTGCTAAGCTAGGTCATTATGTCGTAGCTAATCTAGATGACAAAAATCTTATAATAAGAACTGGTAAAGGGGACATTAAGTTGACACCTAATGTAGTACATGATATTTTGGGGATACCAAATGGTGGTACAGATATAGATGATGCTGAGGAAGTTGATGAAACGAATGAAATTTTTACTGCTTGGAAAGCTCAATTTGTTAAGCCGGATATCTCAAGGAGTGAACTTGTTAAAAGGATACAAGATTCAGATGATGATGGAATCATATTCAGGTTGAATTTTGTAGCTCTCTTCAACAGTTGCATATGCAAAGCGTATAAAACCGGATACATAATGAAGCATATTGTAAAGAAGGTTGCTAGGATAAATAATATAAGTTCATTAGATTGGTGCCAATATGTGTTGAATGCAGTGAAAGGCTCAAAAAGGAAATGGGTGCCTTATTCAAACAAGCATCATTATTGCGGTCCAATTACATTTCTACTGGTAAGATATATAATAAATGATATATGTTGTGTTAACATACATATTTTACTACACTAATAATTTTCATTTTGCACTGATGCAGTTGACATATTTGCATAACATAAGAATACCAAACGATTGTGTACCAAGAAGCTTGCCTGCCATTGAGAATTGGGATTATGATGAGGTGAAAAAAAGGGAATTATACGAGTTAAAAAATGGTGGGTTCGGAAACTTTACAGGAGGTGAACACGTGGAGGATGAGGGACCAAAGAGTGAAGTTATCAAGACATTTCAGGTATTACTTACAACCTCTTAATGAAATATTATAAATAATATATGAACAACATAATAAGGTCTACTTTGATGTTTGGTGTCATATTAACAGGAAGACATCATTGATATAAATTTACGCATCTCAAGGATTGGTCGGTATAAAAAAGAATTGGAGGACAAAATTGAAAAGCTACTTCTAGATGAGCCAACAAACAAACAACTGTTGACTACAAAAAAAGAATTCAGTAGAGTTTTTGGTGGAGAAGGAGATAAAGAGTATAACATACATTTAAATGAAGAGAACAAAAGTATGTTATCAAATGAAAAAAATGGAGATGAGACGAACCACGATTCACAGGCAGAGGCTGGAGATGAATGTTTGGATTTGGGTAATGATGACACATGTATGGGGTTAGAGAATATTAAAACAACCGTGTCATATGGTGTAAACACAACAAAAGATAAGTGTTATGCAGGTGGTTCGGAAGCGGGTAAGGAAGATACTGTTGTTGAAGGAGTGCTCAAGACGCCAACAAAAACAGTATCATTCAAGATCAGTGGTACATCAACACCTGACAATCAAAAAAGCTTGTTTGACTCGCCAATTTCCACTTACATGCTACAGGTAGTGGAAGAAACAGAAAATAAATATTATTCTAAAAGTATAAGCCGTCAAAGTAGGAATGCTGATTATGTTGGATTGTCAACAATACATCAGCCTAATTTTAATACAACAGACAACGAGGAACCTAACTTTGATTTGGGGATAACCCAGGAATTCGGCATTGTGTTAGCGGATCAATATGGACCGACTGTCAATTTGGGTGGACGCGAAGTGAAAATACCTCTGGTGAACAAGGACAATGAGGTTGAGGATCCAATGGATGAGATTCCTCTGAGTAAAAGAATCAGGAAGCCTTCACAGTACAAACTATCTCCATACTTGAACAAGCAGGTTCAAGTGTTAGATTTTGTGAAGGTGATAGAGGTGAAGGTATCAGACTGGTTGTTTCAACTGTCGGGTGATCCTGAGTAAGTTTAGTGTTATTAGTTATGTACAGTTACAATTTAACTACTTATGTGGATCGTACATTGATTAATTGGCAGGCTTTCATTGTTTGAAGATAAAGATGGAAATTATGCTAAAAGGATAAACATGGAGACATTTCTGCCCGATGTGGCTTTGGATATATATGCAGTAAATACGTGGTGTTTGGTGATGAATCATGAAGAAGCGACTAAAAAGAAAACTGGGCCATCACGATTGTATCTGAATGTTGTGAATATGGTAATTTTATTACTAATAATATAATTATATTAGATATAGATTGATGTGTTATGCTAACTACCTAATATGTTTACGGGACAGGATGTAACTCCTATTGAAGATTTTATGGGCAACTTGAATGACTCATATAAAGAATTTGCATCATTTGTTAAAGAGTTCATGCAGACAATTAAAGGAAAAGACAAATGGAAATATGTTGAGCTGGTATGTTTGTTCTTTGAATAAAATATAGTTAACACATTTGAATATGATGTTATGTGTCATTAGCATATTGAGTAAACACACATCATTACCTACAATTTTATATGTGTATATGCACATATATGACAGTAACACACATGTCATTACCTTATAACATTTGTGCACATACACATATGTAGTGTACATACACACTTTCACTGACATATATGTGCATAGTTTTTTATGTATACTTATACATGCACGTATGTTAACATATAGCCTGTTCACGTATACACATACACTAACATACATATCTTATTATGTATGTGATGGTTTAAACTGTAGTGTATATAATATTACATTAATATGTAGTTAAATAAAATGTGCTGATGTCGTATGTGTTATTGTAATGTATTGTACATATTTAATGACGTATGATTGAGTTATCTGTCCATATCGTAACGTGAACATGTATATATGCAGATATATGATACTGTACATATGCACACGTACACTTACACATATGTGCATATCTTTTGTGTGTAGTTATATATATGCATTATGATATGGGTAGATGTAGCCCATAACCATTCACTTAATGTACATATGTAGGTGTTAAGAACATACACACATAAACTTATGTATATACAGTACATGTATGATATATGGGCATATTCGTTCAGATACGCATACAATGCATATGTATAATGTATGTACCAGAAAAAAATGTGATATGTGCACATATTAATATACACAAAATTATAATTAGTTATATGGTTGGACTGTTGCGTGCAGGTTTTCATGCCTGTATACCAAAGTGAACGTTACTATCTCATGGTTTTTGATATCAAGCGGATCTCGATTACTTTGATGGATAGTACTAAAGATTACCCAGATGATTTCTACCACAATGTTCCTAAAAGACTGGTTAGTTATCAACTATAAGCATTTACAATAATAACTGTATATTGAAATTTGTATATAATAGCTATTTTCTTGAATCAAAGGCTTTGTACTTTTCAAATCTACTGGTTGAGGTGAAACACAAAGCCGCGGATGCAATTAGCAAAGAAGATGTCAGGTATGCAAAAATGAAATGGCAAACAAATGGACCAGACATAGATGGAGGAGTTTTCCTGATGAGACATATGGAGACATACAAAGGTGGACCCATTAACAAATATGACAGTGGATTGCTAGTTGAGTCTGAGGAGCAATCGCGCCAACTGCGGAAGCTGAGAAAAAAATACGCAACAAAGATATTGTTGAGCAGTGTCAACATACATCAAGAACTTGTGGTGAATGAGTCAGAAGCATTTGCTAGAGTTCCAGGGAAAGAAAGGAAAAAAATATTGCTTGATGCTTACAAACGCAAAGATGAAAGGTTTGGAGTAAAAAAATGATATGGAATTACTTTTGATGCTGATTAACAAACTTTGAACGACAATTATGTGTTTTTTGAAGACAAACCATTTGGCATCCTTTGGTGTTAGTGTTTCTTTTGTGTTTATTGAAGTTTGAACATGACTTTATCTTAAATATTTTGAGATTGCATACTTCGTTGTGATGATATGCATTTGTTTGGTACATATTTTATATTATAACTGTGTAAGGTGATTGTACATATGCGCATATGCAAACACAGACACCTATAAAGGTTAACATGTGTATACACACACATAATAATTCGGTTAACATGTGCATATGTGCACATACACATTATTTTACTTATATGTGACTATGCAAACACGTACACTAAAATGCTTAATATATGCATATGTGCATCTGTCCACAAACACCCTTTAACTTTATATGTAATTCTTTTGGTATGTGCATATGTTCACATATGCACATATGTGCATATGTACACATACACCTTATTTTACTTACATGTTAATATGCAAACACGTGCACCTAACATGGTTATTGTGCATATGTGTATATTTGCATATGTGGATATGTGCAAATGTACACATATGTTGACGTACACATCATTTTTTACTGATCTGAATAACTATAAATGACTATATGTGACACATAAACACCTAAGTCGCATGTGCATATGTGCATGTGTGCACACACATTCAAATGACGAGTAAAAATTCATGTGCCTATATGCATACCCTACTTATAATAAGCCTATGCATATTACAGTTAACATATGTGGCATGCATGCATATTAGCACATATTATGCACATGGATATTATTTCGAGCATATGTGCATACATGTGTATATATGCATACGTACTTATAATAAGCATATACATAGTACAGTTAACATATGTGCATATGTGCATGCATGCATAATAATTTGTGCATATGTGCATACATGCACATATGCACAACCATGTGCATATATGAAAATAAAATTGAGCATATGTGCATATGTGCACATACTATGCATGTGTATATGTGCATATGTGACACACAAACACCTAACACGCATGTGCATATGTGCATGTGTGCACACATGTTCAAATGACAAGTAAGAAAACATGTGCATATATTCATACCTACATATAATAAGCATATGCATATTACATATAACATATATGCATATGTGCATGCATGCATATTATCACATACTATGCACATGCATATATATTTGAGCATGTGTGCATACATGCACATATGCACATGCGTATTAGGTGTTTGTGTGTCACATATTCACATATACACATGCATAGTATGTGCGTATTATGTGTTCATATGTGCATATATGCACATATGCTCAAAATATTAAGCATGCATGCACATATGCAAATATGTTAACTGTACTATGTATATGCTAATTATAAGTAGGTATGCATATATGCACATGTATGCACATATGCTCAAAATAATATCCATGTGCATAATATGTGCATATCATGTGCATATGTGCACATGCAAAATTAGCATATGTGCATATGTGCACATAATATGCATGTGGATATCTGCATATGTGAACACACATACAGGGCAAAAAAAGATCCATGTGCATATGTGCTTTCTTACAGTTAACATTGATACCAACCGTATAACTGATTATATGAGAAGACACATAGAAAATAATACATAGTATACACACAAATAAAGCTGCAAATACACATATGTCATTTGTTTTAAACCATCGGTCTACATGTGTATATACACGTTCACAATCAATCAAAAATAAAATAATATGTGCATATGTGCACATATGAACTAAGTTATTCTCTGAACAAACAGATAGAGATTCAACCATATAATGGGTTCTGGTGTGCATATATGCACAATTAATGTACTGACAAAATGTGTGAAGCACAAAAACAAACAAAATTTATATAAAAAATCCTAGAAACTTCATCTCAAAAAGTATAAATCGTTAAGTGGTGTCTTATAAAAAAACAGACACAAACAACAAAAGATAAATAGTATCCATCAACATTATGAAAATAAAAAGTACTACTTCTTCTCAAGAGACTTTCTTAATGGACAATTCCTTCGATCGTGCTTTTCATTAGGTGATATTCTCTTGTTACAAAATGTGCACAACTTGCCATCCTTATCGGAATTGATCATTGCAATTTCTCTTTTACTTTTTAACCGCTTTCCAGTTCCAGAACCTTTGTTGCGTATGTTTTCTGGATTTCGGATTGAAATTACATCAGTCTTGGACACTCCAATGGCTGCCTCCATTATTTCAGTTCTTGAACGTGTGTCTCTGGGAGGTGGTTCGTTTTCTATTCTACTTTTAATATCTTTTTGCCACTCTATTAACTTATCCATTGCATCCTTATCATGTGCAACCATGTCTATACACTCTCGAACTATAGCATAAACATCCTGCACCTTTGTGTATTCCCCATTACTTATCTCACCAAAATACGTGCTTTTCTGTAAATCCTTCATATGTATAATTCCTTTCTGCCATCGTTTCAAAAAGTATTTGGAAGGTATGTTCTTAGTGAATCTTTTTTTCATTATACACAAAATATGCCTGCATAAAAATCCATAATGTTCAAATAACATGCAACAGCATTCAAATGTCTCTTCGTCCTTGTAAACTTTAACCTGAAATCAAACGGTTTATTATACATATTAAAATTATATATGTATTTTTAATACATGAAATAGAAGGAAATAAAAGTAACCTGATATCGCCATTCACCAGATGTATCGCTCAAAAACTCTTTAGACGATGCATTAAAAAATAAGCTTTTATTTTGATCCTCTCGTGGCATGAGTTGTTCCAAAACTATGTATGAATCATACTGTTCAAGTGATATACAAGAATTCGGTGAGCATGTCCATACAGAGTCATCTATTTCCCTTTGAAATATGTAGAAAATTTTATGAGTATACAGTTCCGCTGCTTGAGATTCTAGAGGTAGTTTTGTCACAAGCCCAGGTTTCTTTGACATAGATGTAAACTCCGTGTTCGATTGAATGTTCCTCTGTTTATCCATAGCCGCATCGAACTTACACATAAACATCAACAAGTTGGACTTTCTAGACATGAAACCTTGGAAAAAATAATTCTCACTCTCTGATCTTGATGTCGTGCGCATCAAACCAATCAACGGTGTATCCCTAAAAAATGCAGGTATCCACCGTTCTCTGATGTTGTACATTTCTTTTAACCATTTGTTGTCATGAAGCTTAAACTCTTCAATCAACTCTGACCATTTGTCTTCAAACAGAGTTGGACTAATGCATGCGTTCCATATAATACGTTGTAGCCTCTTTCTGAAATCCGTTTCGTATATTATTTTTGCTGATACCTAAAAAGATAAATGAAATGTTAATATTTGTTAAATAGTTTAAATGTTGTAGAAATGACAATATTAAATAACGTGATGAATATCAAACCTTATCTGTCAATTTTTTGCCAATGTGCCACATACATAAACGGTGTGTGGATTTCGGAAACACACGCTCCACAGCTTTTGCCATTGCTGGGTCTTGATCAGTCACAACTATATTTGGTTCCTTCCCAAACGAAGACATGAATGCTTCCAACAACCATATATAGTACTCTGTTGTCTCTCTTGCTAACAAACCCGCACCAAATGTGACACATCTTTTGTGATTGTCAATCCCAGTAAAGGGAACAAAAACCATGTTGTACCTGTATGAAAAAAACAAATATACATAAATGTAAAACAATAATTTAATACTTTAATGAAAGACTGTTGTATTATGCTTACTTGTTCGTACGGAAGGTAGCATCAAAAGATACAACATCAGAGAACTCCAAGTAATTTCTTTTAGCAATACCATCCGCCCAAAATAAAGCCCTAAGTTCGTCCTTCTCCAACATGTAATGGAATGAGAATGATGGATTGTTCTTACTTCGCTGGGTCAATAAGTTTACCACCATATTTGCATCACTGTCTCCGATATGGCAGTTGAGGTCTCGAGCATAGTTCT
This sequence comes from Cichorium intybus, assembly GCA_023525715.1. Taxonomy (NCBI): domain Eukaryota; kingdom Viridiplantae; phylum Streptophyta; class Magnoliopsida; order Asterales; family Asteraceae; genus Cichorium; species Cichorium intybus. Next base: position 19,409,471 of record CM042009.1, read on the forward strand.
TGTAGTCTACTTTTTGTGGACCTTGTTTACTATAACCACCTTTAAAACCAGTTACAATACCGTGTGCCTTGGTTGATCCAATATTAGATATATAAAGGTCATTGATCATATGTTGATCAGAAAAACAAAGTTTTCGACAAAGTTTCGACATGTGAACGGTCGACCTTGTGTACAACTCATGATTGTGGTTTTTTTCAAACGTTACAACACAATACTTTTCGGTACCTTTTACCTTCTTTAATGCAATCCTGGCAGGGCAATCCTGCCTCTGACTCGGTAGTTTCCTCCTTTTCTTTAAAACTTCCCCTTTCAAAGAGTCAACATTGGTAGTTTTACGTGCACCGGCTTTAGTACAATAAAGGTATTTGTAACTAATAACCCCTTCCTCCAACTTAGTTGATCCCAACCTTGGATCAAACCCAGCTTTCTTTGCATACTGTTTGTAGAATTGTATACCCTCATCGAGTGAGTCGAATAAGTAGTTCAATTTAGGCTCAACACCCTCCTTAACATTTGGTATCCAATACACGATCTTAGTACCTCCTGGTGATTTAACTTCTGTACTGCTAAGCTCGTCTTCAATGTCAAACTCGTCTAACATAAAAAGATATAATAACTTCACATAGCAGACAAAAGACAATTTGAAAATACACATTTGTATGAACCAAAAAATACTAATTTTACAATACTGAAACCTGATATGTACATATGATTTATCTTTATGTTGATGACTATACGCACATACAGTAATTGCATAACAAAAAAACTAATTATATATCCTTATACATATATACACAGATTAGACTTACATAATTACGTACTAAAAAACGGATTTCTAAAAGCATGATGTTGATAGAGGAATTCTACTTACTCACTGGGATGTCGCTAGAACCATCAACAACATCAGTAATGTAATGTTCAGATACATGTTCTTCATCATCTCTGACTCCATCGTCGTCTTCATCATCTCTGACTCCATCGTCGTTTATAATAGTATCACTATCATCGAATATATAATCATCGAGATTTCTAAATATATCATTGCTGATATAAAAAAACGGAGAAGGTAATTAGGGATAAATTATACAGATCAATATGAAACATCTATTTGATAACATACCTGCATATTATTGTCTCTTCAGTCATAGTTTCATCGGATTCAATAAGCATTGTGTTTACCATTACGAACACACTGGAACGATATTACAAAGATAAATTAAGCATAAGAAAACATACTCTGATTATCGATACATGATGATGAACGACAGCTAATGGAAAATATTAATTACAATATTAGTTCCGAAAATAAATTGATTTTGCTGATTTAATGGGGCTGTTACGATTGCTAAAGATATCAGTCAATTAATTCCGAAAATAATCAAATGATAATTGACAATCATGCCCTTATTGGTATGGATAATGATCTAGTGGTGTATATTTAGTTCCTCAGTTCTCCAGAAAAATTTGGTTCTCATTTGATCTTTAGTCTATATATATATATATATATATATATATATATATATATATATATATATATATATATAATAGCAACAACCATTTACGTATCGTAGATTGTTTCCTCAGTTATCTTCGCCATAAAACTCGCAACCCTGTCACAGGATGATCAGGATGATCAGATCACCGTGTGTCACTTCGCTTACTTCCAACAAAGTGAGGTAAACTTCGATGTTTGGATGTAGTAACAAACTTGGAAAGCACGAGATAATATATGGAAAGCTACAATGTAATAAATGGTACATGTATTATAAAAAACTTAATAACTTTACAAGGTAACTCTTCTTGATGATTTACTTAAATGAGTACCTCATCTATTTATATCTCATCTATTTATATGTGAGTTACATCTCCTTTCATGAATCTTCTTGGCTTCCATATCATGCTTGGGTATTCTAGATAATTCATGTATGATCATTATCTATTTACAAGGTTCCGTAACATTCTAGACTGTTTTACGCGATCCTAGAGAACTCTAGGTCGTTCCAAGCTTTTCCGGGGGCTTACATAATTTTTCTAGTGTCTTCCAGGTTCTCTAGTATGTCTGTATTTTTTCAGAATCTTCTCGGATGATCGCTCCAAAGTTCCCTAAAGGGCGTTCGAAACTTCTGAAAAATTGATCGTGACAACCCACTCTTGTTATTTTGAACGGCAATCATCTCAATGTTAAAAGTACGTGAAATATAAATTTAAATCAACTTCATTTTAAAACGTCTCATTCCACATTAACGGTGGTCATCCCCGTTTAATGATTTAGTGCACATCATCGTGGCATAACTATCTTTCATCAAAGAGGGTCTCTATTTGACATACCTTGCATCTGTTTAATGCATATAATACAACATATTTATGCATATTTTACCCTTACCCTTGTAACATGACCACTTACCTCAATACATATTTATTAGACCAAGAGGAGCCGTGCCCACTCACCTTAAGGGGTTGAAGTGCTATGTAGGCGCCACCTCCTTTTCCCCTCACTAACCCCTCACCTCTTAAATTATAGGAAATGATATCCCTTCACTACACTCACTTAAATACAAACACTATATATATATATATATATATATATATATATATATATATATATATATATATATATATATATCTTATGTGTGTATGAAGGAGGACCCAAATGGGGCGGTATTTCCGCACGGGGTTCATGCCCACGTCGAACATCGCACCCCAAGAGGTTATGGTTCCGGTTGGTCTTAGTATAAACACAGTGTATCAGTACTGTGAGGGTGTTATTGTTACATAAAATAATGGATGCATGGAAAAAGACAGAATTTAATGAAACTTATGTCCAATAATATTTCTCGAATATCACTTCGAGGGAAGATGTAAACTAATTTGAGTGACCTCAACTCTAAAGCTCGATTTGTTTGTTAATATTTAAACACGTATTATTCCGTAGCTGATCATGATTCTGTTCACAAAATGACAAAACGGTGATGTTACCTTTTTGACTTTGGCAACCGACCTTATTTTCCAAAACGGATTTTTGCTCTCCTCTCATTATAAATACTAATGCATTTCGTAATTTAAATCGAGTATCTTGAGACAAAAGAAAAAAGATATTGTGGTTGGTTTAATATTTAGTTTTATTAAATGTATTTTTGAAAAATCAACATTTGTTTTATCACTCATACTTCAGATAGCAATTTTAAAAGGTGAATTTGATTGGTTGTGTGCCTTCTTAGTTTCCTAATTTGTTTCAACCAAGAGAAAAACCAGCTACAATACAAAAAAACTTTTGAAATTATATTCATTCCATTTAGGTTTTCATCCAAGTATTGCAACAATATAAAATATTGGATCAAACAAGTATCTCCATTAGGTCGGCCAAAATTGAATTTGAGACACATTTGAAGATCGAAATGAACCACAGCTTACGTGCAAACAAGCATCTTTCTACGTTTTGATGATTGATCTGAACCCAAATCACTTTTAATCAAGCAACCCAATGCTTCCTTCAAGCAATGAACCAACTTACTACAATCATCTCCTCGATAATCACATTCCACCAATACGATGTTCCGTATACGACCACCAATTGCAACCATTTCCACTCTCGAAGGACGCAGTTGCAGCGATTTTAGGGTTTGGATCATGTCGGTTAGAAGATCTGATCGATCATCACAACACAGAGAAGCCTTGATTACTATTCTTCCATCGTTCTGATTGTTATTCAAAGAGATTACTGTGACTTCATCGGTTTCGGAAGGTAAACTTTCGAGGCGTTCGATTTCCGAAGTTGTTTGTTTCAACTCCTTCAACCTTTGAACCACTTTAGCTAGCAGAGACGCTTTATCTGTCTGTCAGGTTTAAAAGCACGCATTAGAAAACAATCATATGATTCGATCTACACAGATTGTGTATATTTATTTGTTTGAGGTTTTAAAAAGGAAATATAAACCCTAATTTAATAAAGTTGAACAGCTTTCCTAAAAAAACACAACCCTAAAACAATGTGTGATTTGGATCCCGAAGGAAACTTCAAAAGAACCTGTACATTCTAAGGAAATTATATAAAATCTGAAAATCTTATTCGAGTTTCAATCATCACTCACCAAATAGTAAATACAAAAAGTGATCGAATAAGACAGATATCAACATGAAACGAAAATAAAGGAGGGAAAACATACTTTGGAATTGCAAGGAAGAAGAGTTCTAAGGCGATTAAGATGAGAATTGATTCTCTCTCTCCGACGCTTTTCCGCTTCTTTGTGATTGATGGAGGCCGACGACGATGAGAGGGAGCGACCAGGTAGTGAGGAATCCGTTGTTACCGAGTCGTCGCAAGGGAAATGATCTAACAGCAACGATGGATTGTTATCACCGCTACTACGCGAACAAAAGGGTTGGAGCAGCATCTGAGACGGAAGCTGAACGCGATTTGACAGGTTTCCGGCTGCAGTGGTGGTGGTGGTGGGATGGTAAAAGTCTGAGTGCATGCTTTGTCGGGAGTGTGAGAGGGAATGTGTGTGTGGGGCGGGCGTATTTCATACGTCTCTTCGGTTATGATGGAAACGCTTTTTGACTGAAGGACCCATGATTTTTCCCCATCTTTGTCTATTTTTTTAATCATCTATTCCATCATGTAATATTACATATTCTCTAAATATTATACATTTAGTTTACAAAAACTCGTATAATAAACAGGAGATTAAATTACAGTTTTGGTTGTTATGGTTTACATCAAATTTCAATTTTAGTATTAGTTTTAAAAAGTTTGTATATATGTCTTTGTGGTTGAGAAAATCCATTAGTTTTGGTCTCTATTCATATAAAAAAGACTAATTTATATTTTTAATTTATTTTTTTACTGATTTCTATATTTTGATAATAAATTTTTTTAAAATCCCCACGTCTCTCTCTCTCTCTCTCTCTCTCTCTCTCTCTCTCTCTCTCTCTCTCTCTCTCTCTCTCTCAAATTTGGATTTAAAGGTGGTAGTAGAAAGAGGTGGCAATGGTGGCAGACTGGGGCGGACACATGATTTACCAATAACCGTGGCACCGGAGATGCACCTTATTAAGTTGTGGTAATTTTTTTCCGTAGGGTTGCACCTTATTAGAAAAAAACAATTCTTTTTGCACTACGCGTACGGAATTTATCAGTTGTCCGGGACACCAAATAGAACCGCTCGTGGTGGCAGACGGTGGCGGTGTGTTTGTTTTTGTTTCTAAAAATTGTTTCAAGAAGGTGACGGTGCTGGTAGATAATCTAAGAAGGTGGTGGTGGTGGTAGATGGTGGCTGCACATGTGTGATTTTTTGTTTCTTAAATTGTTTCAAGAAGGTGGCGTTGGTGTCAGACGGTGGTAACGGTGGTGGCAGACAGACTAAAAATGATCCAATGTGGCGGTGGTGGCAGATGGTGGTGGCAGGTGGTAACTGTTCTAAGTGCGTGTATATGTGTTTTCTTGAGTGTGTGTGTGTTCTTGAATATTGAAGAACGGAAAATTAAATGTGTGTTTGTGTTTTTAAGTATGTGTTTGTGTTCTTGAGAGTATGTGAGAGTGTGAAAGAGAGGCAGTTGGGTGGGGTGGGTTGGAGGTGGGGGCAGATGGGTTTGTTTTTTTTCATTTTATAATATTCAAATACATAAATAAGTAAAAAAAAATTATAAAGGACAGTAGTCTTTCTTATGGATTAGGAACCAAAACTTGAAGATTTGGAAATTATAGGGACAAAAACTGCAATATCCAGATACCATATGGACTTGCAAAATTTTCAAAACTCTAACTAAAACTGAAATTTTGTGTAAGCCACAGGGACCAAAATTGCAATTCACTCTAAACAAAATTATGTGAAGATTATAGGTTTGGTTTTTACGGTTTCAAAACCTTACATGGTTTTTTGTCTAACTTCGTCATAAATATAGGATTAAATACTAGTAAAATGACCAAATTACCATTATTTATTTATTTTATCATTTTTATTTGATTAAATCCATTTACTTTCTCCTGTCAACTCCACCCACTCCAATTTAAGTGGCGAATATATAATACAAAGTTACGGATGTCTGTTTTAAATAATCTGACGAAATAAACGGGTGGAAAAATTGCTATCGGATCAAGTGACAATCATCTAAGGCAAACATAATATTAACTTCAACATCATATATGAAACATAATTTAAACAATACCAGTAGATGTCTTAAATTTGTTTGCTACGAGTGTTTATATTTTCAAATCAACATACAAGTTTCCATGTGCTTTTCATTATCGTGAGATGACTGAACTAGATTCACTCCTTTTATAATTTTTATATTTTACAAACTATAAGATCTTAAATAATATATATATATATATATATATATATATATATATATATATATATATATATATATATATATATATATATATATATATATATATATATATATATATATATATATATATATAGGGATGGATTCAATGCAGAACCAAATTAAATCACCTAACTGCAGAATCATGCTCCTAACCGTAAGATTAAAATATAAGTAAAAGGGTATGATCGTCAACAAACGTAAACTGTTATGTTCAGCAATGAACATATGTTCATCAATGAACAATGTTCATCAATGAACACATCAGAATACGTACGATTGTGAGAGACGATCCCGACTTTTAATCCGAGAGAACCATTTCGAAAATCGATTATACGTACATACAATTCACGAAATCAAACAGAAAACAACCTATCATGATCGATTGGAAGACATCGATTGTTGGTTCTCGATACACTGGAGAAATTGAAAACATATGTTCATCAATGAACATATGTTCATCAATGAACATAAACATGTTATCTGATTCGGAAAATCGGATATTCGATTCGTTTCAATTTTGATTTCATTATGTTTTGATTTTGTTAAATTGTTGGTTTAATTAACGATTTATATAGGTGGATTTGGATCGTATTTGTTGGGATTAAACAAGAAGACATACGAGCAAGCTATAATCGATACACTGGAGAAATTGAAAACACATGTTCATCAATGAACATATGTTCATCAATGAACAATGTTCATCAATGAACACATCACAACACCATCAGCAGCGAAGATGGCGTCTGTTTTACTTTTTCCGATTCACGCTCATCTGATTTCAGTTCATCACCACCACTTTTCTAATTTGCACCCATCGGAGGAAATCAACGCATCGTATGGCCATTATCCATTTGTTCATCTTTTTCTGTTCAGTTTCATACCTTCGATTTGGTTCATCCGATTGTAACCCAATTCCATCCATCTTCTCCGATTTAGTTTCTTCTTGGATCGGGACATCCAAACTGAGCGAAGGCATCCACAGAAGGTAACAGCCATTCACCGATTCTCCACATCGACGACTTCCCTTCGGAATCACCAAATTTTCATTCTCACAGATCCGACATCGTCTTTTTCGATTTATCATTATCCTTCGTCATGATCAAATATTGAAATCAGATGTGGCCTTCATCATTATCCTTTTCTGTTTAATTCCTTCATCAATTAATTCAGTGACGTCGTTCAAACAGTTCGATGGTGTAAAGTTGGAACGAAGAAGAAGAGATGGATGGGAACAAAGGGTGAAATCGATGGTGATGATGATGATCGATTGGTGATCCATTGGGTTAAAAACCCAATATACCCTTACCTAGCAATAATCTCATGTACAAGGTGTATAATTTTATGGTGCATCCTTTTTAATCTAAGACGTTGATGTAATGATCCAAGGGTTTTAAGGATGGTTCTGCAGTTAGGCAATATATTTTTGGTTCTGCATTGAACCTTTCTCTCTCTCTCTCTCTCTCTCTCTCTCTCTCTATATATATATATATATATATATATATATATATATATATATATATATATATATATATATATATATATATATATATATATATATATATATATATATATATATATATATAGGTTTTATTTGTTAATCATCTTAAAATAGAGGTGTATGCTAATGTATAAAAGGAATTCAAAATTATTAGAAATTTTTTGTTTTGTGTTGCTCATGTTCACAAGTCACATTTATCTATCTGTATTTTGCAATAAGTGTCCATAAAAATTTTACAACATAATAAATAAAAAGAATTCCTAAACCAAGGGTGTCCGTGGACACTTTTAAGGTCAATGTAACCTTGCCATTTCTGCTTCTCCTTCGACGATGCATACTTCCTTCACGCTATCTTCTATCAAACTAAACAATATATCAAAATACAATGTAATTAAATGTTCTTAAATCTAAGTTCTAAGTTAGAATTAAAATCAAACCTAGAAAATGAGAGGAATAATCTTCATCATCTTTCAATCTTTATTTTGGCACTGGTTTGAAGCCCCATAGATCGGCGACAATGGTGTACTCACATATTAGAGGGATGGATGGCATCAAACACTAATTAAGTTATAGAGTTTTTTAGGATTTCATCCTCATATTCCATTGATGTTCGGTTTTGATTTTCGATTTATGCAACCGTAACACATGGTAGACCATTGAAGAATCATATGTCAAATATATGGTTTTTTGTTGAGTATAAACCTACGTTAAAACTATGAATAATGGTTTGTTGGAAACGATGGAGTCGAGAGATACTAGTATTTTTGTTTTTTGCTCAAAAAATGGAAGGAGAATGGTAATACGAGGATGATGACGGGTGTAGAGATGGCTTGATTGAAATTGGAGTTTTTCAGTTCTTTGCTTATAAAGGATTTCTTTGCTCACCAGTATTTAAGTTTCTAATAATTTTGTAAATCAATCCCTTTACATATAGATTTGATTAATATTATAAGGAATAGAGTAGAATAAATGGGTGGTAGAGTAGTTCGTTAATATGGTAATTGGTATGAAATTCATCCAATTCTCTATTTTAAATGAACAAAGTTGTAACAACCCAAAATGACGCTAACCGTAATTTAAGAAATAAGTGGATAATTAGTAATATAATTATTCATATTACGAGTAAAATGGTAAAATGACATTTTTATAATTTTCATTTAATATCATGAAATATAATGACTTGTGATTTCATTATGAAATGTTAATGAACTCCTTAGGAAATGAAGGAGTAAAAGTTCAAGGAAATGAAAAGGGATAAGGAATGGTGGAATTCTAGTTAGAATTTTCTAACTAGTCAAGTTGAGTATATGGAGCATTTTCCCACTTTGGGGTATATGGAAAAATGTTTATGAAATCTTTATATGTTTTCAATATGAAAGATGAATAAGTTCTAGTAATTATACATAAAAGTAAATGGCATATAATGTAAGGGAAATCTTAGAAAATCCAACATATTTTCATCAAATTTTAAAAAAAACCACTATATTATTATTTTCGTACATTAAAACCCCTATATTTTTTGAAATGCCTAATTTAAGTTTTTGTGATCTCTGAAAATCCAACATATTTTCATTCAATCATTAAAAAACCACTATACTAGATTTTTTTAGTGCGTTAAAACTCCTATATGTTCTAAAATTGTCTATTCTAATAGATTGTAATCACTAAACACTTAAGAGTCAGTTACCTAGCATTTGTGGTTGTCTAGGATTTATCGATCTAAAACCTTGAATTAGACATTTCAGAAAATATATGGGTTTTAATGCACCAAAATATAATATAGTGGTTTTTTTTAAGAATTAAATGAAAATATGTTGGTTTTTATGAGATTTGCCCATGATATAAAGAATAAATGACGATGAAAAAGGAAATGTATTTGGCATGCAACCTTAGAATATATAGAATTAAATGGTATATCATACAACGAATAAATGATGATGTAAAAGGAAATGTATTTGGCATATATATAGCCTTAGAGAACGCAGAAGTTATTGGTATATGATATAAAGAATGAATGATGTTGTAAAAAGGAAATGTATTGGGCATATATCCTTAGAATGTTTATAAGCAAATGGTATAAAATATAATGGCATGATGCTTATGAAGGTTTTACTATATCAATATGATTATGAAAGCTCTTTATGCTTTATAAATGTTAATGGATTTGCAAGTTTTAGCCTTATGTCATGAATACAAGTTTTCACCAAGTGATCATATTTTGTATTTTTATAAATGGAAAGGGAAGGTTTTTGGCATTAGCCTTAACAATAAAGTGAAAAGAATGGTATTTTAGAAAAGGAAGGAATATAAAGGAAGGAACGGACATGCTTGGTCGGGCCATATGGTTTCCATAATAAGACATAGAGGAATCAATCTGGGACGTGACTCCCCATTACGAGGTATATTTTCTAATGGAATATGCTAGGATGGATTGATCAAGTTCTTTCTATCTTAATACAATAACTTGGGGTATCAGAAATGTTTCGGTAAAAATGTGCAAGACCAAATTAGTCAAGGTCGTAGTGTTAATGTTAGGATCCTTGGAAGGGTCTTGAAATGAAGACACCGGTATTTATGAGGAAATCCCTTGATCTTGATTAGGATCTCCGGCACAAAACCTCCGGAACCAGCAATGCCTGACTGCCTTTGTTGTTCTTATTGATCGAAATGAAAGATTACAAGTGTTTACACTATAGCAACTTAGAAAAAACAGTAGAGTATCAGAGAGTGTTCACGTGTGTGTGTTTTTTTAGTGTACTAGCTTATTTATACATAATGTTCCTAACTAATTCCGAAAATCTCGGCATGATATTCTAGTTTGGGATCCTTGATGATTCAGCCCTCCTATTCGTTAAACACACTTGACTACGATCTTGAGCGATATGTCACATAATATCCTGCATAAGATGTTAGTGAGGATTTTTACGCATAACAACCAAGATATGATATCACAATTCATTTCCAATCATCATTAAGTATATGAAAAGAGTCATTTATAAGACTAAAGAATAAAGAGGCATTTATATTACTAAAGTGTAAAGAGTTATATGTATGACTAACATATTTAAGAGTCAATACACGACTACTATGCTATGAGTCAATACTATGACTAAAATGTTAAGAAGCATTGGTATGATTAAAAGGAGTATGAGTCATTTATATGATTAAAGAGTAAAGAGTCATTTATATGACTAATATGAAAAGAGTCATTTCTATGACTATTATGTAAAGAGTCAATTATGTGACTAATGTGATATGAGTCATTTGTATGATTAATGTGATTAAAAAGCATTTTCATAACTAGCATATAAAGAGTTATTCGCATGACTAAAGAGATTACTAGTTAATATATGACTAAAATTTTGTGATTCATTTGTATGACTAATATGTTAAGAAGCACTATATGGTTAAAAAAAGAGTATGAGTTATCTATATGTTTAATTGTAACACCCCTTTTCTTCAAACCATATTTAAAATACAAATACAGTTCCCAAACATAATTTACAACTCGTGACTATAAAATAGCCACTTAAATTTTTTTTTTATTTTTATTTTACAAACTTAAAACTTGAGGGGTATTACAGACTCAATACAGATAACCATAATTTAATCTTACATTATATCAATCGGTCCCAACTTCAATCTTCACTCCGTTCACCTAAGTACATAGCATTTCAAAAACATAGTATACGTGAGACATAACGTCTCGTGAGTAATATGAGTTTAGACCCAAAACATTTCTATTCAAAACTTGAAATATCAAAAGTACTGTAATACCTAAAATTTAAATTATAGAATAATTATGTTAAATATATATATTCATACGAGATTAGATGAGTTAAAACGTGAGTTATGATGTCTAAAAATTTATTTAAAGAAAAGTAGGATGTTAAAAGAGACAAAAGAAACAAAAGAAATTGGTTTAAGTGTAACCCGGGTCGTGTAATAGAGCCCGGGTCGTGTTCAATGGGAACCCGGGTCGGGTCGATAAACCCGGACCGTGTGAGATTCGAATCGAAGGCGGTGAATGCGTGACGTAAACCGGGGCGGGTTCAGAAACCCGGGTCGGGTTCTGACCAACCCGGGGCGGGTTCTGCAACCCGGGGCGGGTTCCTGTGCAGGTATAAATACCCAATTCGACCTCATTTCGTCATTTTACGAACTTTCAGACCCCATGGACGATTTTCAGACCCCAACCTGCGATTTTTGAGCCTAGTAATCGAGGGTTTATCGTGAGAAAAGCTTAGGGAGTTGGATTTAACACTTGAATTACGTTCTTGAGCACTTGGTTTCAAAGGTTAGTGATTTTGATTTCTAGGGTTTTAAACCCTAGATTCTTGAATCCGATTTTCTGCTTGAAGTAGCTCATTTATTGTTAATAGATGGTTAATATGTGTTGTGTTGAGTCTCTATTATGGTTATTGTCAAATTCCTACGGTTGATTTGGTAGAAACCGCAAAAATTAGAAGTTATGAGTAAGTAGTGTGTGATGTTCATAGTTGTGATCCTTATTAGCTATTGATTCTTGATCTAATGAGTTAGATGTGGTTAAATTGTTTTGAGAATGTTGAAGTTTGATATGTAATGTCGTTTTGAGCAGATACACATAGGAGGGAAGGAGATACACGAGGCACAGGTGGACCTCGGATTGAACAGACATCAGGTGAGTAGTTATAATTCAATATAAATAGTTTGATTATAACTAAATTGACATATTGTATATCTTAATTGGTTGAGTCAACCAATTAACATGGATTAAACGAGATTGAGGAATTCTTGTTAATCTGATTGCTGAGTTTGATTGAGTACACCAAATGACTGAGATAGTCATTGAAACAGAGATTTGTGATTTAAATTGTGGAAATTTTGATAATTATTAGATTGATTCTAAACCTTGATATATTTCCTCACTGAGCTTAATTAGCTCATAAAGTAGTTATATGGTTTGTGTTATAGGTGACAGGGGTAAGAAGATAGCAGAGGGATGATTGCATGGATATGGGACTAGACTTGAACTGTTTGTAAACCTGAATACACTTTTGTATAGTTTTGTAAACGGTCTTTTGTAAACCAGTTTTTGGGACCTGTTGTTTTAAAGTACTTGTTTCTTGATTTCTACTTGTACTTTTGTTGCTTAATCTTGATTATACCATGATCACTGTGTCTATTTTTGAGTGATTATGAAGTAATCCAGAGATAAGAAACTGGGTGTTACAAGTTGGTATCAGAGCAAGAGTTTGAGTGAATTAGACTTTAAAGAGTAAACTCTAAACTCAAACTATTAAAGAGAAGTCCCATTTTGTCCCTATGCAATCACCCTTAAATAACACATATTATGAGTATGTGTGTTATTTCGAGAATTTTGATGAGATATGTGATACGAAAAGAGAAATGAGATAAACGAGATCATAACGAGTTCAATTTCTTTTCAGCCTCATTATGAGTTCTGGAAAGGAGAAAGAGGGAGGTGATCACCGAGATGAGCATTCGGGATCACAAGATCAAAGACTGGGGCGCCAGTCTGAAGGCGAGAGACCGCCTGAGTTAACAACATCACTGCAAGAGTTGATTGCTGCAGAGGTAGCAAAAGCAGTTAAAAGTTTATTGCCTACTTTAGTGAGACCTCAGACGGAGGTGACAGATAGAGATGATCGAGACAGACCTCCTATCACACCTGTGGTTGGGAGGGGGCAGAGAGAGCCGGTTACTATAAATACTGAAGTTGGAGGATCGGTTGAACCAAAAGGTTGTAGTTATGAGACGTTCCGCAAGTGTAAACCGAATGATTTCTTTGGTACTGATGATCCTATTATTGCACGAAATTGGCTGACACATATCGAGAAAGTCTTCCGTACGAGCAAGTGTGCGGAAAAAGATAAAGTTGAGTTTGCTACAAACTGTCTGCACAAAGATGCTCAATTTTGGTGGGAGAATATAAACCTTGATATAGAGAAAGGATTGGAACCAGAACCAACTTGGGAGGAGTTTAAAATGAAGTTTATGAAGGAGTATTGTTCAAATACTGCAATGAAAAGTTTGGAAGAAGATTTTCTGAGATTGCAGCAGGGAACGCGGTCAGTACAGGAGTATACGACAGAGTTCAACGAAAAAGCCAGATTTGCTGCTCATCAGGTGGATACTGAAGAAAGGAAGATTGATAGGTATCTGTGGGGACTGAGGACCCAGATACGAGAGTTTTTACAGAGTTCCAGTTTTATAACTTATCAGCAGATCGTTGAGGCAGCTAAATCTCGAGAAAAAGAACTGCGGAGACAAGATAGTGAAAGGAAGGGGGACCAAGGAAGCGGAGGCCAGAAGAGGAAATGGGAAGGAAAACCCGAGGGTAGTTTCCAAAAGCAGCCAGTTCCGAGTTATCAATATCGAGATGATCCAAGAAAGACTGAGAACAAGTGGTGTGAAAAATGTCGTCGAAAACATGCTGGAAATTGTGTTACGAGCACCCCGTCTCTTGTGTGTTATCAATGCGGGAAGACAGGGCATATGGCTCGAGACTGTTTGGAGAAGAATCGTGTGTGTTTCAATTGTGGGGAAAGTGGTCATATTCGCCCGGATTGCCCAAAGCCGAGAACTGATTCACGTCGTGAGACTCCGAGGGCGGGACGAGGAGATAATCGGGGTGATAGACGAGATAGAGGCGGTGGAAATGTTAGAACTCGAGCTTTCCAGATGACAGTGGAGGAGGCTAGAGAGCGACCAGATGTGATTACAGGTATTTTTAACCTGAATTCTCTTCGAGCTCGTATGGTGTTTGACTCTGGTGCATCAATTTCTTTTGTATCTGTACCTTTCGCGTCTCGAATTAATGTACCGGTGTCTAAAATGAGTGAGAGTCTGATAGTTGATATTGCTGACGGGAGAGATGTTATAGTAAACACTCAGTATACAAATTGTCGGCTTGAAATCAATGGGATTTCTTTCCTTATTGATTTGAAGCCGATGAATACTCGTGCGTTTGATGTAATAGTTGGAATGGACTGGTTAGATAATAATAGGGCAAATATGGATTGTCACGGAAAGATTATTTCCGTGAGAACTCCGAGCGGGTCACAGACGTTAATACGAGGTGAACGCCGTTTTCAACATATTCCGGTAGTATCTTTTGCGAGAGCGCGAAGGTATACCGAAAGAGGTGCTCTTTTGTTTATGGCACATGTTGCCCCAATTGAAACCGAACATCCCATTGTGAAAGATGTTGAGATAGTAAGAGATTTTGCTGATGTTTTTCCTGACGATCTTCCGGGCTTACCGCCAAATCGTCAATTGGAGTTTGTTATCGATTTAGTTCCTGGAGCGAAACCAATAGCTCGAGCACCCTATCGATTGGCGCCGTCCGAAATGGAAGAATTAAAGAAACAACTACAAGAACTTTTGGATCGCGGTTTTATTCGTCCGAGCTCATCTCCGTGGGGTGCGCCGATACTGTTTGTTCGAAAGAAGGATGGTTCTATGCGTATGTGCATAGACTATCGCGAGTTAAACAAAATTACTGTGAAGAATCGTTATCCCCTACCGAGAATAGACGACTTGTTCGATCAATTGGAGGGAGCAGAGTATTTTTCGAAGATTGATTTGAGGTCAGGATATCATCAGCTAAGAGTAAGAGAATCTGACGTCCCGAAGACAGCATTCCGCACCCGGTACGGTCATTACGAGTTTTTAGTAATGCCGTTCGGTTTGACGAATGCCCCGGCAGCTTTTATGGATCTGATGAATCGAGCTTGTCATCCATTTTTAGACAAGTTCGTGATAGTGTTTATTGACGATATTTTAATTTATTCCAAGAGCCGGGAGGAGCATAAACAACATTTACAGTTGATTTTAAATCTTCTTCGTAAAGAAAAATTGTATGCAAAATTTTCGAAGTGCGAGTTTTGGATGCAAGAGATCCAGTTTCTTGGTCATGTGATAAATAGAGAAGGAGTTAAAGTGGACCCTGCCAAGATAGAAGCAGTGATGAGTTGGGCACCACCCAAAAATCCGACTGAGGTTCGGAGCTTCTTGGGATTAGCTGGCTATTACCGACGATTTATTGAGAAATTTTCGAGTATTGCCTTGCCCTTAACAAAGCTGACCAGAAAGACAGAGAAGTTTATCTGGGCTGAAGCACAACAAGAAGCTTTTGAAAAACTGAGACAGGCGTTATGCGAAGCTCCGGTGTTAGCTTTACCTCAAGGTGTGGAAGACTTTGTCCTTTTTACCGATGCTTCACAGATCGGTCTTGGATGTGTATTAATGCAAAGGGGACGAGTAATTGCGTATTCGTCTCGACAGCTGAAGTCTCATGAGCAAACTTATCCAGTACACGATTTGGAGTTAGCCGCCATTGTTTTTGCACTAAAAATCTGGCGACATTACCTTTATGGTGTGAAGTTCCAGATATATTCAGATCATAAGAGTTTAAAATATCTGTTTGATCAAAAAGAGCTGAATATGAGACAACAAAGATGGATGAATCTTTTGAAAGATTATGAGTGTGAAATACTTTACCATCCTGGTAAAGCAAATGTAGTGGCAGATGCGTTAAGCCGAAAAGAACCACCTATTCGAGTTATTTCAGCTCGGATGGGAGTGGTTAGTAAATTACCAGAAATGATTCGACGTGCCCAGAGAGAAGCCAATGACATGAAAAGTGAGAGAATGGTTGGCTATGTAGATAAGTTAGTTGAAAATGCACAAGGAGTGAAGACTTTTCAAGGACGAGCATGGGTCCCGAGACACGGAGAAACGAGACAGCTGTTACTTGAAGATGCACATTGTACACGATATTCAATCCATCCAGGAAGTACGAAGATGTATAGAAGTTTAAAGCCGTTTTACTGGTGGCCGGGAATGAAACGTGACGTTGGGAGATATGTGGAGAAGTGTCTGACTTGTTTACAAGTCAAGGCAAATCATCAGAAACCATACGGGTTAGTTCAACCACTACCTGTACCGAAGAAAAAGTGGGATGAGATTTCTATGGACTTTATCACCAAGTTACCCCGAACACCACGAGGGTTCGATTCTATATGGGTAATTGTTGATAGATTGACCAAATCAGCGCAGTTCATTCCTATACGAGAAGATTATCAAGCGTCCAAATTAGCAGAGATCTATCTTAAGGAGGTGATGAGACGACACGGAGTACCAACCTCTATAATCTCCGATCGCGATAGTCGTTTTACTTCTCATTTTTGGCAAGGTTTTCAAAAACATTTGGGAACTAAAGCCTTAATGAGTACGGCTTATCATCCGCAGACTGATGGTCAAACCGAAAGAACTATACAGACGCTAGAAGATATGCTTAGAGCTTCGGCGATTGATTTTGGAGGTAGTTGGGACGACCATCTACCTTTAGCCGAATTTACATATAATAACTCATATCATTCTAGTATTCAAATGGCACCCTTCGAAGCGTTATATGGGTCAATGTGTAGAACACCATCATGTTGGTCAGAAGCGGGAGAGAAGCCACTAGCGGGTCCCGAGATTATAACAGAAACTGAGGCAAAGATAAAAACCATTCGCGAGCATATGAGAGTTGCTCAACAGCGTCAAAAACAATATGCAGATAAACGAAGAAAACCATTGGAGTTTCAAATTGGAGATATGGTAATGTTAAAAGTGTCTCCATGGAAGGGAATTATTCGCTTTGGTAAACGTGGCAAGCTAAGTCCACGGTTCATCGGACCTTTCCGTGTCATTCAACGAGTAGGGGCAGTAGCTTATAAACTCGAGCTTCCTGACGAACTACGGGGAATTCATAATGTATTTCACATTTCACATCTTCGTAAAACCTTACATGATGAGTCGACACGAGTTTCTTTAAAAGAGGTTCAGTTAAATCGTAAACTTCAATATCAAGAGCAACCGGAGAAAATTTTAGACAAAAAGATCAAGAAGTTACGAAATAAAGAGATCGCAGTAGTTAAAGTACAATGGCGACATCATAGAGGCACAGATGTTACTTGGGAAGGCGAAGAAGAGATGCGATCAAAGTATCCCTTTCTATTTCAAGAGATTCCGAGGACGGAATCTTCTGAAGGGGGTAAGAACTTGTAATACCTAAAATTTAAATTATAGAATAATTATGTTAAATATATATATTCATACGAGATTAGATGAGTTAAAACGTGAGTTATGATGTCTAAAAATTTATTTAAAGAAAAGTAGGATGTTAAAAGAGACAAAAGAAACAAAAGAAATTGGTTTAAGTGTAACCCGGGTCGTGTAATAGAGCCCGGGTCGTGTTCAATGGGAACCCGGGTCGGGTCGATAAACCCGGACCGTGTGAGATTCGAATCGAAGGCGGTGAATGCGTGACGTAAACCGGGGCGGGTTCAGAAACCCGGGTCGGGTTCTGACCAACCCGGGGCGGGTTCTGCAACCCGGGGCGGGTTCCTGTGCAGGTATAAATACCCAATTCGACCTCATTTCGTCATTTTACGAACTTTCAGACCCCATGGACGATTTTCAGACCCCAACCTGCGATTTTTGAGCCTAGTAATCGAGGGTTTATCGTGAGAAAAGCTTAGGGAGTTGGATTTAACACTTGAATTACGTTCTTGAGCACTTGGTTTCAAAGGTTAGTGATTTTGATTTCTAGGGTTTTAAACCCTAGATTCTTGAATCCGATTTTCTGCTTGAAGTAGCTCATTTATTGTTAATAGATGGTTAATATGTGTTGTGTTGAGTCTCTATTATGGTTATTGTCAAATTCCTACGGTTGATTTGGTAGAAACCGCAAAAATTAGAAGTTATGAGTAAGTAGTGTGTGATGTTCATAGTTGTGATCCTTATTAGCTATTGATTCTTGATCTAATGAGTTAGATGTGGTTAAATTGTTTTGAGAATGTTGAAGTTTGATATGTAATGTCGTTTTGAGCAGATACACATAGGAGGGAAGGAGATACACGAGGCACAGGTGGACCTCGGATTGAACAGACATCAGGTGAGTAGTTATAATTCAATATAAATAGTTTGATTATAACTAAATTGACATATTGTATATCTTAATTGGTTGAGTCAACCAATTAACATGGATTAAACGAGATTGAGGAATTCTTGTTAATCTGATTGCTGAGTTTGATTGAGTACACCAAATGACTGAGATAGTCATTGAAACAGAGATTTGTGATTTAAATTGTGGAAATTTTGATAATTATTAGATTGATTCTAAACCTTGATATATTTCCTCACTGAGCTTAATTAGCTCATAAAGTAGTTATATGGTTTGTGTTATAGGTGACAGGGGTAAGAAGATAGCAGAGGGATGATTGCATGGATATGGGACTAGACTTGAACTGTTTGTAAACCTGAATACACTTTTGTATAGTTTTGTAAACGGTCTTTTGTAAACCAGTTTTTGGGACCTGTTGTTTTAAAGTACTTGTTTCTTGATTTCTACTTGTACTTTTGTTGCTTAATCTTGATTATACCATGATCACTGTGTCTATTTTTGAGTGATTATGAAGTAATCCAGAGATAAGAAACTGGGTGTTACAAGTACATTGCTAAAAACAGATTTATTTCATAAATCTCAAAATAACTTTTTCTTCTTTATTTTCAAACTTTAGAAAGACTTTCTTTTATAAAACAGCTTCCTTTCTCATTTTCTCATGACCAACTGAAACTTATGAATTAAGTTAATTAATTCATTCAACTAGCTCCCCTCGCGGAACAGAACAGATCTGCCCACTCGGTTTGCTCATTCTGTCTCCCTTTTGTGACATGGAACAAATTCAAGCACAAGGGTATGCTAAGCTAGACAACTACTTCGCGACGGGAGGTACCATCCCAGTAGTGTCTTCTGATCCCCCGATTATGTGGGTGATCCTAGTCCGGACAACTAGCTCATACTTCTTTAATTCTTACTTCATTTCATCTCAAATTGGTCAAAGTGGGACACAATTTGTAAACTATTCTTACTCAAACATTTTATGACTCTTTACTAAAAATACTTTCAAAAACTGCTTTCGACATCTTAGTTCCCATGAGGAACTTCTTACAAAAATACTTGCAAAACATACTTTAAAAATCTGTTAAAAATACTAAGCCCTTGTATAGAGCTTCATTCAAAACTATTTTCCAAACTTTAGTATTTATAAACATTGGAAAATCATACTTTTCTGAAAAATAATATTTTGCTATGCACTATAGAAATCCTCATAAAACTCACCTTGATTCTATTTCGGTTTACTAAGCTTCTCGTACGGCTTTTCCCTTCCCGTGCTCAACAACGTTTGAAGCACCACCTATACAAATCGTATATATAAATACTCAATATAATTAACTCTATAATGCTAAGGTCTCATATAACATAGCTCTAGGTTATAATAAATGTATAACCATTTATAAACTCATTTTACGGTTTTTCTCCGAAATACACGTATATCGCTACAGTACCCCCGAGGGGTCGTATTTCAGTTTCGATTCTTTTCCATGAAATCTTAAGCCATATTAGAATTGTGTTTCAAATTTGAAGTTCATTGGACAAGTCTAGCTCAAATTCCAAAATTAAGTTTTGAAGTGAATAGTACTTTTCGCCACTGCCGCTACAGTGACTTTTCCGCAAGGTCGAATTACGGATTTGACCATTCCCGACATGTTCTTATACCATTTTAGAGTTATGGCTAAAATTTCAGGTTAATCGGACATGTCTAGCTATGGTTTCTAGCGTTTGGAATAATTGAAAATTTTAACATTTTTGGTCCCTGTCTGAGGGCGCACCGCGCCAGGACCAGGGCGCACCGCGCCTGGGCGCGCCTCGCCTAGAGCCTGGGCGCGCCGCGCCTAGCGCCTGGGCAGGCTCCTGATCAGTCGCGATTTGTGCACTGTAGCACGCATGAAAGGTATCATGTATTCCACTGAGTTCGGGTGGTAACTCTATCTTGAATGCTTGTAACCCAACTCTCTTCAGGATTCTAAAAGGTCCAATATACCTTGGACTCAGCTTTCCTCTCTTGCCAAATCTGACAACTCCTTTCCATGGCGACACTTTTATCATTATCAAATCTCCTTCTTGCAAATCATACGGTCTCTTCTTTAGATTCGAGTAACTCTTTTGCCGATCTTGTAATGCTTTCATGTTGGCTTGAATTACTCCAATCTTCTCATTAGTTACTCTAACAATCTCTGGCCCTGTAATTTTTGTTTCACCCGCTTCCAACCAGCATAAAGGAGTTCTACACTTTCTACCATACAATGCCTCAAATGGTGGCATTTTAATACTAGAATGGTAACTGTTGTTGTATGCAAACTCCACCAATGGCAGATGTTCATCCCAACTACCTCCAAATTCCATCACACATGACCGTAGCATATCTTCTAATGTCTGGATCGTTCGTTCACTCTGACCATCCGTTTGTGGATGATACGCTGTACTTAGCTGAATTCTTGTCCCCATTTTATCTTGTAAAGCTCTCCAAAAGTTAGAGGTAAATCTAGGGTCTCTGTCTGACACGATAGATAATGGTGCACCATATCTTCTTAACACTTCATCTGAATACAACTGGGCTAACTGCTCCAATGGAGTAGTTTCTTTTATGGCTAGAAATAATGCACTCTTGGTCAACCGGTCTACTATGACCCATATACTATCATGACCTCTTCTCGTCCTTGGTAACCCGACAACCAAATCCATGGTTACATCTTCCCACTTTCCGGCTGGAATTTGCAATGACTGAGCATCCCCATGCGGGACCTGATGTTCCGCCTTGACTTGTGCACAAATAACACACTTGGAGATGTACTTAGCTATCCTCTTCTTCATTCCAGGCCACCAATACTGTCTTTTCAAATCTTGATAAGTCTTGGTACTCCCAGGATGAATGGAATACTTTGACTTATGCGACTCGTCTAGAATTAGCTTTCTCAAACCTCCCTCTTTCGGTACCCAAATGCGGTTTCTGTAGGTCTTTAATCCTTGACTATTAGTCTCAAACTGAATGTCTTTTCCTAGCTTTTCATCTTTTAAGTCTCCACTTTCTTCAACTTTCTGTTGAGCTGCTTTAATTTGCTCTATAATATTGGACACCAGTTCTATGCGCATCGACCTTGCTTTGATTCTTTTCTCAGGAGCTTTTCTACTTAATGCATCTGCTACTACATTTGCTTTACCCGGATGGTACACAATTTCGCAATCATAATCACTGATCAGCTCTAGCCATCTACTCTGTCTCATGTTCAACTCTTTTTGAGTGAACACATACTGTAACTCTTGTGATCGGTGAATAGCTTGCATTTTGTACCATACAAGTAATGTCTCCAAATCTTCAAGGCAAATACGATCGCTGCAAGTTCTAGATCGTGGGTTGTGTACTTTTTCTCTGGATCTTTCAACTGTCTGGAAGCGTATGCTATAACCTTCCCTCTTTGCATCAATACACAGCCAAGCCCTCGATGCGAGGCATCGCTGTACACTTCAAAATCTTCTGTCCCATCTGGCAATGTAAGGACAGGTGCGTTACACAACTTCTCTTTTAAGGTAGCGAAAGCTCTTTCTTGTTCCTCTTGCCATCTGAACTGCTCTTCTTTACGGGTTAGTCGTGTAAGTGGCACTGCTATACAGGAGAAATCTTGAATAAATCTCCTGTAATACCCGGCAAGACCGAGAAAACTTCTAACTTCAGTTGGAGTCTTGGGAGGCTCCCATTTCATTACCGCTTCAACTTTCGCTGGATCAACTTTTATACCTTGGATAGAAACAACATGTCCAAGGAACTGCACTTCTCTCATCCAAAACTCGCACTTGGAGAACTTTGCATATAGCTGTTCCCGCTTCAAAGTCTCAAGTACCAACCGCAAATGGCTCGCATGCTCTTCTTTATTCTTTGAGTAGATCAGAATGTCATCTATGAACACTATCACAAACCGGTCTAGAAATGGTTTACAGACCCGATTCATCAAGTCCATAAAGATCGCTGGTGCATTCGTAAGACCGAATGACATTACTAGGAACTCGTAATGCCCGTATCGTGTACGGAACGCTGTCTTCTCTACATCACTTTCTTTTACCCTGACTTGGTGATACCCAGATCTCAAATCAATTTTTGAGAAATAATCTGCTCCCTGCAACTGGTCAAACAAATCGTCTATTCTGGGCAATGGGTAACGGTTCTTTATGGTAATCTTGTTCAATTCTCTGTAATCAATGCACATCCGCATTGATTCATCCTTCTTCTTCACAAACAAAACTGGAGCACCCCACGGAGAAGAACTAGGCCTGATGAAGCCTTTATCTA
Organism: Cichorium intybus; assembly: GCA_023525715.1. Lineage (NCBI taxonomy): Eukaryota > Viridiplantae > Streptophyta > Magnoliopsida > Asterales > Asteraceae > Cichorium > Cichorium intybus. Next base: position 19,432,541 of record CM042009.1, read on the forward strand.
ATAACTCCTGCAACTGGGACATTAGTTCCCGCATCTCTGTTGGTGCTAACCGATACGGTGCTCGGGCTATTGGGGAAGCCCCTGGAACAAGATCTATTCGGAACTCAACTTGCCGTTCTGGTGGCAAGCCTGGCAATTCATCCGGGAAAACTTCTGGAAACTCTTTCACTACTTCTATGTCTTTGTATGTCTGTTTCACTTTGTCTTCAGTCATCACATAGGCCAGGAAAAATACACATCCTTTCCTGATACACCTCCGAGCTTTAGCTACACTGATGATACTTGGCACGTGCGTTCTTCTTTCCCCATATACGTACACTTTGGCTCCTAGGGTTTTAACAGACACCCTCTTCTGACCACAAGCTATCTTTGCGTCATTTGCACCAAGCCAATCCATCCTGATTATCACATCAAAAGACTTAATTCCAATAGGAAGGAGATTAAGTCGAAACTTCTTGCCGTTGATGTCAAGTTCGCAATCCCGATACATATGCTGAACTTCCACAAATTTCCCGTCCGCCAGTTCTACCTCAAAAACTAGATCTAACAATTCTAATGGGACTTTTAATCTAGCTCCAAACCCATGGGACACAAAAGAATATGTAGACCCAGAATCAAACAGGACATATGCAGGTGTCGAGTTGATTAGTAGTATACCTGAAACCACATCGTGAGTCTCCTTCGCTTCCTCCCTGGTGATCTGAAAAGCTCTAGTCTTCACCTTCTGAGGTTCTGTCTTCTTCTGGGCTGTTGACATCATGGTTTCTCCTCCCTTATTTGGGCAGTTGAAACTATAGTGTCCCATCTGATGGCATGAGAAACACTCCACTTCGCTGGCTTTCTTGGCTTTGCAATCTTTCGCTTTATGACCGAATCCGCCACAATTAAAGCAGGCATTTGATCCCGCTCGACATTCGCCACCGTGTTCTTTCCCGCATTTCTCGCACTTTTTCACACTTCCCTGTCGGCTCTGACTTGTACTCATTTTCCCTTTCTTCTTTATGTTCCCACTGATACTACTGACTGTCTTCCTTTTATCACCAAAACCAAGTCCTTCTTCCTTCCTTCTTTTCCCAACATCTTCCACAGTTCGGGCAGCAATGATCGCCCCATCTAATGTTTCAGCTTTCTTTACTTCTAGTTCATAGTTCCATGGCAAACCCCAGACATAGCGGTTAATTCGGGACCGCTCACTGGGGTAAGACTCCCCCACAAAAGGTAACATGTCACAAAATTTCTTTGTATACTCGTCAACCGTCATTTCTCCTTTCTTTATTGTTAAGAAATCTTCGTTCAACTTCTCCAAATCTCTCGTGGGACAGAATTTATCTTTGAGACACGTGACAAACTCTGCCCATGACCAACCATATACCACATCCTTTCCCAAGCTTTCATATTTGGTGTTCCACCACACCAAAGCATCATCCTTCAGTTGCCGAGAAGCAAAAGTGACTTGGTCTTTTTCTGCACATTTGCTCGCTTGTATCACTTGTTCAATCTCTCGGACCCATCGCATCGTCACTTTGGGTTTAAAACTGCCATGGTATTCAGGCGGTTTGCAAGCCATAAAGGACTTAAAAGAGCAGCCATTTTCTTCCTTCTTGTTACCTCCACTAGTTGCTTCCTCAGTCGTCTTCTTGGAGACTTCTTGTGATGATTGGGCAATAGGTTCACCCATTCTGCTATCGATTATGTTGTGCACATCTTGCCTCAGTTCAGTTCGTAGATTATTAATTAGGAACTGAATTGCCTCCATAGTGACAGGTTGTGGTGGTGGTGGGTTTGGCTCAGACTCATCGTTCCGCAGAACATGTGGTTCACTTCCTCTTGAAGAAGTGTGACTGCCCTCACCCCTGTCAGCTTGTCTTCTGTCTCCCATTACTATATAGATGAACAAATTATCGGTTTAATATGCAATTCTATATAGTATTTCATAAGCGTTAGCATGTTATCTCCTTATGTTGACTGCACTTTATAACAGTCATACTCAATCTATGCCTTCTATATTACTAAGGCAACCTACTACTACTCTTGCTAGTTTAAGCCTAGGATGGTATTCCAACCTAATTCGCTTAAACTATGGCTCTGATACCAAAACTGTAACACCCCTTTTCTTCAAACCATATTTAAAATATAAATACAGTTCTCAAACATAATTTACAACTCGTGACTATAAAATAGCCACTTAAATTTTTTTTTTTTTTATTTTACAAACTTAAAACTTGAGGGGTATTACAGACTCAATACAGATAACCATAATTTAAACTTACATTATATCAATCGGTCCCAACTTCAATCTTCACTCCGTTCACCTAAGTACATAGCATTTCAAAAACATAGTATACGTGAGACATAACGTCTCGTGAGTAATATGGGTTTAGACCCAAAACATTTCTATTCAAAACTTGAAATATCAAAAGTACATTGCTAAAAACAGATTTATTTCATAAATCTCAAAATAACTTTTTCTTCTTTATTTTCAAACTTTAGAAAGACTTTCTTTTATAAAACAGCTTCCTTTCTCATTTTCTCGTGACCAACTGAAACTTATGAATTAAGTTAATTAATTCATTCAACTAGCTCCCCTCGCGGAACAGAACAGATCTGCCCACTCGGTTTGCTCATTCTGTCTCCCTTTTGTGACATGGAACAAATTCAAGCACAAGGGTATGCTAAGCTAGACAACTACTTCGCGACGGGAGGTACCATCCCAGTAGTGTCTTCTGATCCCCCGATTATGTGGGTGATCCTAGTCCGGACAACTGGCTCATACTTCTTTAATTCTTACTTCATTTCATCTCAAATTGGTCAAAGTGGGACACAATTTGTAAACTATTCTTACTCAAACAATTTATGACTCTTTACTAAAAATACTTTCAAAAACTGCTTTCGACATCTTAGTTCCCATGAGGAACTTCTTACAAAAATACTTGCAAAACATACTTTAAAAATCTGTTAAAAATACTAAGCCCTTGTATAGAGCTTCATTCAAAACTATTTTCCAAACTTTAGTATTTATAAACATTGGAAAATCATACTTTTCTGAAAAATAATATTTTGCTATGCACTATAGAAATCCTCATAAAACTCACCTTGATTCTATTTCGGTTTACTAAGCTTCTCGTACGACTTTTCCCTTCCCGTGCTCAACAACGTTTGAAGCACCACCTATACAAATCGTATATATAAATACTCAATATAATTAACTCTATAATGCTAAGGTCTCATATAACATAGCTCTAGGTTATAATAAATGTATAACCATTTATAAACTCATTTTACGGTTTTTCTCCGAAATACGCGTATATCGCTACAGTACCCCCGAGGGGTCGTATTTCAGTTCCGATTCTTTTCCATGAAATCTTAAGCCATATTAGAATTGTGTTTCAAATTTGAAGTTCATTGGACAAGTCTAGCTCAAATTCCAAAATTAAGTTTTGAAGTGAATAGTACTTTTCGCCACTGCCGCTACAGTGACTTTTCCGCAAGGTCGAATTACGGATTTGACCATTCCCGACATGTTCTTATACCATTTTAGAGTTATGGCTAAAATTTCAGGTTAATCGGACATGTCTAGCTATGGTTTCTAGCGTTTGGAATAATTGAAAATTTTAACATTTTTGGTCCCTGTCTGAGGGCGCACCGCGCCAGGACCAGGGCGCACCGCGCCTGGGCGCGCCTCGCCTAGAGCCTGGGCGCGCCGCGCCTAGCGCCTGGGCAGGCTCCTGATCAGTCGCGATTTGTGCACTGTAGCACGCAGTTTTTACCCATTAAGCACTTATTTCAGTGCTTAATCGTATGGGGTTTGTTCTAGGACTAAAACCCTTGAATAATCACATGTTTTAAGCTATTAAAAACACTTCAATAACTCAATTACAGAAATTAACGTTCTTGGCTAAACTTGAAAATTCTCAATTATAACAACCTACTTCCATGTTTTTGAGTTAAGTTCTTAACTAATAGCTTATTGGAAGCATTAGCTACTTAACCCACATGAATTTTAACTGAAATTTCAGTTTCTACTCAACCAATTCAAGAACACCCAAGAACTAGGTTAAAACTAAGGAATTCTTACCTTGGAATCACTAATTCCAACCTTCAATTCTTTGGTTCTTGGAAATTCCCTTGATCTCTTCTTCTTCCCTCTTGTTCTCTCTCGTGCTCTCTAGAATTCTCTGGAGTTGTTTACTGAATTCTTGAACTAATGAGGATAATAGCTAATATATAATATATATTTAGTTTTTATAAAAAAAAACTTTACACTTTAGTCCCTAACCTTCCATTTCTTCTACAAAAATGATCCAAAGGAAATAACTTTACCATTTATACTTCATTACTCCCAACTAAACATTTCCATGACATTTTTGGTCATTTTCATGCCAAATGACCAATTTGCCCTTTTTGGTCAAATTTTACTATTCACGCGGTAAAAACTCCAAATTTCACATAAAGTAGTATTTCTCATTATATTATGTTACAAATACATATTATTACACATAATAATCGTACAATACGATAAAAGACGATTTTACCCTTTTTTACTTTTTCGCGGGTTCTTACATTAATAGGTAAAAGTCATTTATATGACTAATGAGACGAAAGCCATCACTATGACTTAATGTGTAAAGAACCATAATTATGGTTAAAGTGAAAGGAATCAATTTTATTATTAATATGTAAGGGTCATTAGTATGACTAATGTGTTCTGAGTCTTTAATATGACTAATGAATAAAGAATAATTTATATGATTATCAAGTATGAGTCAATTGTATGATTGAATGTGTAAATAATCATTTCCATGACTAATGCTTTAAGAGTCATTAATATGACTATTGTGTCAAGAATCATTAATATGTTTATTATGTATAAGTTATATATATATATAAGTTAATGTGTTAAGGGTCATTTCTATGATTAATAAGTTAAGGGTAATATATATGAATATGATGTAAAGAATATGCTTAATATGTAAGAGTCATTATATGACTATTGGGTTAAGAGTCATTTATGATTTAATGTGAAATGTGTCATTTTTGTGAATTGATATATAAAGGAACCGAAAGATAAGTAATGTCTATGTGGATTGAACTATAAAGACTTCACATAATAAAATGAATACTTTTGTAAAAGTGTATGAAAGTTATTATGAGTTCAAACACATGTAACTCACAAGACTTTATACTATTATATATGTATGTTTATGCCTTGTATCCCGTGTTATACAAGGATTAAAGATGCTAGATGAATGCTAGAAGTAATGTGAATATAAAAGGAGTGGAATATGCTTATGTTCCTTTGTAGGATTGTGTTTTTGGTTCTTCTTTGCTGTTATGGTTGTATTGACATGTGATTAGTGATACCCGATTTTGGTTACATAATGTTAAAAAAATATGGGACCAATTTTTAAGGAAATGAGTTGTAAAATCATAGCAATTTAAAACAAAGAAAATTTCGGGGTGACATAAAAGTTCTAACCTCCCGAAAGATTCCTCTATTTTGAATTAAGAAAATAACAAGAACAAAGGGGTTTGAGGTATATGAGAGTGGTGGCAGTGGAGTTTCAATATGAGGAAAGGACTAAAGAGGTGGAAATAGAAAGGGATAGTTGACCTTCTCGTCTAGTTTAACAGTGAAACTTCTACATAGGTGGTGGGAAACCCACTTATCGATCTCACTTCAGTTCTCTAGTTCTCTGGTGTAAGCTGCATCTAAGAAAGCAATGAGTTGTGGAGAATTTAAGGTAACATGATGTAGAGTTAAATGGGGAGGGGTATTCTTGTTTTCTTTAACTGCACTTATGCCAGAGTCTTAGGAAACCGCCATGGTTTCTTTTTCCAATGACAAAAGAGAGATGAAGGCATGTCCTTTTATGGTTTGCATCAACCTCTCAGATGAGTAGTAAATCGAAGAGAGAAGAGTTGCAAAATGATCAAGATCAAATTCTTTAATTAAATCTTCATTGTAGACGAAAAGGATGTGGCATTTTCTTAATGGCAAGCAGTAGAAAGAACCTTACACAACAAATTAATAGTCTATTTCGGGTTGTTCTTTATATTCCAGACATTGCATTCCGGAATAGGGTTATATTTTGAACAGGTTTTTTGGGTTACCTAATAGTGTTTAAGCAATGTACACGTCACCAAAATGCCTAGTAGAGAAGCTAACAAAAAAAAAAAAAAAAAAAAAACCCCGAATCGAGACCATGAAATATGAAGCGTTTCGAGATTGTTCGTCGTTTTCCTAATTCGTTCTTTGTATTTTGGACAAGCAAATATACATATTTCAAGTTAAATTCGTAGTAGAAAAACACATGAAACTAACCTAGTCAGCTGAATCTATATTTTTCTTTGAAATAGACATCAAATATTTAAGCATCAATTATCCACAATCCGGATTACTATTATGATAAAACGTGGATCTCATTTATATACCGTAGAACCACAATCCGGATTACTATTATGATAAAACGTGGATCCACAATCCGTAATAGCCCATTCCAAAAAGGTCGGCTATCTTTTTCAAAGAAAAAAATTGGATTATCATCTTTAAATTCAAATTCAAAAGTGACTATTTTAACTAATATCTCTTTATTTAATCATTAAAAAGCAAAAGATTAAAAGAGTTAAAACGTGCCCTGCAATAACGGATGATTATTTAGATAAATTTTGGTTAAAATTTACTGTTTGGTGTTGTTTACGTAAAAGAAATATTTTAAGTCGAATTTGTGTTTTCATCCGTGAGCATGTTGCATATATGTAATCCATCTACAGATAAGAGTGTTGGCATATCTGGCTTTCCATTAGTTGGACGTGTGTGATGCATGATTTTATGCCTCGGAAATATTGTCTAATTTTTGTGATATCTCTTCATCTTCATCTTTGTTCTTGATTTTGTTAACATATACTGTAAAACTTGAATTCAGACCAAATTTCTGATGGGGTTTGAAGAAATAAGACACTGCCAGCAATGTTCTTTGATAGCGAATTGAGGATCTATCTAATCACCATCGAATTGGCACGATACCAGCTAGGATAATCAGAAGAAGTAGAATCAGGTTTGACGATGCTTCCGTCTACGAATCCAATTTCGTTCTTCGCAGATACAGAAATTGCCATTGACCGTTTCCATGAACTGAATCCAACGCTGTTGAAAACATTAGTGACGAGAACCGAATTAGAATTATCAGAAGAGCTAATGAAGTACGGACTTGAATTATCAAGAACAGATGTTGAATTCTGTGAAGAGTTATCTAAGGTACTCATTCTGAAAAGATGAAGAATAAGAATGAAAATAAAAAAATTGAGTGAGTTAAAATAGAGATCAAACATGCTCTTATACCATATAAATGTATAACTTCATGAGTATGAAGTTTGAATTGATTGAAAAACAAAATGTGGAAAAGCTTCCATTTTTCATCAATCTTCAAAACAAAGCTAATTACAACATTTATACAAGAAATGACGCACTTTATTTCTAACAGAAAGAGAACTAACTAACTAACTAACTTTTTACATTAAATTACCAAATTGCCATTCATTTGTTAAAGTGGTTAACACAGTTAGTTCTAACATATACGTTGATTATAACTTGTTCCACGTGTTGAATAGTTGTTGCATGTCTATGTTTCTAGCAAACATATTTCGTCAAGGATATACCGAATAACAAGCATGTAACTTTATTATATAAGCAAAATATGTTACTTTACAGTTAAAAGATAAAGACTCTGTTAAGAAGAGTCATGGGTCTCGATAGTATATAGTTTTTTGTAGAGCGACAGGACATCCAAAGGTTGAAAAGCGTGAAATTTACGTTTTGGATAATTCATGTGTAGTGTTTAAATCACCAATAATTAACGCTATGCAATTTAATTTAACATGGTATTTATTATTTTTTTTCAATTAAGTCACTAAATTTACCAAATTATTACAATTTTGACCATTTAACCGATCATTTTGGTTGTCAGCTGACGTGACATGATGACGTGTCAGTCTTTGATGATATGGTATAATAACCGTAAACCAAAATAATCAATAAAATTCATCGAAGTTTGATTTTTTTATAGCATGTCATATCGGTCAAAACTGAAGAAAAAAAAAAAAAAACTTATCAATTTAAATAATTTTGGTTGAACATGTTAAAGTTTTTTAACGGTTTTAATGGATATTATTTAAACTCTTGTAAAGAACTAGGTTATACAAAAAATTAAAAGGAACATTGATAATGGATTTTTTTTCCAATCTAAAGAAAATCTACTATTCAGTCAAAAGAAAAGAGAACAAGACGTTCAAAAATCACCTGTACGATCTCTTTCCAAGCAGAGCCATCCACCCAAACTATTAATTCCGGAATACTCGAAATCATCGGAAGATCTTCCCATTCGAAAATTCTAATTCAAGCTTGATTCACTACATCACAAACTAAGAACAAATATTAGCATTTTGTTACCAATGCCATCATTATCCAAACAAAGATTATCAATATGGTTGCAGGTTTTACTAACTGTGAACAAGTCGCGCTTTTGGGTCCTAAACCCATCGAACAGCTTCTAGCACAAGTCAAACAATCAAAGCCTCAAGTTGTTTGAATTCAGCCCCTCCCCTTAGGCTGGAGGGAGTGGTTAGCATGTGCTGAACATGCTAAACTTGCCACATCAGCTTAGCACATGCTGACCAAATTTGGTGGGAGTAGTCAACATGTGTTAACCATGCTAAAAGGTACAACTCTCATGCTAAAATGTACAAGTGATGTTGCTATGGTTGTTAATGGCGAGCTCGTCGAAATTTTGGCGAGGAGCTGCTTGGCGAGGACGAGAGCGAAGCCGGCGGTGTGGCTTGGCATGCTCAGCGAGGAAGATGGCAAGGGGGATGGCGAGGCCACTCCCCCAAGCCTTATAAATCTATGTCAAGACACGTCATTCCATTGACCATGCACAAAATAGGATTGGTTCCCCATCCACCTCTTTCCCCAACCGTATTTTAGATTCACCCCACCCTATTTTTGTAAAATAAAATGTGGTATAATTCATTTTTTTCATTAAGGCTATTAAATGTTTGAACAATAATTATGTTTTTCATTTAGGCTATTAAATGCTTGAACAATATTAGCCCAAACACCTAAACTTTTTATATATATTTTTTGGAACCGGCGAATAAGATATATAAAAACAAAGCCAAACCAGACTAGCAAGGAGCTAGACAGGCAGGAAAATACAAACGAGTTCAAACAAGGAAAAGAAAGAAAAATGAACACAGCATCAGCACATTTAACAGAGCAAAAAACAAGTTAACTCCCCAAAGGATCCATGAACCATTTACTCCCGTCTATCTTGATGCTGCAACTTCTCCATTGAATCCATGATAAGACCACCTGTTGACTTTCTTTGAAAATCAAATTCGCCGGGATAAGTCTTTTCTCAAACACCATCGCATTTCTTGCCTTCCAAATATGCCACATCGTGCCATAGCAGATTGAAGCGAGAATCCTCCTCTTCTTAGGGCACCGTCCCCAGGTAGCTACGTAATCAAGAAGTTCAGCCAACGAATGAAAATTGAACTGCCCCAGGTTACACCATCTCCATATTGATTCAAAGATCTCACAGGAAAGTTTACAATGCATAAAAATATGTTCCACCGATTCAATCTCCGAATTGCATCTCCATGATCGCCGTTTAAGTACCCATAATCTCCATGAATATTTCTTTATCATTTTAATGGGTTCTCCTATCCAGACCATATTTTCACTTATTTGACCTCCTCTCCCACCATCTAGCTCCTTGTTAGATGTGGTTGTTTGTTGTTTTATTCTAATGCATTTGCCGATTCAAAAATAAATTTATTTGACCTCGTAATGATGGCTTTTCTGGTAAATATCAGGTTAAGGAAACTACAAAATATACATCTCATATACACCCTATAATAAAAGTCAAACAATTTTCAACCATTCATCACTATTTTTTTCCTAAAAACAATATACTTTTAACAAATAAAAAAAGTTGACTTTAAATAAATGTGTATATCAAATAATTGGGGTGTTTAAATAAAATATTGTTTTTATAAATCTTTGAATTTTTTTAAACAAAAAATAAAATCAAAACAGTGCTATCAAGTATGCGAATCCGATCATAATAATCTCAAAGTTTAAGAAAAAAACAACTGGACACCCTATATTTGAATATTTGTCTTTTGATGAGTAAATTTGTCTATTTTATATCCAACAAACAAGTACCATTTGCTGGAAACTTGGAATCACCAAATCAATAAAAAATACACTTTCGTCGAGAGTGAGAAATTTAGTATGAGCATTTGGGTGTATCTGACAAAAATAATTATAACTTCACATATAATTTCGTAATCTACAACTCCATTCATATAAATTAGTTACTCAATACATTGCTATTTTGTTTGGTGTTTTGTAACCCTTTGGTTCTTGTTTTCCTTTGGAAAATATCTCATATTCTTATAAATGAATTTTCAACAACACCAAAACAACCTCTTAACATCATCGTATGATAACGGTAATTGCAACAATAAAAACATATTACATTTGTCATTGTATATATTCATGCAAAAGATATTTATAAATACCTTAAAAATTGTATATAAATACTATAAATAAAATATTTAATGATTATCATATTATTATTATTATTTATAATTAAGTTTATAGAAAGAAAAAACTTATGATTTTAAAATGATTACCTAACTATTAATAATTACCTATATATGAGTAATAATTACCTAAATATTGTATAATAGTTATGTTTATTTATAGATAAGAATTGCCAAAAAAACACACCCCATTTATACTAGAGATACACATCTATATAGGGTCAAATTCTTTTTATTTGTTGGAATTACAATGTTTTCGGTAAAAATTAGATATGATTGGTTGACACAGTTTGACTTTTCTTTATAGGTGTATATGGGCTGTTTATATAGTAGCACCTTTTAATATAATCATGAAGAGATTAATCTTGAATCTAAAAACGGTCCAACCAGACATACCCCATTTTAACCCATAAAGAATTTATGTCATTAGAGAATCTCAACTTCCACTTTTAAAGTAAAGCACAATTGAAAGAGAGTAAGCTTCCAATTCCCAACCCGTATTTATTTTTCGAAGTTAGTCACCTTTTCTGACTTGATCCAGTTTACTATTTTTTTTCATTTTCTCAACCTCCCCAAAAGAATCTAGTGTTGGGCACAACGGAAAAGACCAACGAACACGACCAAATACTTCTACAAACGTTCTTCGACTATCAAGGCTAGTGGGTAATACAAAGATTGAGAATGAGAAACACAATGTTATAAAGTGGTTCACCCAACATCGAGTTGGGCTACATCCACTATGAGAAATGAGAGAAACTTCAATGATTTACAAGAGTGGGCGGGAAAGAGCAAACAGACAAACTAGCCCTGCACCTTGTCACTTTATATACTGATAAATGTGACAACAACATGCTCCTCATGCTGCCCCTGGCACAAGGTACTGTACTTCGCGTGTTCCCAAGATTCTTCTCATAGGAGATTTGACAATACCAATATTGGGTCTGACCAAGGCCTCGCCTTCGGTTGAAGAGCCCCTCATCAGTCTTCAGTCGATATCTTCCCTTGGAACGAGATTGTGTCTGTCCGACTTGTGTTTTTGTAACTTCTGTTGAATTATACTTCGTACAATGACCAAATCTTACTTTAAGAATTCTTTAACATTCTTTTGTTTTCAATTTTCAAGAATTTAATGAAGGCAAACCTCTTCCCAAACTATGAGAGTTTTCGAGGAATATAAGCATCTGTCACATTGCCATATTTTTCACATAAATGTTACAGGTCTGTGCATTCGTTTCTTTCGAGAAATTTGTTCTGTAATACTTTGTGGAGAGTTTGTCGAGTGTTTTGATATCATGATGAACATTAAATGATTGTTCCTGATGAGGATATCTTGCGTCCGTATTCTTATAGGTCTCGAACCCTATTTTTCCATTCTCAATCTCTGTTAATCACCACTAGATTTAAAAGTTTATAAGTTGTTGGTCTTGATCGCAGTGGTTTTCTTGTAGGAAAACATACGCCCTCCCTCCACCACCCCTCGCACCTCTATCAGGGTGGTTGATGTAGGCGTAAATCTAGTTTTAAGAGAGAGAGAGAGAGAGAGAGAGAGAGAGAGAGATTGAAAATATATATATTTGAACATGTTAGAGTTTAGTCAAATATATTCCATTAAAATCAATTAAATTTAGTTACTTTTTAGATTTTGACTACTTTAGGTCAAGGTTGTGAAGATCAGGATACAGGGTCCTAAAATCCCACGTTTAATTTTCAAAGGGAATGTGGTAAAAGTAAAGATAAAGACGTAAAGTGGTAAACCATAAATTGGTAAAGTTTAAATTTTAAGAGAGGGTATAATTGGATCACAATCCTACGATCTTGACTGTGATCTTACCAACGATCCAACTCGTTTTTCATACCTAGGATCGTATGATTATACGACCAATATTGCAATTTTGAAAACTATGCTTTAGGTTGTTATAAAAGGTCAAAGTAGTTAATATAAAAAATTATAAAACTTAGTTTACTTTTATAAAAACGGAAGTAAAACGATTAAACTGCAGAAATAACTCAAAATAATAGTTTTTCTATAAACTTCCCGTTTGTTTACTGAGTTAATTACTAGAAAGTATTTTGCACTCGAATTGTTGAATCAAATATATCAGATATATGAAAGGAAAGATACTGAAGTGTATGAAAAGAAACAAAGAGAGAAGCGCGCGAAAGGGGAACAATAGCAGACAATTACTGCGATTTTGCAGTAAAAACAAAATAAAGATGTCGGAAAGACGTGCACACTCTTCCTCTGACGACCGGCGTGGCGTGATGTTTGTCGCCGGCAGGACACACCAATAATCATTATTTCCATCTACCACCATATTTCTTTTTTTAATTTTTTATTGATTCTACGTTATTAATCTTTATGGATAATCGTATGATCACAAAATGGCCTTGTTATAAAACTAAAAAAATTGACAGGTATTATAACAAAATCAGATAACTACGTTTCTAAAATTTCACATAATCATCATTAATTTTGTGAATTTGTACTTTTTAAGACATGAAATTATTTTTGCTAACATCGGGTATGTGTGATAACGTTAGCCGAAAACTTTAGCTTATATAAAGTTAATCGATAAAAATAATTAGGAACTTTTAAAATATACAGAACTAAAAAAATCTAAAAATCCAAACCTCACAAAATCTACAATATCACAAAAACTGCTTGAAATAGTTTTAGGGATTTTGTTTAGAATTAAAGCTTTATGTTTGTACTTCAAACGGTCTTTTAAAAAAAATCTAAAAATCCAAATCTTGCTGCTAAACACAGCCATTATATTTTACAACTAGGTTTTAAACCCGTGTATTACACGATTGAAATGTTAAAATAAATTATATAATAAAAATTATGTAAATTATAAATTTGCAAGCAACTTGTATATAGTATAATGGATAGATATTGATAATGGTGTGATCGTTATATATAATCAATGTAAGAAATGATTTGTAAATACTAACTAATAAATCATAATACAAATATTTATATAGTAATTTTACATTTTATTGAAAGACCAAAATATAAAACATTATATATATATATATATATATATATATATATATATATATATATATATATATATATATATATATATATATATTACATACAACAACTTATATAATACATTGATATCGTCTGAAAAATCAAAATATATATGTTGTTTTTGTAATAAATGACAAAAACATATTTGAATATCATAAATTTCAAAAAATCTATTTGTTTACAACATTTATGGTTCTTTTACTAAGGGTATCATCATTATCTAAAATCAATAATTTTAAACGTGTCTACTTAAAACTCGAGATAACACAACATACTAAGTAATTAAAAACCAAAATAATATTTAGATTAAATGTTGATATTTTATTGAAATACCGTATTGTTAAAGTTAGACAAAAAAATGTTACGATGTATGCACCTCTATATCTTGACCTTTCATATATCTTTTCTTTTACTCTCGTCACTTCTGTTTTTGAATTCTTTTTTAGACATTAGCTCTTTTAATTTGTTTCTGTTATTGTTTTTAATTAATCACATGTCATTAAAATTAATATCATATTTTTAAAGTATTTATAAAAGAACATAAATTAAAAAAATAAAAAGTTGCTACAATATATATGAAATCAACGTTAACAAATCACTTACCGGAGAAGATGAGCACAACGCCTAAAACCTAATTATCATCTCCAAATAACTAAAATAATATTGCATAAGTTTACCAATGATACAACTAACCACGTAATCACATGGATCTCTTAAAATTCCACTGTTAATGACATGTAATCACATGGAGCAAATGATTAAAACCTCACTTGCAGAAAATATAAAAAAGAACACATCTCACCTAAAACCTAATTATCGTCGCATACAATTAACAAAATCACTTACCAAAGGAGATGAATAAAACCTCGGACGATCGACGGGAGTTAGTTATTTGTTTATTAAAAATAATTAATCTTATCAATAAGTTAATATTATCTCGATTTCAAATTGAAAAATATGATTAAATTGAAAAATATGATTTAAACCAAATAATGAAGAAAATGACATGTGTCATTCTAGCTTCTAAGACATGCCACTTGGCAACTAAAAGGCCTTGTTTATTAGTATGTATAGATTTTAATTATATTCGTGAAACGATATATATCTTTTATGAGATGATTCTTTTCGTAAAAAGAATAATGTCTTATAAAATTCGACTATTCACGAAATATGTTATAATAAATATTCCTTCAAAATATAAACAAAAGTAGTATCAAAATCGGTTCAGATGCATGTTAACTTCTTCAACGAAAGGTCAGGTTCTATTCCATCAAATAACATGGAGGACTATTTAACTTTCAACTGTGTCTTTGGTAAAATTTAGACCCACGTCCTTTGCCAAGATGCCATTTTTAAAAAAGTATTCATGTTGTTATTTTGTAACATAATTTTGGGGAATACATGTTCTTTCCGGGAATATAATTAAGTTCGTATGATATGATTATTAAAAAAATATAATTGTACTAATCTAAAAATTGCTGTTCTGAAATTAGTGATCAATTTGTTAAATTTGAATATGTCTACCTTCTATTTGGACATTTTTTGAAGCAGTTCCTTAGAAGTTAGAAGTAAATATCAATCATAATTATTATGTGAACATACAATTAAATCATGGCTAATAGATTAAAAATTAAGTGGTTAGGATTGTCAATGATATAATTATAATTAAAAAATAAACTTAATCAATTTTTTAAAAATCGTTGGTAATGGTAAGCCATATGTTTTCAGTTAAATCAAATTAGGAAGGTAGCATATAGGGCTTCCCTCTTCACTAATAAGCTCTCCCCTCTTCAGTCTGCCGCCATGCTCACTCCTGTTACGGATGAGGAGGTTAAGTGCGTCTTGTTCCAGATGGGCGATGATAAAGCGCCCGGCCCAGATGGTTACTCGGTTAAGTTCTTCAAATCTGCTTGGGGTATCGTGGGGCCCGATGTCTGTTCTGCGGTTAAGGAGTTCTTCTCTTCTGGTAAACTACTTAAGTCGCTCAACAACACCGTGCTTGCTCTCATCCCTAAGGTTGACTCACCGTCTAAAGTCACTGATTTCCGCCCAATCGCCTGCTGTAACGTTGTTTACAAATATATCAGCAAGATCATTGCGGATCGTATCAAGAACCAACTCTCTTCTCTAGTTAATGAAAACCAGTCTGCTTTCATTCCAGGGCGCCTTATCACTGACAACGTTCTTCTTGTCCACGAGCTCATGCGTGATTATCATTGTCATCGTGGTCCCTCCAGGTGTGCGTTTAAAGTCGATATCCAAAAAGCTTACGATACGGTTGACTGGTTTTTTCTTCGCACCATCTTGGTTGGGTTTGGTTTCCCCATTCGTATGATTGACTGGATCATGACGTGTGTCTCCACTGCTGCTTACTCTGTGAGCATCAATGGTAATATGCACGGATTCTTCGACAGTCAAAGGGGCATCCGTCAGGGTGACCCACTCTCTCCCTATCTCTTCACTCTTGTCATGGAGGTGCTTAACCTTATGATCAAGAGAAACATCTCTGACTCCGATTCCTTTAAATTCCATCGGCAATGTGAGGAGCAAAGTATCACCCATCTCTGCTTTGCCGATGACCTTCTACTCTTCTGTCATGGCGATAGCTCTTCGGTTCGTGTCATAAATGACTCTCTTGCTGAATTCTCTAGGGTCTCTGGGCTCCACCCTAACGAAGCGAAGAGTGAAGCCTTCTACTGCAATGTTGGTGAGAGGACCAGAGCTTCCATTGATCGTATTGTTAGGTTTCCGGAGGGATCTTTCCCTATCCGATACCTTGGTGTCCCTCTCATCACCACACGTCTTGTCCACAAGGACTGTAAAGGCCTTGTTGATAAAGTCAAATGCAGGATTAACGACTGGAAGAACAAGTCTCTCTCATTTGCCGGTCGTCTCCAGCTCATCCTCTCTGTCCTTTCTTCCATGCAAATTTATTGGGCCTCCGTTTTTATTCTTCCTAAATCTATCTCTAACGAGATTGAAAAACTCATTAGGGGTTTTCTCTGGTGCAACGGTGAGATGAAGCGTGGTAAAGCCAAAGTCTCATGGAAGACTGTTTGTCTCCCTAAGACCCATGGTGGTCTGGGTATTCGTAACCTTGCTGTTTGGAATATTGCCCTTATGGCTTCCCATGCCTGGAGACTCCTTTCTAATAAGGATTCTCTCTGGGTCAGGTGGATCCACTCGTACCGCCTCTGTGGGCGTAACTTCTGGGATGCCCCCAAGAAAAGCGGTACGGGCTATGCCTGGCGCAATATCCTCGACATGCGGGGTAAGATCAGGGACTTTATTGTCTCCAAGGTTGGGGATGGCTACTCTACGTCTGCTTGGTTCGATAACTGGCATCCTGCTGGTCCCCTCTCTAAGTTCTTATCCGCCCGTAACATCCATACTACGGGCTTTACTCCTGATTCTAAGGTTGCTGACCTTGTTCTCAACGGGTGTTAGGTGCGCCCCCATTGCTGGCAGGACTCCCATCCCGTTCTCCTTTCTCATAACCCCCCTTCTCTTTCAACGTCCGTTCCTGATAAACTCCTCTGGAAATCTTGCGACGGTAAGGTCTCTCCTTTTTCGGTCCGTTCTGTCTGGCACTCTATCCGCCCCTCGGAACAGCCTGTCGACTGGTATCATCTTGTTTGGTTCTCCCAGAATATCCCTAGACATGCCTTCATTCTCTGGGTTGCTCTCAAAGATCGTCTCAAGACCCATGATAAAATCAGAAGGTGGGAGTTGTTTGGTTCTCCCAACCTCATCTGTGTCTTCTGCGGTGATTGTTCCGATTCCTTTCCTCATCTTTTCTTTGAATGTTCTTTCCCTTCTATGGTTTGGCATGATCTTCAGCATGTTATGAACCTCTCCTTCCCCACAAATTGTTGGTCGGATATTATCAATCTTCTCAAGCCCATCTCTAAGGGTAAGACGGCCTGGTCCGTTATCCGAAGACTTGTGCTTGCGGGAGATATCTACCACATTTGGCAGGAAAGAAATAACCAAATTTTCAAGAATAAGAGAAGATCGTATCATGCTATTGTCAAGACTATTATTGATGATGTCCGTTGTAGACTGCTGAGTCTGTCTATGAAACCTTCCCCTAATGTTATTTTGGCTAAAAGGGTCTGGTCCCTCCCCTAACGTTAAGAGATGTATCTCCTATTTTCCACTATGGTCCATTATTCTCTCATTTCTCATCTTTTCTACTTTATTTTTCTCTGCTTGTATGGTTTGTTTTTTTTGCAGGATGTTTGCTTTTTTGTTCCTGTTATTTTCTCTGGTTCCAAATCCTGTTTTGGTTCCTAGTATTGCCTTGTTATCCATTAGGGTCTGTCTCAATGGGTCATTTTGTTGTTTCTTAGGTGGGGAGTCCCCAGCCTTCAATTGTATTTATTCTTTTTATTAATAAAATTTGTCAGAGGTACCGTCCTCTTTACCCAAAAAAAAATTAGGAAGGTAGCATATAGTTTGGAATATACAATTTTGTCTGCAGATATTTTGAGATATACGATTTTCCTTAAATAACCATTTTTATTCCATAATTAACGATCCTTAATCATTATTGATCATTCTTATCATAACTTTACATTCTTAGAAAATTAAAAACATTTATGAAAAAATAAGAAATAAATTACAAGTGAATAACTAACATTCTTATGAAAATGATAGAATGAAAGATAAAAAAACTTAAATTACAATTACAAGTTTAACATTCTCATAACTATGAAAACAAATTTCAATTGCAAAGCTATCATACTCTTGAGAATGATTATAAAATACATGTACAAGTACAAATATGAAATTCTCTTGAGAATAAAAGAGTTAAAAGAAAAACACATAAATTACAAGTACTATTATGAACTTCTCAAGAGAATGAGTGTAAATTACATGGGTAATGTAACATTCTCTTTAGAATGATGGAATTAATGAAAAAGGGAACATAAATTACAAGAGCAAATACTTTAAACACATTGGTTAAAAAATATGATCTAAATGTTATTGAATAAGGTTTTTACTCCACTGATAGTATGGAAGAAAATAATATCAATGTAAAGCATGTATTCAAAAATCAATACTCGCAAAAGAGAATATTTCTAGATAACTTGTTCAGATCTTGGATTGTTAAAGGAACTTCTTTACCGAATCAAGTGGTTGCAACAAAACAACATGTTCAAAACACAAAAGCTCTTTACAACAACAAAAGAAGAAAGAATTTTTGACAAAAGCAGTACAACATTAAAAATCAAACCTGTTCAAAACCAGCTTATGTACCAAATCAACCACATTTTCCAAATCTGAAGGTAGTTAAACCAACAAAACATAATTTTACAAAACGAAAGAACATTGCAGATACATTTCATGCTTGGGTGGATAAGAAGTTGGTTTTGTTCAAAGATAAATCTCTTTCATTGGAAGATATCAAGTTGTCATTCGAAGAGTTTTTATGCGAATCAACAAATTATAGTTCTTCATTTGAAAATAACAACTTTAAAAGAAAAATGGATTCGAAAAGATTTAAAGAAATCTATTTTAGAAAATTTACAATCTTTTGAATAAAGTCAAATGTTTCTCTTCGGTAGGAAGAGAAAATATGGCTTCTCTTCACTAAGAAGAGAATGAATGACTTCTCCTCGGTTTGGGGTGACAGAAGAGAAGACTTCTCTTGAAGAACAAAATTGCATAAAAAATCTATTGAAATTGGTATTAGAAAAATATAAGATTAATTGTGTTAAAAACTTGGAAAAATAAAAAGAGTGACTGAATTTTATTTTGCTTCAATTCGATATGCGGATGGATTTGATGAACACTTGATGGAATTTAAGCTAAATCCAGGTATTTGATGGACCGAACCGAGGAATTTTTTTTGATTTGGGTGTTAGAAATTTGATTTAGATGAAGAAACAAAAGTGGATCCAAAATGTAAGGGAATTCGGTCCGGTTGTAAGGTTAGGTGGTTCCATGAGTTTGTCTTTTGGCTTAATAGATAAAAAAAAGGAACCAAATAGAATGTAGGGGAACTGAACTGAGGGATTTGGGATGTAAGGGAAGTGTTCTCTTAGTAGAAATTGGGTATTAGGGTGGTGAGGGTAATTGGGTGGTGTTAGGAAGATATTAGGCAGGTAGTTTAGTTAGGGTGGTGGTGTAAGATGTAGCATGAGGGAAATGTGAATAGGGAGTAGCAGGTGGTAGAGTGATGGTCAGTTGAGGGAGGTAGGAGAGATAGAGAGAGAGAGAGAGACTTGTGCATTTAACGAAGGAAGAGGCAATAGTTGTTACATGGTCGGCTTGTGTCATGTTCATGCGCCAGGTTGGGACGAGATCATCACTCGTTGCCGTGTCCAGCTCCATATGGAGTGTGCCAACCATTCTCCTACAGTTAGAGTGGTGAACAGTATGTTCCTCAATGAAAAAAACATGTCTCATCAGCACAAATATACGCATCAGAAGATTGTACCACCAAAAATTTCTCTTATACTTCCATATTAACAACTATATTTCACTCGTAGCTCAAATAAAATATCTAATATCTCTTCTGCATAACATTTTTCAAAAATAATACTAGTGTCCATGAGGATCAATAATAATTGTAACACCCTAATTTTTTTTTTCAAAAAACATAATAACGCTAAAAGCACAATAGCGCTAAAAGCATAATAATGCTAAAAGCACAATAACATTATTCCATAAAGCATGATAACGCTATCGCTTTAGCATAGTTGTCAAACTTCATGTCTATCAGACATGAATATCAAAAATACGGTCCAACAAAAACATTTGGTTTGCAAGTTTACAACCGTGGGCGTTACAGATTTATATCAAAACAAACCATAGCAAGCAGAGATCGATTTAACCAACAATCAAAGGTGAGAGCTACGTATAGCTCCACTCCAATTAATCTCCCCAAAATATATCTAACATAGTGATTCAGCATCCTACTCTTGCGAACCTGATCCTGGAATACATGACATAAAATAAAATACGTAAGACAAAAATGTCTCGTGAGCTACATGGGTTTTAGACTCAAAACATTTATAAGCATAACATTTATCATTTTCAACCTTTGTACTCAAATCATAACATAACATTTTGCTGATAAAACCATTATAACTGAAACATGTCATCATCTTGCTTTTAAAGCCTTTCATAGAAAGTTTGTCATCATAAAACTTTAATTACTTAAACTTGACTGGAATTCATTTGTATCTGGATTTTTATACTTAGGGCTTTAATCACTCTTGGTGATACCCATAGTCTATACTGAGATGGTAAGAACAAAATCAAACCATCTCAGCATCTTATCACATGCTTTGACTGGTATCTCAACATGCTTTATTTTTATACTTAGAATAATCACGCTTGGTGATATCCCAAGTCTATACTAAGATGGAAAGAACACAATCTGTGCATCCTAGCACCTTGTGTTTTAGGACATCTACTTCACGAAGGGGAAGGTACCACCCCAGTAGATTCCACTATATTCCCTTGTGGGAACATCATGGCCCGGGCAAAACATTTTCATTATTTCACGTTGCTATTCATTTGTTGTCACAAATACAAGTCATGCATAAGCACATTAAGGTTATTTGCCTAAATACTTCTTTCATAATTGATAAATGGCAAGATGCCAAAACTTTCTTTCAAAACATTTCGGCGAAATGTCGAAATCATACTTTCAACTCATGTTAGGCTTATTGCCAAAAATATTTCCTTTCAAAACGTGTTCGGCTTAATGCCAATAATCATACTTTACAAAGCGTATTCTGCTAAATGCCAAAAATCATACTTTTCAAAGCATATTCGGCTAAACGCCGAAAATCATAATTTTCAGGAAACAGCAGTAAACTTTCATATAGATTTCACATTTAAAAGTCACATAAACTTTATAATCAATTGCCATGTACCCCATAGTGGGAAAATGCCACATGTACTCACATTGATCCGCTTAGCCTTTGCCTCTACGTGCTTCCGCACATTCCTTAACTTCTATACCGATAATATAGAATATTAGTATTATATTCAAATATTAACATACTACGTATGTTAAATAAGTCTCATTCATATACTCTTTTCAAACTAGTTCAACTAGCATTATTCTAAAAATATTCAATTTTAGTCCATTAATAAGTTAAACGTTCTTTTTACATATTATAATCTAACACTTCATGATATTAACTTTTTAGCAAGAATTCCCTTCATATGGTCAAGTTTGACCAAATCCGATAACTCAACGATTTAGTTCCTCATTTTACCCAAAAACTTCAAGTTTATAATTCTAACGCCAAATTAACGTCTTTTTTACCAAATTTTTAACATTTCTAACAATCTTGTGAAAATTCAACATGGTATAATAACTCGATTTACCATGTATTTCCATAATTCCATTATCAACGACTAAATACACAACTAGTGTATTTTTAGCTTTTTGACATAACATAACATTTACATATCTACCGGTCTTGGTAGTTTTCAAGTCCACAATGACCAATTCCATTCCAATCTTCTTTTCCAATTCCCATGTCTAACATCCATGTGTATCTAAACTTTATTCCATCTAGTTTAGCAATTACTAACTCGAAACAGAAACTTTTTGACATAAAACCCCATTATAAGTGATAAATATTCATGATTCTTCATCTAATCAACCATTTGCTAACATGCATGCAAAGATCCAACCAAAAATGTTCAAGACTTGAGTCACATAAGTGTTTTTGAGCTCATAACAACAAAAGAAACCAAAACCCTTGCTTAATTTCAACATGCATGAACGATTTTCGGATTTGACATCTAGGGTTTGAAAATCAGTTTATACCTTTTCTGATTTTTGCTCAAAAACCTTAAAATTCCGAAATTATGGTTGAATGTAGCTTGAAATTCGACTGAAACCTTCCATGGACCACCCCCCTTCTAATTGTCGGCAACCGCTGCCGCTGCTACGCCGGAAATCGCCGCCGCCGGCGATGTTTCTCCTCTTCTTTGCAATTACGGCGACCTGCTGCTGTGCAGCTGTCCTTAGTCGACTCCCCTTGCTCGGTTATGCTGTTAGAACACGCCGACTTCCTCCTTCTCTCTCGATTTCGAACACACACAAGTGTGTGTGCGTGTTTTGCGTCTGTTTTCCCTCTCACCTTCCGATTCCCTTCAATTTATGGTCTGCATGCAAAAAGAACGGGAGAAAACATGCCCACAGAAGCAAGGGAGGTGATTGGCTGATTTTAAAACTAAAAAGACGAAACTGCCCTCCCCTTTCCAGACTTCGTGAAATATTTCAGCTTTCCCAATTATTTTTCCTCAATTTTTCTGGGGGATAACTCCTTCATACGACATCCAAAATTTCCAAACTTTATACCTTTAGAAAGGTGGGAACGAGCTCTCTAATTTTCCCCTACTGACTCAAGTCTGAATGTTAATAGATGTTCTGTTATTAACCCTTGAAAATGACTCTTTGGTCATTTTTTTCACTTTTAGGCCATTTTAAAAGCTTCATAACTCCTTCGTTACAACTCCAAATGACCTGAATCTTTTTCCTATATTTTTTATCTTGAATATTACCAAAGTCACTTTTAGGGCTTTTTCTCAATTCCTTTTAAATTTTGAGATACTAATTTTTAAAGACTGATCAATAAAGTTTTCACTTTTGGGTCTTTTATGCGATTTCATTTCTACTCGGGTTCATATTTTACTATTATGTTACTAGAGTTACTTTCCTAATACTATAAAGCTAGTATGATACGTTTATGCACATGTAAAATATTAGGTTTATCGAAAACTAAGTTCATGTAACTCAAGAAAGTTTTAGTTGTCACAATAATAATTTCAAGAAGTTTTTCAATGTTTCTACCGTGGAGACCTCGCAAAAATAGAACGATCGTCGAGATCTTCTTGCTAATACTATGTCTAGTGATTGGAAAGCAAGGCGTGCCAACAATTAGTTTATAACATAACTTTTGTGTAAACTTGATTATTCATTATGTGATGTTGATACTATGTTTAATGATTAAAGAACTATATTGTTATTCCATTGTTCTTGT
Source organism: Cichorium intybus (assembly GCA_023525715.1). Lineage (NCBI taxonomy): Eukaryota > Viridiplantae > Streptophyta > Magnoliopsida > Asterales > Asteraceae > Cichorium > Cichorium intybus. Next base: position 19,456,205 of record CM042009.1, read on the forward strand.
GTAAACATTTTATTCATTATATGATAATGATAATATGTTCAATGGTTGAACAACTTGATTACTAATCCATCATTATTGTTTAACTTTATTTTGTAGGGATAATAGTGTGACGCAAACACAATTGGACTATGACAAGGATACAAAGTTGGATTACGACATTGTTGGAGTTACATGCATCTGGAAAGTACAATGGTGCCGACAACGGTTTCAAACCCAGTTACTTGAAGGCGGTACAACAACTACTAGATGTAAGTGTTCCTAATTCACATTTGAAACCAGAACCTTATTTTAAATATATGCTGGAGACTTGGAAAAATCAGTTCAACCAATGGTGGATTTCATACAGGGCACTAGGGGGCCCAGCCCCTGCTAACTTTCAAACACGTAGTGTAATTTTTATTTATTTATTTATTTTTCTAATAAGGTGCAACCCTGCAAAAAAATATATTTTATTATATTACCTCAGAACAAAACAAATTTCGGTGCCACGACTATTGGTAAATCCTGAGTTCGCCCCTGAGTTCAACATCGTGCGTGGAGTGAATTTGGATGAGATTGAGCGAAATATTGTGTATCGTCGATGATGAAGTTTGGGATAAGTACATAAAGGTAAATTCTAAGTTTTTTTGTAATATATAGAAATTGTCATTCAAAGGCTTAAACGTAAGGAATAGTAACATGTTAATTTCGTGATTTTATTGTAAAGTCATATGTTTTTGTGATAAGCCATTTCCACAATACGATGACTTGTGTAAAATCTTTGGTAATGATAGAGCTACTGGTAGGGAAACAATTGATCTGGGAGAAAATGATGTCATTGAAGAGACACAAAGAAGCTTGCATATTGATGTTGAAGGGTTCGAAGATGTCATTGAAGAGACACAACCAATTACTACTGTTACTAGTAAACGTAAAAGAAGTAAAATTGTTGATCTAGAAAAACTAGGGTTATTGTTATATTGGCCCCATAAACTTTCACAAAAAATTTTAAAAGGTCACTAAAGATATTTTCGGACCTTTTAGGTCATTAAACTCGAAAATGACTTGTGTTTTATACCAATGAATGTATTTTTAACAAGTTGTCCGGTTAATATAATTAAAAGAATATAATAATAATACCACGTGGTGGCTTACATGGAATGGTCATCTTCTTCTCTTATATACATCTCAACACATTCTAAAGAATTGTATCGGTTTATCTCTCAATCACAATGCTTATAACCAGTAATCTGTAATCCCCTTCTCGAATCGCCCTCTAGAACCTTCTTGTTTCCCATCCATGGCGTCTCCATCTCAAGCAAGTCTCCTTCTCCAGAAACAGCTGAAAGGTCTCACCGTCTTCTCGATTCTAGGGTTTAATTTCGATTTACTTTAACTTGCTGTGATTCTTTATTTTCTTGGAGTATGTGTGTGTGGAGGACGACGGTGATTCGGTGGTGCTGGTGAAGGATATAAATGTCAGCACTTTGTCGCTTCGTCAATGTCATCACATTTATCAGAGATTTAACCTCAACATCGAAATGACCAATAGCAGCTGACCTTAGGGACTGATGGTTCGATGGCGCCCAATCGACTTAGGGTTTTAGAGAAACTGAGAATTTCAAAATAAACGGAGAGATTGAATGATGGTTGAATGGCTGACAGCGTGAACTGGTTACCTTTTACAGACAGAGAACCACCCAGCCGTCGACCACCAGCGTGATCCCAAAATCGATGGGACTCCCACTTTAGCATACCAACCCAGAGATGAGGGATTAACATCACTTTTAGAATTAACAGAGGGCAGTGGGGGGAACAAAGAGCTATCTTCAAGGGCTACTGTCTCACCTTCGTTCTTCATGGAATCGTGAACCACAAGACCGAATCTGGTCCTCCCGCCGTCACTGCCGGCCACCGGGCACCGGGTTTCATCGGAAAACGGCGCCGGCGCCACTGCCCTTCTCCTCTTTCGTCGATGCCGACCACCGCCGCTGAGCAGCATCTTCTCCTTGCTCACATGTTCGGAATTACGCTGTCAGACCCGCCTGTTCTCTTTCTTGGTCGCGATCTTGAACACATAAGTGTGTTTGGGTGTGTGTGCGTTCTCCTTTCAAGCCCCCTTCCCGCTTTCCCTTTTTTAATTTTCTGATTTTCGGTTAGCGTATAAAGAGAAGCTATCGTTCCCGATTTCCCGCCTGTCATCGGAAGATCAACGACGATAAAGCTAAAGCAAACGCAGTAAAATCACTTCCAAAGCACCGGATTCCGAAGAGGGAGTGCTTCAAGAACTTGTAGATGTAGCGGGGATGACGAAAACGTAAGTGCACCGAAGAACTTGGAGGGCAGCCTGGCAGGTTTTGATTTGGGAAAAATGTTGCCACATGGACACTATGAAAATCTACGTGGACACTATGTAAGTGCCACATGGACTATAAAATATTCAAATGACACCTGGATTATCCACATCAGCATTAGATACCGTCTCAAACGGTTACCCTTCCAAAAAGGATTTAATTAACACGTTTTAAGTTAGTTTAAGGATCTAGAAAGATCAAAATTTAGTTGAAGGACCTTTTAAAATATTTTGAAATACTTTATAGGATCATTACGACAATAACCCGAAAAACTATTATAAGGAAGCAGCAAAAGAGATGGAAGAGACTTCAAGTTGTTGGGTGATAAACTTATGGAGACAATAAGGAATATAGGAAGGGAAGAAAGTAAGAACGTGTGTGATATGATATATAATGTTACCAAAGATATACAATGTTTGCAAAATATCAATATCAAACAATGGCTTAAGGCGATTAACACAATCACCAAAGACAAATTTCTTGCTCGATCATTTTTTAACATGGGTGAAGATGAAAATATTTGTTATGTAGAAATGATTGCGGATTGACTTAATTTCATAATCGGGGTAATTAACGTTAGTTTTCTTAGTTACGAATATTGAAATTGTTTTTTTTTGCACCGTTATTCTTGGACATAAATTTTAAATAATATGATTTTCATATTTTTTTATGTTTGGGCTATTTGTAAATTATTCTTTTATATTAGAGTTATGTTTTTCCATACACAATATGTGTATAATATATGTTGGATATGGAATAAACATTGTAAAAAAAAATCAGTTCCATTTAATTTATTAACACAACCAAACTAGATGAATGTTTATCAACAACATTTCTCTGGTGAATTGTTGTTCTACCAAACGGTAAAATCAATTGTATTTCCTCAACTTAATTTTCTTTCTCTACATCATCATTATTTGTTGCAATTCTATTTCACCATACCAAATATGACTTAACTTTACACTTTTTATAAACATAAACAATGCACCTGTTTTTATTCATAATAACTTTATACCCAAAGTTTTTATACACAAAACAACTTACTTCCTAACCGAAAGCATATAAATGTATAATCTTTTACCCATAATACCAATATAATTAAGTTTTTTTTTCCTTTAATAACAATACAAATTTTATCTATAATAATAAATTTTTAACCAACAATAGAAATACATAGTGTGAAACTTGTAAATCTTTTATAATTTCAAGTTATATATTGATATTAACAGTAATGACATAGCTATTTTGTCATTATAGGTGAAAGAATATAATGCATGGCCATTTTGGATTGCCAATATTAATAAAGAAAATAAATATGTTATTATTTCTTACAATCGGATTATTTTTTTATATTTATAAACGGTTAAAAATAAAATAGAAAAACATAGATGTTGGGACTTAGAACCAAGAAATTCAAAAGAAAATCCTGCTGGCTTACATGGAAGGCCCATCTTACCCCAAAAAGAGCCCACAGTTTGTAACAGAGTATCATAGTACTATGGTCTATCTATGTAGTATGTACTATGTATGACTAACTGAGCATGCCTCGTTGAGACGTTGATCCAAGTCCACTCAAGTCTCAAGACATCATGTGTTATAAAATTAAAGATTGCATCTATTTAATAATTGTTTTCGATTCACAATTTGTATCTTCAAAATCATATATTTTGTGGTTTACTTTCATTTTATATGTTTATCTGATAAATTTGCCCGCATCAGCTGATAAGATACATTCAGATTAATATCTAACTAGCGGGTAACCCGTGCGTTGCACGGGTCGATGGGTTAGAATTTCCAAAGTACAATGCCTTAATAAAAAGAAATAAAAAGAACATTGTCATAATAGATAGAAAGAAATCAAAATCTAATGCTACTATAAAAAAATAAATGAAAGTATGTCGCCTTAAAAAAAATTTACTGAACATCTATTCCTTTGTTACCTTGTGTAGCAACTTTTCATGCCACCACATGTAATTGTATCTTCCTGCTTTGCTTTGTCTAACTTTCTTTTTTGATCAAACTTGCTAAAAAAATGAAGATCATCAAAACATAGACAAATTATTAAACATTCTGAATAAATTACGCATAGAAATCTGCAATAGGTATAATCACTGTTAGGACCAAATAATTGGAGTGTTGCACGAAAACTGATTCTAACTACCTATCCATAAGTTTTAGTTATTTGATTATTTAATTCTGATTCTTATATTCGCAATAATACTTTGAAATTTTAGGTCCAAATAACCCCTAATACCATTCCTTTCATCCCATGCAAATTTCAAGAATTAATATAAATGTATATTTAAATTGGTAATGCAAGCAAAAACAAAATTATAATTAATAGTATTTTTAGCTTTACAATGACTCTGTATGCATGAAAAAAGGTTGGGTGACCTATGTGGGACAAAATAAAAAGTACATTGCTATTCTTTGACATTTTAACAATACGAAAAATATAACACATATAATGGAAATAAAAGGGCTAACCGTACATTAGGGGCAACCGGGACAATTTTTGCAACAGCCTTTTTGCATGCTATCAATTCTTCCATCAAGTTATAATTAGTATGTAGACCTATTTCATAAAAAAAGATCATATAAATAAAAAAGGAAAAAAAAGTGGTTAGTTAAAGCACCGACCATGGTGAAATTTAAGACATGTTTGGTCCGTGGATTCTAGCAGAATCCAACGGAATTGGAATTGAAGCTTCCATTCCCTCGCATGTTTGGTTAACAAATAAACAGAACTCAACTCTGACCGAATTCCACGTTTGATGCAATTAAATTTCTCTTCGTTTTTTATTAAAAACCAAAATACGCTCATTATATGTATATTGAGATTAAATGAAAATATAAATTCTATCCGTAACCGAAATTTTAAATTATTCAAGTATAATTCATGAATTTCATTCCATTTCCTGCCAACCAAACACGTGACGGATTACAATTCTTCCGAATTGCAATTCCATTAATGGATTCCATCCCTTCTAAAAACATTCTACGAACCAAACGCCCCTTAAATACAAATATGAAATATCAACCAACAATTAACAAAATGTCTTACGTCCGGATGTGCCGCATAAAACAATATTAAAACCTTGTTCTTTCCCTTTCTTAACGGCCTGTGATAGAACTTCACAAAAAGAACTTCAAGATCACGTGTTAGTAGCCGTTAAAATACCGTGCTTTGCACGGGTCGAGGGGAGAATGAATTTTTTTTTCTAAACCGGGTGTTTCGCTCTTTGTTCTCTCATTTGGCATCCCATTACCGCTTATTATCATGTTGAAATCCTGGTTATTGTGACCCAACAAAATGAAATTCTCAAAAAAAAATGTAAGTATATTGCTATATCTTGCATTTGGCTAAATTCAGGAAATAACAATGTACTATTATTTTGGGAACATAAACCACATGGACCAAAACTGTAATTTACTCTAAAGTTAATGGTTAAAAAGACAATAATTATTATAATAATCTAACACTTAAAAATGAGTGGTTATATTTATATATACCTGAAAGAAACTTCAAGAAGGTTGCTCTTACAAAAGACCGTGGTTTTACTGCACATTCGAAACACTATTAGAACCCAAAAGGATTAAAATTCTAATTGCAAGAAATAGCAACATACTTTGACTTTTTGACCAATATGAAACTTAACTAAAAAGGTTTAATTTTATTAAACCTGATTCAAGATCAAGCATCTGAATAAGCATGAATGTGATGTTGACACCAGCTACAGCAAAAGGGTATTCCCACATTGCCCTGTCACCTTCTTGCTTACGTAGAAGATCTTGAAATGATTTATGTACACAAGATATAATTTCAAAATAAAAATTATATATGCAAGAAATAGCAATGTACTTTTATTGATTTGTTTATAATAGCATTCTACTTTCAGTGAGAAGGGGTATACCTGGAAATTTCTGGTGAAATACAGTAAGTTCTCCAGTGATATGAACCCACCACCCCTGTAACAAAACTCATTAGTTTATGATTATTTGGAAGTTAATGACAGCATTCAAGGGCAAAAAGGGAATTTTTTAAAAAACCTAAAATCTGTGGAAGGATCTTTCCCTTGCCAGCCCATCTCCTTCCACTGTTCAGAAATTAAATCACTAAGTTCCTCTTCAGGAAAGGCAGCTTTCCATAATGCCCTTAATGCTTCCTATTTAAATAAAATAATTAATGCCCTTTCCTTTTATAGACATAAAGATATCTTTGTATATATTTACAAGAAAGAGATTCAATAGATATGTATTTTGTAAATGGTGTAGTGACAACCTAGGTCGCACAACCTTTCCTCAAATTTGATGGTCTATAGCTCCATTTCAAGCTCGGAATTCAAAATCAGTTTGAGTGTAGAGTGGAATATATTATTTAAAGATTTAAAGAAATTGAATATATATATATATATATATATATATATATATATATATATATATATATATATATATATATATATATATATATATATATATATATATATATAAAAGCAATTTCTCAAATTATTAAAGTTAAGGTAAAACACGTGGTCAAATTGTCAAATTGTCAAATGGAACCACCCATTTTGGCCGCTTTGTAATTATTCCAAAATAAAGAGTTTTTATGCTTACCTCATTTTAAAGTTTTTCCTTGACAGTTGTAGCACCAATTATCACGATCAAGAGAGACTGAAGGTTGTGCCTTTAAAAACTCTTGTTCCGATGTTTTATATTCTTCTTCTTCAAGATCACAATATGCAATTGCCAAAGTAAGCCCGACTGAATTTTTTGGCATTTGACAGCAAATCCCAAAGAACTCCCTGCAAAAACTCAACAATAAGGTTAAATGCAAAATAGGAACAATAACCAACTAAATAAATAACACTCACATGTAAACATTAGACTGTTTGATGGTCAAATCTACAACAAACCTTGATTCGTTAATTTGTGGATCTTGATGTAGCCTAACTCACAACCTAACAACAGCTCACCATGGAATCTACAACAAACATCGGTTTATTATTATTATATAGAAAATAACAAAAGAAGAAAATGATGAACTTTTAAGCCTTAACGAATAAATTCATTTATAGATCGAAATCAGAAGAGGATCACATGGTGGCAGTGGAGATGAAATAGAAAAGTCAAACACAACATGGTTTTTACATAACGTTTACTTCACCCATCTATTCAAAATTTCAAAGCAGACCAAATGTCATAAAGTTACTACTCCATATTCGAACAAAAAATAAAACTGAAGATCCGAACAAAAAAATATCCATTTTCTTCGATTGTATATTTACCTTTCTCTGCAACAAATTAACAAAAGATTTGAATAGCAAAACCTTATAATTGAAAATGTTGAACCAATTGGTTACCTTTGAAAATCAAGCAAACAAAGATTCTCAAATCTGGTTAATGAAAAAGAGGCCAAAGAGCATGAGACCCCAATGTAAACATTGCGAATTCATACCTACAAATTAACATAAGAATAAGGAAAACAAATCAATCTCAAAAGTGATAAATTGCTCTATTTATCCAGGTATAAAAGAGAGAAAGATAGAGGGAAATACCTATCATCTATGAAGATAAATTCACCCAAGCAAAGTAGGAAACTGTATCATCAGCATCATCAAGGTCTATTTCATTTGATTTACCAATTCCTTTTTAGAAATGGTTTGAAAAACTAGTAAATTTAATTCATTTACATAATTTGATTATAATTGAAGATGGGAAAACAAAATGGATGAAGTAAAAATTGGTATAAACAATTGGAAACTGATGTTCAACATTTAATCAAGTAAAATACACACCATATGAACGAATAATTATCTCACCTTCCGTTCTAGTTTATGGCGATGTTCATTGGATGAAGCTAACTCGGCTTCCAATTCCGTTATCCTTCTACTAAATTCTTCATCACTTTGCTTCTGTTTCTAGATTCAAAATACCAATAATTTCCCATTACTCTTTACAGAGGACCTGAGAAGGTGCCAAAGATATTGATAAAATCAAGGATGTTAGGCAAATACATAAAATCAAGGATGTTAAGCAAATACATAAACATCTCTCCCATTGATGCCCTCCTTTCATCTTCGAAGTCAGCAGTCAGTAATCGAGAAGAAGAATTCAGTAATCCAAGTTTCGAAGTCAGCAATCGAAAATCGAGAAGAAGTAATCCAATGACAATCAAGAAATAAAACTGTCAATGGCAAGAATCAAAAGCCAAATAAAAACGTATAAACATACCGTACCTCCCTCCATTCGTTGATTGAATCTGACCGTTTGATTATACTTATCGATGTTTTTTCGCAGAAAAGGTCCTTTAGGGCTCAGAAAGCTCAACTTTTTCAAATTACAGTACCAAAAAAAACCCTAGTTTTTCCACCGAATCACTACACTCCTCAATAAACTCCAGGTTATGCAATCCAACACCGATTGTCAGAAATCAAATTGATTTCTCGGATGAATAGACGAAGTATGGGGACCTAGAGAGAACGGGGACAGAGCCTTTCAGTGGTTTTCAGTGGTTTTAGGCACGAAAAAGGGATGTGTCGGTGCAAAATCGATGAAAGAACTGATCAACTGCGTAGCCGCATTCGTAATCGCATTGGTACTCGTCGTCAGAGAACTGATCAACTGCGTAGCCGCTATAATAACGTGCTCCTCCAGAGTGCAAAATCGATGAAAGAAACCGGGAAAAGGGGCCTCCATAGTTGATGTTTGAAGAACGCCGATATAGCACCAGAGAAGAACAAAGCACGAAACCTGTTGAGGAAGCGTTGTGTGTGAAGAAAGTTGAAAATGGTGGAGATTTCCTTTTGAAATTGGATGTCAACAGAAACCCTAACCTGGTATGCATATTGCCGGAGAAGATTCGGGCATGGCTCTGTGTTAGCTTCGAGCGGTGGCAGGAGGAAAAGCAACCAAGAGTGATACATCCGAGAAATCAATTTGGGGCGGTGAAACAAAACGGATCCACAAAATGGATCCAAAAAACCGGTGTCACAAAAAAACGTAACATCATATACCAAAAATTTCCGTTTTTAAATATAGATATAAATATTGTGATCAACATATACAATTTCTACACAATCTGTTCCACCATAAAACTAATATCTAATATTGTTTAGTCGACTGTCTACACATTAAGTTCGACAATAAAGTCAAATTTCAAAAATTAACTCGCAATGATCGGAATTTACCGTAAATAAAAAAAAAAACACACTTGACAAACATGGCCAATGTGAAGCAATTAATATAAAAAATGGGTTAATGACTTAAATGATAACATTCGATATTTCGTGTTCACATTTAGCCAACAATGTTTTTTTAGGGTGGGGGGAGTAATGAGTTTTGAACCCACTCATCCCACTTGCCACATCAGTTTTTTTCTCTCATCTCACTTCCATCTTTCCCCATCCCACTTCATGTCACACCTATGGAAGCAGTTCCCACCAAACCCACTGAACCCGCAAACTCACATCATATTTTTTATTATAAAATTAATTAATTAATTACACAATTTAATTTAACATTAAATTTAATATTCAAATTAATATTAAAATGCAATAAAAGATTAAAAAAGCAAAATAACATTAAATTTAAAAGCACACTCTTACAATAATAAAAAACATAAATATAAAAAAACAACCTAAATACGAAAATAAAATCCTAAAGAGCGTTCACAAACAACCTAAAATTTCCAACCGTACATCTGTACTATTTGCTGTTTTTTTCCAAGAACCAATGCTAATTGAGGTCCGGTTAAATGGTCATTGGGGGGGGGGGGGGGGCGAAGAAAGGGTTTTAAATCATTTTGTTCACGTGTCCATTTGAGCACTTCTATCTCTTGCTCACTGAGGGCTGATTTCCTCTTCGATTCCTCCACCTGTGTAATTAGAACAGCCATTCTTCCAAGAACCAATGCTAGGTTGGACTTGGGAATAATTAGGTTGGACGTGGGGATAATTAGGTTGAAATGAGCCGAAATCAGGTTGGAACTGGATATAAGCTTGGAATTGGGGAAATTGGTTGACGTTATAATAATTTGGGGATGGGGTTAGAGGGACATCCTCGCGGTTTTTATTTTTGGAAAAACTGTGTTTTTTGGAGTTGCCTCGGCTAGAACTCATTTTGTAAAAAATAGGGGTTTTTTTAATAATAGGAAAGGGTATAGAAAGATGTTAAGATAAAGAGAATACATATATATATATATATATATATATATATATATATATATATATATATATATATATATATATATATATATATATATATATATATATATATATATATATATATATATATATATATATATATATATATATATATCAGTGTTGTAAAAGTCGGCCTAGGCGGCCGCCTAGGCGCTAGGCGGGCGGGTTCTGCCTACGATTAGTGGTAGGCGGACAAGTTAGGCGGGCTTGGTCAATGGCGGTCAAAATCGGATTTAGGCGGTCCTAGGCGGGTCTGGGCGGGTCTAGGCGGCAAAATTTTCAATTTTTGAAATTTCAAAATTTCAAAATTTTTCAAATTTCAAAAATTTTCAAAAATTATCAAATTCTCAAAAAAATCAAATTTTTAGATTTTTAAATTTTAGGTTTAGAAAATGTCATTAATTATGATAATCGGTGGCTAAGTTACAATTATTGATGATTAAAATTATCAAAAATGTCATTAGTTAGTCTAAACATTCTGATGTTTGATGACTTACATATTTAAACATTTAGATATGTCAAAATTTTATAGTTATTTATTCATTTTGTAGGGATATAGGTAATATCTAAATTTTAAAAAATAAATTTTGTTACAATTAATACTCTCCGCCTAGGCGCCGACTAGTCCTAGGCCCCAGTCGACCGCCCGCCTACCGCCTAACGACTTCTACAACCTTTATATATATATATATATATATATATATATATATATATATATATATATATATATATATATATATATATATATATATATATATATATATATATATATATATATATATATATATATATATATATATATATATATATATGTATATACACATACATACATACGTACATACATACATACATACATACGTACGTACGTACGTACGTACGTACATACATACATACATACATACATACATACATACATACATACATACATACATACATACATACATACATACATACATACATACATACATACATACATACATACATACATACATACATACATATATATATATATATATATATATATATATATATATATATATATATATATATATATATATATATATATATATATATATATATATATATATATATATATATATATATATATATATATATATATATATATATATATATATATATATATATATAGGGTTAGGATCCGGTAGAAACCGCGAGGACTCTTCTCGTCCAATCATTCTCATAAGGGCAATAACGTTAAAACGTCTTCCTTCGACGTGACACAATCACGTGCGACGCACGTCCACGGAACGAAATACGAACTCGAGGATTTAAGTGGGTTATTTAAGTTGGATTTTTTTCAACGTGATTTAAGTGGGTTTTTTTTCTCGTTTTTTTCCTTTTTCGTTTTTTTTATTTTTTTTATTTTATATTTTTATATTTTTTTTCAATTTTTTTTTATTTTCGATTATACTCGGTTTTTGAATTTTTTTATTTTTTTTTATTTTTTTATTTTTGTTTTTTTATTTTTTTTGAATGCTACAGTACTCAATTTTAATTTTTTTTCTTGTTTTTTTCATTTTTTATTTATATTTTTTAATTTTTTAAATTTTTTAATCTTAATTTTAACGTTTTTTTCGTATCTTTAATCTAATCATTTAGATCATGATATTTTTAATCATAACGTTTTGGATCATGTATTTTTGGATCATAACATTTTGGATCATAGTTTTTTTGCATCTTGGATCATAAGTTTTGAATCATTTTGTCATTGTATGTTTCTTTTAACTGATTTTGGATCATAACGACTGTTGGATCTTGAATCATAACGAATTTTGGATCTTGGATCATAAGTTTTGAATCATAAAATATATTTTGGTTTTAATATTTTTGGATCATATGTATTATTTTGCTATTTTTGATGAGTTTTTTTTACTTAAAATATAAAAATGAATACGAAAAAAACATTTTTTTCAATTTTTTTTTTTGCAAACTTACTAATATAATATCTACAATTATCCATTAATTTTTCATAATTTTTGGAATTTTTTTTTAATTTTTAATTTTTTATAATAATAACAAATAAATAAATATTTTTTTTAAATTTTCATGATTGTACTTATTTTGTAGAAAATTAAATTTTAAGAACTTTGGGTTTTTCAGATTTTTTTTTCAAAGAAAAATAGAATTATTGCCAAGATACAAAGTGGGTGGAAAATAAAATAAAGGTAAACCAATCCATGCTGACACGTGGCGCGTGAGTCTAAAGGCGCGTGAAGTTTGCAATCTGATGCGTAAAGTTTGTTCAACAAAGACCATTTTGCCCTTTCAAAATTATGTTTCCTTCCCTCATAGTTTCTAATATATACAAAAATAGTCCTTCAATTTTAAAACATAATCATTTTTTTCACATTGAATCTAATCCATCCAATTTTTAAGATTAAATGCTAAGATTTGTCCTTACGGTTTTTACCGGATTTTGGGTTCCTACACGATCTATATATATATATATATATATATATATATATATATATATATATATATATATATATATATATATATATATATATATATATATATATATATATATATATATATATATATATATATATATATATATATATATATATATATATATATATATATATATATATATATATATATATATATATATATATATATATATATATATATATATATATATGAGTAAATTACATATTTGGTCCTCTGTGGTTTACCAAAACTAACACTGAGCACCCAAGTATTGGATTTGCACTAGATGAGTCACTAAAGTTTCGTTAAACCGACACATTGGTCCCTGGTCTATATAAAAAGACTTTTTTTCCCTTTTTATTTTCTTTTTTCTTTTTCTTTTTACCCTTTTGTTTTTTTAATAAATAAAAAATAAAAAACCCATTTGAATTAAAAAGAACCCAATTGACTTCTGATTTCTTCTTCGATATCGTGATATACCCACCCGACATTAACGGCGGATTCTTCAACTCCGCCGTGAACAAGGCCTTTGGCACACCCGCCAACACCAATTCACCATATCCATTGCCGATTTCTCTTCTGCAACCACCACTTTCTGTTTCGTCATTTTCTTTCCTACTTCTTCAACGATTAACCTCTGATTTCTTCCCCGTTCAAAGCAAAACCCAAGAACCCAATGGATGTAAAACGAAATCAGATGAAAATACTAACAAGTCAGAAATCACAGAGAGAGATTGTGGAAGATAATTGGGAGTGAGAGAACTCTGTAATTAGGGGTGAAGGATACTTGCGACATGCTCGGCCTCACCGCCAGCACAGCATGTGAACAAAGCAACCCTAATTTCAAAACCAACTCCATTACCTCAACATTGAAGTCGTGCTTCAGTTTTGGGTCAACCGCCTGCGAGAGTGTCTCCTTAAACCAACAATCCAATACGTAATCGACCAAAATCACCGCCTCTTGCCGTCCTTGCAACTCTAACGGCCGCCGGCCACATACAACCTCTAAACAAAACGCTCCGAAAGCAAAAATATCGATGGCAGTGGTGGCTTATCCTTTTCGGGCCAATTCAGGTGCTATGTACCCCAAATTCCCAACCAAATGGGTCGCTTTCCCAACGAATCCATTGATCTTCACCTTCACGGCTATTTTAGTAAAAAGAGTTATATGGAAAATTGTTAAAGATTGAACACAGAAATGGAAAATTCTAGTAAACAGAGTTATATGGTTCACGAATTTAATCAGGTCAAAGAAACCCAACTTGATTAACAAATTAAACCTCAAAAATTTCACTCCGTAAAAGCTTTTGGATAGAAATGCGTTTGACTTTTGAGATCAGAACAAGATTTAACTGCAAAATTGACATAATCTTATGAATTATCGGCGATAACTTCGATCATGCATTAAAATATGTAGTAGATACTATAAGTTTGAGAAATATCGAATGAAATTAGTAAACAAATCAGTATCGATTTCGACTACGAAGAGTTACAGAAAGAAAATCTGGTGTGGATTGAAGTGGGTTCGATCATGCATTAAAATCTGTAGTAGATACTATAAGTTTGAGAAATGTCGAATGAAATTAGTAAACAAATCAATATATATATATATATATATATATATATATATATATATATATATATATATATATATATATATATATATATATATATATATATATATATATATATATATATATATATATATATATATATATATATATATATATATATATATATATATATATATATATATATATATATATATATATATATATATATATATATAGGTTTGCTGTTCGTGAGTAGCAATTTCAGGGTCAATATCGACAAGCTCGGTCTCGAGGACATACTCCTTGTTCTCGTACCTCAGAGCCATCTTGATATTTCTAATCCAGTCATTGTAGTTTGTTCCGTTCAATTGAACCTTGGAACACAGTGAGAGGATAGAGGGAACAATGGAGTTTGAGTGGGGAGCGGATTGATCAGCAGAAGACATCTATAAAAGAAGGTAAGTTTAATTAGATACTTGTCGGTCCTTATAAAAACCCAATATAAAATAAGGCTATGATCCAACTATAACAATTTGCAACATAGAAGAGGGATGCCGTAATCTATAAGAAAATTTTATAAAGGTAGGCGAATGACGATTCAGCCAATTCCACCGCGGAAAAATAATCTTATTATAAATGGAATTCCTAGTTTCTTTTGAGATATATTGAACTGTTCAATAGCATGTTTAATCTCGGATATGCCCCACCGTTTGTGACTGGGATGCCAAGGCTCACAAATCGGGTGTGAATAACCATACAAATTAGCTTGGTACTCTCGGGGTCCATTATCATCTCAAATTGATGTGCCGGTTAACCACACACGCTCCATCAACAATGATAACACCCGAGACACCCATTGCCACTCTTTATGAACCCCCATTGGTGTGCCGGTAAACCACACACGCTCCACCAACGTTTCATAAAGTGCAATGTGCAATTTCATGGGGTAGCATCAAATTCACATTTTTCCTAAAGTAACTAGATTGGGATTTTTTGTAAAGGTTCTAGTACTTTGATCATTATACTTTTAATGATTAAGTGGTCCTATCAAAACTGTTCAGCTAACGACCCTCCACTGATCAGGCGAGTGGCGGGCGAGAGTGTTCACCCATTAGACTGCCATTTTATAGGCAGCCTACTTATACCCACTTTATAGACCAGCTTCGTGAATGAGGCCTACTATTGAATTGACTGACCAATTTTATCTTATACATATAGTATTAACAATTAATAACATATATAAGATGTATTTTAAAACCCTTTAAAATATTCAAGGTTTATCTTTTAATTTTACCAAATTTAACAATTAAATTTTGAATTAAATTAAACCTTAAATTCGATTTAATCAATTTTAATTATCAATT
Source organism: Cichorium intybus (assembly GCA_023525715.1). Classification (NCBI taxonomy): domain Eukaryota; kingdom Viridiplantae; phylum Streptophyta; class Magnoliopsida; order Asterales; family Asteraceae; genus Cichorium; species Cichorium intybus. Next base: position 19,472,107 of record CM042009.1, read on the forward strand.
AATTAAATTAATTAAATCTAAATATTTTAAACATTTTAAAATATTTTTCTGGATTTTTGTATTAATTTTCGACAATTTAAAATTAATTAAATCCCTTTTGAATTATCTTTTAATTAACAATTAATTAAATTAATTCAAATGAAGATAGGTTTATCCAAATTAATCAAATTAATTAAAACCTATCCTTAAACCCCTAATTTTTGATTTCAAGGAAAAAGGTTTAAGGTTATCCATTTAATTAACAAATAAAGTTACCAAAAATAGAAAACCTCCTAAAACCCTAATGCCAGATTTCGAAATTAACAAGGGGGGGGATTAGGGTTTCCAAAACCCTAATCCTAGAAATCGATCCACATATATATTAGGGTTTATAAGCTTTAAACCCTAAAACAGTTATATCAATTCAACAAGAAAACAAAACAGTCTCTGATACCACTGAAAGGTTTTCTGCAAACCATGAACTAAATAACCTAAGTTCACATGCAACCTATGAGGATCTATGTTTTCTTCTAATTGAACATATAACAAAACCTAAAGGCCATAAGAAAATTAACTAAAAGAATAAAATTAGAAAACCAACCTTTTAGAATTTTCTGGAAGCTGAGCAGCAAAAATATCCTGCCTCAAATGAGATCACACCCAAGCCGAGAGGATTATGGATCGAAATTCCAGAGAGAAATAATAGAATGAGCAACCGATAATGAGGTCTAGGGGTCCCTATTTATAGGGAACCAGGTGGCAAAGCTAGAAACCCTAGTCGTAGCCCATTTTCCGGATTATCTGTACGCGCGCCGCGCGCCGCAATTCAATTATTGAATTTGTACGACTTTAATCCCTAACCTCCTGATTAATCTAATTAATGCCACATAAATTAATCCAATTAATTTCTGATTAATTATTAATCAAATAATATTATTTCTTATTAATATATTATCTCCATAATATATTAACAAACAATATCTTGATTTATTAGTCATATAATAAATCAACCCTTTCTCTCTACTTAACTTTCCAACAAACCTCCGGCCATGAGGGCAACCCAAATGGACTATGCTACTGTTAATTAGGTAAATACTAATTATCAGTCATGGCTTAGACACCTAATCCAACAGTCTCCCACTTGGATAAGTCTATGACTATAATTACCAATTTAACCTCTAATTAACCAGCACTTTTAGCTTCCTAGAAACCACTGCCAAACTCTGATCTAATCAGTTCTGTCCATAGATAAGTGATCAGATGATCCTCCGTCCAACAAGATATTTTCAGACTCAAGACATGGATTAAAGTCAATCCCGGTCTGATTCACTGTTCCTCGATTTCCGATTTGCATATGACTCTTAGACTACCAATTTAGTCCCGGTTGGCCAAGCATTTTAGTCAACTTCAAATTCATCGAGAGGCCTACAGATATATGTTCCCCGTTAGGGTCAAGGGACGAATAAGCTTCGACTCATATACTTATGTCTTTTATCAGACAAATCACTCAAAACAATACGTTTTATAACACCGAGTTACCGATGCGTTTTCGTATTATCAATGAACAACCGTCTAGTAAATCATAACTCATATGTCTTAACTTAAAGATCAAAAGATATTATCGTCTCAATATTGCTCGTGATGAAATCCATGAAGCAATCCATTGAGCGCGGGTTTATCCAATACTCAAATCTCCATTTCCAAGTACTCACGAATGGTGCAGCAATCCAATTGCAATGTCTAACTCCTTAGACAATCCATTACCAATTCATGACAGTCTTACTTCACACTTACTCCCAAAAGTGTAATCGACTGTAGATATTTGAATAATCCAATTATTCAGGAAGTAAAACATGCAAAATAAAACACAATGATAAAGTATTGACAAAAGTAGTAAACTATTACTCATTAATAAATCTCTATTATTAAATCACAAAAGTCAAATACAATACATTGTTACAAGTTTCGAAACCTATCTAATTTACATAAACTTTATATCATCTCTTAATCCAATGCTCCTAGCATGCTGATTATGCTTAATCCTACTCAGAGCCTTTGTCAAGGGATCTGCAGGATTATCTTCCGATGATACCCTCTTTACCACGAGGTGACCTTCTTCTACTTTATGCCTTATGTAGTGGTACTTTCTGTCGATATGTCTGGACTTTCCATGGTCTCGCGGTTCCTTTGTCAAGGCGACCGCACCTTCGTTATCGCAGAACAGTTCCACGGGCTCCTGAATACTCGGGACTACTCCAAGGTCACCGATGAAGTTCTTCAGCCAAGCCGCTTCCTTTGACGCTTCACTTGCTGCTATATACTCTGATTCACAAGTAGAATCAGCCACCGTATCTTGCTTGGAACTTTTCCAAGTTACTGCTCCTCCGTTCAGAAGGAATACCTAGCCAGACTGAGACCGACCACTGTCTCTATCCGTCTGAAAACCGGCATCCGTGTATGAAAGGTTTTCTGCAACCATGAACTAAATAACCTAAGTTCACATGCAACCTATAAGGATCTATGTTTTCTTCTAATTGAACATATAACAAAACTTAAAGGCCATAAGAAAAATTAACTAAAAGAATAAAATTAGAGAAACCAACCTTTTAGAAGAATTTTCTGGAAGCTGAGCAGCAAAAGTATCCTGCCTCAAATGAGATCACACCCAAGCCGAGAGGATTATGGATCGAGATTCCAGAGAGAAACAATAGAATGAGCGACTGATAATGAGGCCTAGGGTTCCCTATTTATAGGGAACCAAAGGGTAAAGCTAGAAACCCTACCCGCAGCCCATTTTCCGGATTATGTATACGCGCGTCGCGGCCTTTACATTGGCGCGCCGCGCGCCGCAATTCAACTATTGAATTTGTGCGGATATGTACGCGCGTCGCAGCCTTTACATTTGCGCGCCGCGCGCCGCAATTCAACTATTGAATTCGTACGACTTTAATCCCTGACCTCCTGATTAATCCAATTAATGTCACAGAAATTAATCCAATTAATTTCTGATTAATTATTAATCAATTAATATTATTTCTAATTAATATATTATCTCCATAATATATTAACAAACAATATCTTGATTTATTAGTCATATAATAAATCAACCCTTTCTCTCTACTTAACTTTCCAACAAACCTCCAGCCATGAGGGCAACCCAAATGGACTGTGCTACTATTAATTAGGTAAATACTAATTATTAGTCATGGCTTAGACACCTAATCCAACAGTCTCCCACTTGGATAAGTCTATGACTATAATTATCAATTTAACCTCTAATTAACCAGCACTTTTAGCTTCCTAGAAACCACTGTCAAACTCTGATCTAATCAGTTCTGTCCATAGATAAGTGATCAGATGATCCTCCGTCCAACAAGATATTTTCAGACTCAAGACATGGATAAAATCAATCCGGTCTGATTCACTGTTCCTCGATATCCGATTTGCATATGACTCTTAGACTACCAATTTAGTCCCGGTTGGCCAACCATTTTAGTCAACTTCAAATTCATCGAGAGGCCTATAGATATCTGTTCCCCGTTAGGGTCAAGGGACGAATAATCTTCGACTCATATACTTATGTCTTTTACCAGACAAATCACTCACAACAATACGTTTTATAACACCGAGTTACCGATGCGTTTTCGTATTATCAATGAACAACCGTCTAATAAATCATAACTCATATGTCTTAGCTTAAAGATCAAAAGATATTATCGTCTCAACATTGCTCGTGATGAAATCCATGAAGCAATCCATTGAGCGCGGGTTTATCCAATACTCAAATCTCCATTTCCAAGTACTCACGAATGGTGCAGCAATTCAATTGCAATGTCTAACTCCTTAGACAATCTATTACCAATTCATGACAGTCTTACTTCACACTTACTCCCAAAAAGTGTAATCGACTGTGGATATTTGAATAATCCAATTATTCAGGAAGTAAAACATGCAAAATGAAACACAACGATAAAGTATTGACAAAAGTAGTAAACCATTACTCATTAATAAATCTCTATTATTAAATCACAAGAGTCAAATACAATACATTGTTACAAGTTTCGACACCTATCTAATTTACATAAACTTTATATCATCTCTTAATCCAATACTCCTAGCATGCTGATTATGCTTAATCCTACTCAGAGCCTTTGTCAAGGGATCTGCAGGATTATCTTCCGATGATACCCTCTTTACCACGAGGTGACCTTCTTCTACCTTATGCCTTATGTAGTGGTACTTTCTGTCGATATGCCTGGACTTTCCATGGTCTCGCGGTTCCTTTGTCAAAGCGACCGCACCTTCGTTATCGCAGAACAGTTCCACGGGCTCCTGAATACTCGGGACTACTCCAAGGCCACCGATGAAGTTCTTCAGCCAAGCCGCTTCCTTAGACGCTTCACTTGCTGCTATATACTCTGATTCACAAGTAGAATCAGCCACCGTATCTTGCTTGGAACTTTTCCAAGTTACTGCTCCTCCGTTCAGAAGGAATACCCAGCCAGACTGAGACCGACCACTGTCTCTATCCGTCTGAAAACTGGCATCCGTATATCCTTCAACTCTCAATGTATCACTGCCTCCAAGGACCAACACCATGTCCTTTGTCCTTCGCAGATACTTGAGTATATTCTTTACAGCTATCCAATGCGCCCTTCCAGGGTTACCTTGGTACCGACTGACCATGCTTAAAGCAAAAGCCACGTCAGGGCGAGTACACGTCATAGCGTACATGATCGGTCCTACAGCCGAAGCGTAAGGTACCCGACTCATTTCAGCTATTTCTTCGTCTGTACTCGGACTTTGAGTCTTACTCAATTTTGCATTACATTGGATAGGTAGCTCTCCCTTCTTGGAATTTTCCATACTAAACCTTTTCAGTACCTTTTCCAAGTATGTACCCTGACTAAGTCCAATTAGTCTCTTCTTCCTATCTCTCAATATTCTTATTCCGAGAATATAGGCAGCCTCTCCCAGGTCCTTCATGGCGAAACATTTCCCAAGCCAATCCTTGACATCTTGCAAGGTTGGAATATCGTTTCCCATGAGCAGTATGTCATCGACATACAGCACCAGAAAGGTGACTATACTCCCACTAGCCTTGACATATACGCAGGACTCATCCTCGCTCCTAGAGAAACCAAACTCTTTGACTTTCTCATGGAAACAAAGATTCCAGCTGCGAGAAGCTTGCTTCAATCCGTAGATTGATCTCTCAAGCTTACACACCTTATTATGATACTTTGCATCGACAAAACCCTCTGGCTGATTCATGTAAACATCCTCAGTCAACTTCCCATTAAGGAAAGCGGTTTTGACGTCCATCTGCCAAATTTCATAGTCATGAAATGCAGCTATGGCTAGCATAATCCTAATAGACTTTATCTTGGCTACTGGTGAGAAGGTCTCGTCATAGTCAACCCCTGGGGTTTGAGTAAAGCCCTTCGCAACCAGTCTTGCCTTGAAAGTGTGTACTTTTCCGTCCATGTCGGTCTTCTTCTTGAAGATCCATTTGCACCCGACTGTCTTTCGACCCGGTACATTGTCAACCAAGTTCCAAACTTGATTGTCATACATGGACTTGATCTCGCTATCTATGGCCTCTTTCCACTTGGCAGACTCAGGGCCCGCCACTGCTTCCTGGTAGTTAGCTGGTTCATCCAAATTTATCAGTGTCCTATCACTGACAAACGTGTCCCCATCTGAAGTTATATGGAACCCATAAAACTCGGGTGGCATGCTAACCCTACCGGAACGCCTAAGAGGTAAGGATACATCTGTCGGACCAACAGGAACTTCTTCCTCATGTTGGTTGCTAGTTTCTCCTAAGGTTGCGTCATCTGATGACTCTTGAATTTCTTCCAGATCAATGGTACTCCCACTGTCCTCTTTGAATATGAGCTCTCTCTCTCGAAAGACCGCTCGTCTAGCTACAAAGACCACGTCCTCGCTTGGTCTGTAGAATAGATATCCAAAGGACTGTTTGGGATAACCAAGGAAGAAACACCTTTCGCTTCTTTCTGCGAGTTTGTCTTGAGTCTCTCGTCTAACGAAAGCCTCACAACCCCAGACTTTGATATGTGCCAACGAGAGAACTTTCCCCGCCCACATCTCATGAGGTGTTTTAGCAACCTTCTTAGTTGGGACAAGATTGAGGATGTGGGCGGCAGTCTCTAAGGCATACCCCCAGAAGTGAATGGGAAGTGAAGCTCGACTCATCATGGAACGAACCATGTCCAACAGGGTTCGGTTGCGCCTCTCTGCAACACCATTCAACTGTGGTGTCCTGGGAGGTGTCAACTGCGAAACTATTCCGCATTCCTTTAGATAGTCTAGGAACTCGATACTTAGATACTCTCCGCCTCTGTCGGACCTGAGCATCTTTATCTTCCTGCCTAATTGATTCTCTACTTCGTTCTTAAACTCTTTGAACTTTTCAAAGGTGTCCGACTTGTGCTTGATCAAGTAGATATAACCGTATCTACTAAAATCGTCGGTAAAGGTCACGTAGAACCACGTGCCATCCTTTGTGGTTGATCTGAATGGACCACACACATCCGTTTGAATGATGTCCAGCAGACCCTCACCTCTTTCAAAAGACCCTTTGAAAGGTGATTTAGTCATCTTGCCCAACAGACAAGATTCGCATACATCATCCGACCTTAGGTCGAATGATTCCAACACTCCATCCTTTTGGAGTTGGGCGATGCGTTTCTTGCTGATGTGCCCGAGCCGACTATGCCACAGACATGCCTTTTCTACACCACTAGTAGAATCAATATAATTTACACTATGTCCTAAATTGTCAACACATTCAACAGTTTCATACACACCATCACAAGGATAAGCAGTAAAAATCAAAATACCATTTTTGAAAACAGAAATAGAACCAATTTTATTATCAAAAGAAAATTGAAATCCTTGTCTGAACAATGCGTGAAATGAAATAATGTTTCTTGCCATTTTTGGCGAATAGCAACAATTTAATAATTCTAAACTAACATCACTACTAAGCACTAAACTGTAAACGCCGATCTTGGTAACAGGGGACGATCTCCTATTGCCCATGATCAAGTTCAGTCTACCGTGCTCCACCTCCCTGCTTTCCTTTAGGCCCTGCAGATCAGAACAAATGTGAAAACCACGTCCTGTATCAAGGACCCAAGAATTAGAAGATGGTGAGTTTTTAGAGATAGTGTATATACCTGCTGTCGATGGCTTTACTTTCCCATCCTTGACATCCTGCAAGTATTTGGGGCAGCTTCTCTTCCAATGGCCCTTCTCTTTGCAGTAGAAACAGTTGGCTTCATCGGGGTTGGCCACACAAGGAATGTGGGAAGTCTTGGTTCTCGAGCCATTACTGGATGACCCGATCTGAACATTTTCCCTCCAATTTTGCTTAGGAGTCCCTTCCTCTTCTTTCCTTTGCCACTTCCAATGGCTAGGACGGGCTGATTAACCGAGGGTACACTTTTACCCTTCATCCCGTCCTCAGCTACTCGAAGCATACGATGCAACTTAGTCATATTAGCCTGATTGTTGTTCAAATGATAAGCCAGCCTGAACTGGTCATAAAAACTCGGTAAGGAGTTAAGCACTATGTTAACGGCCAACTCCTCCGGTACAGGCATCGCAAGCTTTCTAAGCCGCTCCACGTAACCTTGCATTCTTTGCACATGAGTGCATATGGACTCTCCATCTTTAGGTTTGCTGTTTGTGAAGTCCTTGACCACCTCGCACCTTTCGATGCGCTTTTGCTTGCGGAACTTTTCCGCAAGCTCCTTGTGCATCTCAAAGGGCCAGTAGTCTTCGTATATCCTCTGCAATTCGGGGTTCATTGTGGCGATCATGATGCAGGCCACTTTGGTCGCATCATCAGAATGTTTTTGGTACGAGGCAATCTCCTCGGGAGTAGCAATTTCAGGGTCAATATCGACAAGCTCGGTCTCGAGGACATACTCCTTGTTCTCGTACCTCAGAGCCATCTTGATATTTCTAATCCAGTCATTGTAGTTTGTTCCGTTCAATTGAACCTTGGAACACAGTGAGAGGATAGAGGGAACACTGGAGTTTGAGTGGGGAGCGGATTGATCAGCAGAAGACATCTATAAAAGAAGGTAAGTTTAATTAGATACTTGTCGGTCCTTATAAAAACCCAATATAAAATAAGGCTAGGATCCAACTATAACAATTTGCAACATAGAAGAGGGATGCCGTAATCTATAAGCAAATTTTATAAAGGTAGGCGAATGACGATTCAGCCAATTCCACCGCGGAAAAATAATCTTATTATAAATGGAATTCCTAGTTTCTTTTGAGATATATTGAACTGTTCAATAGCATGTTTAATCTCGGATATGCCCCACCGTTTGTGACTGGGATGCCGAGGATCACAAACCGGGTGTGAATAACCATGCAAATTAGCTTGGTACTCTCGGGGTCCATTATCATCTCAAATTGATGTGCCGGTTAACCACACACGCTCCATCAACAATGATAACACCCTTGACACCCATTGCCACTCTTTATGAACCCCCATTGGTGTGCCGGTAAACCACACACGCTCCACCAACGTTTCATAAAGTGCAATGTGCAATTTCATGGGGTAGCATCAAATTCACATTTTTCCTAAAGTAACTAGATTGGGATTTTGTGTAAAGGTTCTAGTACTTTGATCATTATACTTTTAATGATTAAGTGGTCCTATCAAAACTGTTCGGCTAACGACCCTCCACTGATCAGGCGAGCGGCGGGCGAGAGTGTTCACCCATTAGACTGCCATTTTATAGGCAGCCTCCTTATACCCACTTTATAGACCAACTTCGTGAATGAGGCCTGCTATTGAATTGATTGACCAATTTTATCTTATACATATAGTATTAACAATTAATAACATATATAACATGTATTTTAAAACCCTTTAAAATATTCAAGGTTTATCTTTTAATTTTACCAAATTTAACAATTAAATTTTGAATTAAATTAAACCTTAAATTCGATTTAATCAATTTTAATTATCAATTAATTAAATTAATTAAATCTAAATATTTTAAACATTTTAAAATATTTTTCTGGATTTTTCTATTAATTTTCGACAATTTAAAATTAATTAAATCCCTTTTGAATTATCTTTTAATTAACAATTAATTAAATTAATTCAAATGAAGATAGGTTTATCCAAATTAATCAAATTAATTAAAACCTATCCTTAAACCCCTAATTTTCGATTTCAAGGAAAAAGGTTTAAGGTTATCCATTTAATTAACAAATAAAGTTACCAAAAATAGAAAACCTCCTAAAACCCTAATGCCAGATTTCGAAATTAACAAGGGGGGGGATTAGGGTTTCCAAAACCCTAATCCTAGAAATCGATCCACATATATATTAGGGTTTATAAGCTTTAAACCCTAAAACAGTTATATCAATTCAACAAGAAAACAAAACAGGCTCTGATACCACTGAAAGGTTTTCTGCAAACCATGAACTAAATAACCTAAGTTCACATGCAACCTATGAGGATCTATGTTTTCTTCTAATTGAACATATAACAAAACCTAAAGGCCATAAGAAAATTAACTAAAAGAATAAAATTAGAAAACCAACCTTTTAGAATTTTCTGGAAGCTGAGCAGCAAAAATATCCTGCCTCAAATGAGATCACACCCAAGCCGAGAGGATTATGGATCGAAATTCCAGAGAGAAATAATAGAATGAGCAACCGATAATGAGGTCTAGGGGTCCCTATTTATAGGGAACCAGGTGGCAAAGCTAGAAACCCTAGCCGCAGCCCATTTTTCGGATTATCTGTACGCGCGCCGCGACCAAGTCATTTGCGCGCCGCACGCCACAATTCAATTATTGAATTTGTACGACTTTAATCCCTGACCTCCTGATTAATCTAATTAATGCCACAGAAATTAATCCAATTAATTTCTGATTAATTATTAATCAAATAATATTATTTCTTATTAATATATTATCTCCATAATATATTAACAAACAATATCTTGATTTATTAGTCATATAATAAATTAACCCTTTCTCTCTACTTAACTTTCCAACAAACCTCCGGCCATGAGGGCAACCCAAATGGACTATGCTACTGTTAATTAGGTAAATACTAATTATCAGTCATGGCTCAGACACCTAATCCAACAGTTTGGTGTGTAGGTGGTGTTGTGTGGTGTCGTTGGGTGGTGTTGTTTGTGGTCGTTGTTTGAGACGCCCTAGCTCTTTTCTAGGTTTTGTCCTTTGTTTTTATAAAAGTTGCCTTTCAATATATATATATATATATATATATATATATATATATATATATATATATATATATATATATATATATATATATATATATATATATATATATATATATATATATATATATATATATATATATATATATTAATATATTATGTGTGTGTGTATATATATATATATATATATATATATATATATATATATATATATATATATATATATATATATATATATATATATATATATGTATATATTAATATATATATATATATATATATATATATATATATATATATATATATTAATATATATATATATATATATATATATATATATATATATATATATATATATATATTAATATATATATATATATATATATATATATATATATATATATATATTAATATATATATATATATATATATATATATATATATATATATATATATATATATATATATATATATATTAATATATATATATATATATATATATATATATATATATATATATATATATATATATATATATATTTATATATATATATATATGTTAAGTTCATATGAGACCATTATATTTCGTGAGACCGGAGATGCATTCCTACCCACTTATTTTGGATGTAAAACAAAAAAAAATTAAAAATGCAAAATAAATGAAAAAAATTGAAAAAGTATATATATTTATTATTTTCGTCATTTTTTTATTAAAAAAATAACAAAAAAAAAATTAACTTTTTTTTCATATTCTAGTAGAATATTACACTATTTTGTGCAATATTCTATTAGAATATTACACATCCAGCAACATTCCACTGGAATATTTTTTCGATTTTTTCCCGTTTTTTTATTTTTTAATTTTTTTAGGTAGAATAAATAGCGAAAATTAGTATAATTTTTTTTTTAAAAAAATTATTATTTTAGCCTATTTTATTTTTTTTTATTTTTTGATCTCCAAAATGAGTGATTAGGATTGTGTCTCCCTGTTTCACAAAATGTAAATGGTCTCATTTGAACTTGTACATATATATATATATATATATATATATATATATATATATATATATATATATATATATATATATATATATATATATATATATATATATATATATATATATATATATATATATATATATATATATATATATATATATATATAGATAAGCGATCCGGTGAGGACACTTCTTAAAGTGAGGACTCGTGAGGACACCTTAAAATAATTGAAAAAAAATAAAACAAAAATATAAGTAATAAAATGGATCATAGTACTATGTTGGAGAAAAAAAACTTGTGGATCATTATTTTTTTTTATAATGAAACAATGATCCACAAAATAAAAATTTTTGTGTATCATTACTGTTTCTCCATGATCCAAATTTTTTTTTTCCAATTTTTTTTGGATCATGATATAGTACTATTCTTGATTTTATGATTTGTATTTTTTTTAAATTTTTTTTAAATTTTTTTAAGGTGTCCTTACGAGTCCTCACCGAAAAAAGAGTCCTCACCGGAACTGGACCCTATATATATATATATATATATATATATATATATATATATATATATATATATATATATATATATATATATATATATATATATATATATATATATATATAGACACACACACACACACTTACACGTAACATTGAAAAACATTAATAATGAAACTAGTGTTTTCTTATTATTTAATTAATTTTTTGTGAAAACATGTAGGTTTAATAATAATTATTATACAATAGATAGAGTTTTTATTTACATAAAGACGTTAACGTAATAAAAGACAATGAAGTTTTAGTTATTTGTCCTTCCTCAAATTGTGAATTTGAAAGCATTAAATATTGACAATCAAATACATCAAATGATAAAATCTTATATAAAATTTCTTTAAATTCCACTAGAATTAATGATTATTCACTATGTCTATTTTATCATACAATAGATAGAGTTTTTATTTACATAAAGACGTTAACGTAATAAAAGACAATGAAGTTTTAGTTATTTGTCCTTCAATTGATTTTATGTCCACTAAAGCCCAAACTTTGCAAATGTTTTTCCATATTTGTCCCCGAAACCTGTGGTAACAGGTTTCCAGGTTACCATGAAATTATTTTAACATAGAAGTCTTTAGGTTTTTCGAAAATATTCGGTTTTGTCATCCAACACTGCCACCACCCATCACTACCACCCACCACCACTACAGTGGAGGTTGTGGTGGTGGGTGGTGGCGGTGTTGGAGGATAAAACCGAACATTTTTGAAAAACTTAAGGACTTTATGAGAATTAATTTCATGGAAAAAATTTAAAAAAATTGCAAACTTAAGGACTTTTATGTGAAAATAATTTTCTTCGTAACCTGAAACCTGGTATCACACAGGTAAAGATGGAAAAAAGTTTGCAAATTTTGGCAAAACTGAACATTTTAGAAAAACTTAAGGACTTTTATAACAAAAGTCCTAACTATTATTATTTAATGACCTAAGTTGCTCTTTTGGGTATTTGTTGTAGGAGAAATATTTAAATGCAAAATTTGCCAAATTATCAATATTGACATGAAAGTACGTCGAGGGCAAAGGTAAAGGTAAAAGCACATTGCCTATATTGGTAAAAAGATTAAAGTACATTGTTATTTCATGCTATTTGCCCTTTTAATTATATATGACCAAGAATTCTTGTTAATCGAAGCACTGTTTAAGAGACCATCTGTGGATGTTTTTTTGCGTTTTTGTTTGAGACGTCCAATCTTGCCATCTGGTCTTTAAGAACCAAGTACAATTTGGTTTATTTGTTTCTTATTCTCATTTATATATATTTTATATGAAGTAAAATTTTGGACCCGTGGTTGAGCATTTGTTGGGAGATTCAGAGAATATATATTTTTTTGATTTGGGTGAGTTGTTTTAGTCACATTTATCGGATCTATAATTAAATTTATATTCTTATTATAACTTTATATGAAATTTTACAGAATGCTTTAAGTTACAAGAATAGAGGGATGAAGACTCTTGAAGATAAACACAACCCCATAGTTTTTAAGTATTTGAGAATGATTTGGTAGAAAGATACAACTAGTGATTCTTCCGTGAAATAAACTTTTCATGAATCATATACATTGTTGTTGCATGATTCTCCATATAAGACATTGTTGAATCATGTAAGATTGTCAGTTTTTAAACTCAAAATTGCACGAAATTTATTTACCAATTATTGATTCCGTTTTTGTTACTTCGTCATTATGCAGAAAAAGACAACAATCTTTCCCCCATCTTACATCTAGAAGGAATAGGAATGTTGCCATTCTAGGTAAGATATCTTATGGCGTGTAATTGGTTACAAAATCCCGCTGACACTTGTAGGTTTATGATAAAATAGACATAGTGAAAAAATCGATTGGTTTGGGCATTTTACTTTCTTATTATTGGTACCTCAAACAAATGATATTTTTCTTTCTTCCGATAATTTTTTTTTTAATTTTGTGGAACTTTCTTCTTAATTTGAGCAAATTTTAGATAGAGGCTAAACTGGTCTTTTACCGTTTCTATTTTTTTAGAACGGTGGATATTATTAGAAAATAGGAATGGAGCTAAAAAGAAACTAGCAAAACAAAAACAGTTATAAATTACATGCTAAGAAAGGGGAGAGACGTCACTCACAAGTCACACCGGTCCAACAAATAAAACTTCCCCCTATATCTATATTTGACCAACAAAAGCAGACTTAATTAAATAACTTCTAAATAATTCGAATTACTGGAATTAACATTCCTGAATAAGACTTCGTTCTTTAGGCCATGCGGAGTGCCCCTCCGACACCATGCCCGATGAGCACAACGTGTGCGGTGAACACCGCCCTGCCTGTGCGACGCCCCCGCATTCGGTGTCCGCGCAACATCCCCAGCTCGTGCGACGTCCTCGTGTGACCATTGCACAACGGCTCCTTTGTAGCCGTTACATTTAAACACACACACACACACACACACACACACACACACACACACACACACACACACACACACACACACACACACACACACATATATATATATATATATATATATATATATATATATATATATATATATATATATATATATATATATATATATATATATATATACACACACAAACAACACATTTAAAAATTCACACACTTCATCTTCTACACACCATTCATATTTTACTCTCCAAAACATTCCAATGGCTTCCAAGAAATCGTCCCAACGAAAATCAAAAGCCGCGAAAAATATTTTCCCACAAAATACACCGGAACCCGCTCCGTACATTCCGCAAATGGAGTGCCCTTTTTTTCCCACCACAATTTCAATATCAATTGATGCCTCCACAATTCCAATACCCCGCATCGCCGTTCAGCCCGTTTTTCGGTGCACCTTTCGGGGCTTTTACGAAGCCACAATGGCAACATGTCGATACGTTCGATTCGAGCGAAGAGGCGGTGTCGGAGACACAATCGGAGGAAGTCGAAGAATCCGAGCCCGAAGAAATCCCCCTACAACGAAGAATCCAAAAGAAACCCACCGGTCCCGCTCCCACTCAAGCGTGGACCCAAGAAGAAGAACATGATGCTAGCCCGTGCGTGGGTTGCCGTTTACGAGGATTGCGATGCCGGAAACGCTCAATTGAAAGCACATTTTTAGGAGTCCATTCGCGTAGTATTTCACAAAAATTTGGAACGCGAATTTTATCGTTCCAAGGATACGTTGACGACTAAATTTCGAGTCGTTAACGGGTACGCGACTAAATTTAACGGCTTGTTCGTTAACTTTAGGTAGCGTTTGGCGCAAATACTAGATTGGACAGAACTAGATTGAACGGAACTGGACAGGACATGACATGACAGGACAGAACTAGTCTGAACTTGTTATATGGTGTTTGGCAATACTAGAACAGGACAGAACATAGTGTTAAAATTACCAAATTATCCTTAGTATTATTTCTAATATTCTTTTATCATATAATAAGTGTAAGAATTCAATATTTTTATTGATAAAAGTTGCAATACCATTATATATATATATATATATATATATATATATATATATATATATATATATATATATATATATATATATATATATATATATATATATATATATATATATATATATATATATATATATATATATGGCTGTAAGCGAACCGAACGAACACGAACGAGGGCTTGTTCATGTTCGTTCATTTAAGTTAGCCGAACAAACGAACGAACACGAACGGTTAAATGAACGAGGTTTCTTGTTCATGTTTGTTCGTTTAGCAGTTATATTGTTCATGTTCGTTCGTTTATGTTCGTGAACATGCTAAACGAACATAAACGAACAGAGATAAACAAACACAATTAAACATATATGAACATAAACAAGCATATGATATTATAATGTAATCAAACATAACTAAACATATATGAACATAAAATGAACTTAAATGAACAAACATAAACGAACGTAAACAAACAACATAAACGAACGTTCACGAACATAATTGAACGAACGAGACAATTGTTCATGCTCGTTCGTTTAACTAAACGGACGAGAAATTGTGTTCATGTCCGTTCATTTATTAAATAAACGAACATAAACGAACTTCCCGCCGAACATTTCACGAACGGTTCGCCGAACGTTTGGTTCGTTTACGGCCCTATATATATATATATATATATATATATATATATATATATATATATATATATATATATATATATATATATATATATATATATATATATATATATATATATATATATATATATATATATATATATATACTAGTTGTGTACCCGCGCAATGCAGCGGGACACAAATTGTTAGGGGCGAGCACTATGTGGTTCGGTTCGATGATTCGCTAAAATGAACAAAAAATCGTAGAGTTTAATAACTTGTGTGAGATTTAACTAATCCAATTTGAGGAGAAATTAACAAAATTATATAAGAATAAACCACATATAGAATTTGCAACTTGTGATTGACATCAAATACAAAATTAATTAATTATACAAATTGTGATTGACGTTAAAAATACATATACTAAATAAATTAAATATAGTGTTACGCTAACTTAAAAGTCTTAATGGGTTTACAATATTCTCAAATGTTCCATGGTAAAAAAAAGAAAAAAAAAACAATACCAATAGTCCACCATAAAAGATAAAACCTTAGGATGCTTCAATAGAAATTCATAGGTGACAGTGACCCTTTTAGTCAAATAAACTTCATTTCCTACAAAATAAATGTATCGTGAAACAAGTTAGAAAAGAATATCAAAATTGACAGATACCTAAATCAAAATCTTGAACGCCCACAAAATACAATAAACATAATACACTAATTTAACCCAAATTTAAACAACACAAATTTTGGAGAAACTTACACACTCAAAACACGTAGATGCATTTTTTCTCAAACTTCACCGATCATCACCACCAGCAAGGCAGCAAGATAGCTAGAAGCTGTTAAAAGGCAGGAAATATTTAAAAGTATTGAAAAGAATAGAAGATAAGGAAGTCAATTAATGGCCCCAAGTGGGTACCTTGGCATTATGGTATTGAAAAAGATGTGTCAATAAAGGAACAACTTCCATGACAAAATCAATATAACAAACAAATGTAGACTCGTTCAAAAATATACAAGCGAAACCTAAAACAAAGACTCCATTGGAACATTACTTAATTTTAAAGACAAAGCATTAATGATAGAAAGAACTATAAAAGTATCGCAATATGAAAATATCCCCAAAACATCATTCTATATGGGTTCGAGATAACCGAGATTAGGAGGCAACAATTCATTGTTACGTTGCAGGTTGAGAAGAGAATTGGTAAAGGTGTGAGATGTAGTTGGTAACTATTTAAAAAGAAGTCTGAACATGTAAATCAACCATTATACATACAAGTGATTATAAGAACATTCTTTATAGAAAAAAGTGCCAACCATGTCATTAGCTTCTTTTGAAAGTCCAGGCGCCTATTTAAGCTCATTAGTATTTACTCATATTTCCCCTGCTCTTCAATTACTAATGTGCTGCAATATATAAGAAAAAGAAGAGCATTAAATTAAATAACGTGAGATAGATTTTTGAAGTAGAACGCTTTAATAAGAAACGTAAGAAAAGTAAGAGAACTAAACCTGTGTTACTCGTGATCTGCAGGTCTTGGGGTCTGGTTTCAAGGTGCTCGAAGTGTGCAATATCCAAATCACTGACTACTCGGCCAAAGATTAAAAAAAACCTCGTTAATTTCAAATCCGAATGCACAATTAACAATCTTTTAAAAAATTAAAAGATAATTAATTAACAATCACCATGTGAGATCATGTTTAGGATGGGATCAAACGTAGCTTCGTAACCATCAATATCGCCCGTAGCTATCGCTATACCTCCGTGGATTACATCAATCATTACAATATAAATCTTAGATTTTGAACCAATAAAGAAACAAAAAAATAAGTAACCAAATAGAACAGAGACATATGCTAGATATTCATCATCATCTCTTTGATGATAAACCGAATAAAAGACAAATATGCTTGAAGAAACCAAAATTGTGAACCAGATATATTAAAAACCTCATCTAGAATTATTATGTTAACTACTAAATGGGTAATTTAAATATTCAATCAATTTAAAAACATTTTTAATGATTTAAAATATAAGACGCATACCAGTTGTATTCAATCTACAAGTCTCTGTTTGAACTAAATTTGGAACTTGTTTTTTATACACACTAAATATAATTTAAAAACCAAGGAAAGTAGAATGTAGTAATAAACTAATCCTTACATTTAAACCAATATAAAATCTAATAAAGAAACCTATAAAAAGAACCAAGTAAAGTTTATAAAGAAAGCATTTGGATAATTGAAATCAATTGCAGATCCAACTGAGATAAGAGTTACCTTGTGTTGGATAAAAGTCAAATTCTAATGTACTTTTAACCCTTTTAATCAAGCTCTATCTCTAAAAATTCATTGATCATAAGCATAAGAGATAAAGAAACCTTGAAATATACACCCAAAGCTCTATAATGCCCATCATTCAAAGATCTTGAAGATTCCAGAAGAGCTTCAACTAAAGACCGTATTTTTTTTGGTTTCAAGTACACATCAACTGCAACTTCCATTATATCGTTATCCACAAGCTTTGAATCTTTCCTCAAATGTAGAGATAATGGCGACCCTTCTGAAGCAATCGATGGTGGAGAAAAAGTAGTAACAATTTTTTTAAAACTCAAAAAATGATTGATTATCCTTTCAGCACAATCGCTATTGTGTAATGTATCTGAATCTGAATATGTCAGAATCAATAGGGCATCAAGTGTAGCAAACTCCAATTGCATCCATATCTTCCAAAATTAAAGTGACGCTAAAAAGACTCAATTAGAAACGATAGAAGGATTTTGTGACAACCGTGTCCCGGGAGGGACTGTAGATCAAAAGTAAGAACGTTTTGGCCTTTGGTGTGGCCAAATAACGATGTTAAAGTCATTATGAGATAAGAAAAATATAACGATCAAAGCCTAGGAGTCAAAACGGAGCAAAAAGCGGAAAAACAAGACCATTTAATTTGTCGGCACGTCGCGACGCGACGGGGCATCTGGTCGCGACGCGACGGCTGGCAAATCCGTCGGTCGAGTGCGCGATGTCGTCAGCGCTTACGTCAACCATCGGGTTGCGATCTAAGGATGGATCGGGTCGCGACGGTGCGCCAGATGCCTATAAATACGAGGCACAAGCCTCATTTTTGAGGCAGAACACACACCAAACACACATACGATATAGGAGAGTGTTCTGGTAAGGAGTATATGTTGAGAGATGGTAGTGAGAAGTAAGAAGTCAGCGGTAGCTAGCGTTGAGGTGGTCGGGAACTATCAGAAGTTCGGAACGAGAACCGGGCCAGGACTCCGGGAAAACACCAAACTCAAGTGAGTAATCGCTACCGTATCTCCCTAGTAGTTTTTACGTGTCGAACTATAGTAGAAAGAAATTATTAAAAGAAATGCAGAGTAGTACAGTTATGATATATGTATTAGTAGTTGTGTGGACAGTAGGTATGCGGCAGAACCGTTGACGGGTCTGGCCCATGGAAAGTAGTGTATCACCAGATGATACTAAGTGGTGTAGATAAACAGTAGTGTAGTGCCCATACGAAAGAATGACATACGACATAGTAAAAGATAATGTGTAGACACTGTGTGCCAGTTCTATATGTTGCACCAGTATTGATAAAATAAAGGGGATATGAATATCCCATAAAACAAGATCGTATAGACAGTACCAAATAATAAATTTGGTTGAAAGGAATAGTATCGATAGATAACCCGGTACCGAACCGGTAAATATTTATAACATAATAGTAACGAATGAGTAGCCGTATAATAAAAATAGGCGGCATAATAGTAAAAATACAGAACGGTATACGATACCGTAAGTGAGTAAAGTTAGACAATAAGACAGTAGAAGGAAGTACAACAAGATAGACAGTATGGTAACATTATAAGTTACCAAGTAAAAAGTGCAGACAAGTATGGTAACGTCATACAGTAAAAGAAAATAGTAAAAGAGTAACATTATATGTTACCAGATAGTAGAAGAAAGTATAGTAAGAGTGTACGAGAGAAGTGAGTTCCGTCGGGTAATACGGTAGTTTCACAGTATGATCGTAGGACGGTCAAATATAGTGAAACGCATATGTGAAACGAGTGTGGCTACTTAGGCCATACTGTGATTCGATTACTCACTAAGCTTTATAGCTTACCCCTTTATTTATGTGGTTTTTGCAGGTATAGGTAACGCTCGGCTTGGATCGTGGGACGATCCCTAGTGATATTATCTTGTAAAAGACAGGCTTTTGAGAGCCGGGTCGTTACAAATGGTATCAGAGCCGAGATTTGAGTGAATTAGGTGTCAGTAGAAAAGATTCCTAGACTCAAATCAGTAGGTATATGCAGATTACCTAATAATAGGTAAATATCACAAACATATTGTGATAAGGAAAGAGAGATGAGTAAACATCACAAACATATTGTGATAAGAAAATAGATAAAGATAAAAAAAAAACAAACTATACATAGTAACTATGAGTGATAAAGAACTCCTTGGAAATTTAAGGAGAAAAATATAGTAAGAACAGAGATAAGATAGCTTGTTAAAAATATAAACAAGAAAGTAAGTGGGAAATAAGAACTACAAGAAAGTATTAAAACATGTGAATGGTACATAAGAGTACCAAAGAAGATAAGAAGTATACTCATAAAGTAATGTAAGAAAGTTGAAAGAACATGATTAAAAAAATGTAATGAGTAAATAAGAAAGCAAGCAGTTTTGAGAAAAGAAATAGTTTACAGTTTTGAAAAAAAAAAAAAAAAAATTTGGCCAGAAGGCCATAAAGAAAAGAGTTGGCATCTAGCCATAAGAAATTTTTGAAAGCATGATTTAAAAGTCGAAAAGGTAAGAAAGAAATATAAAAGTAATAATAAAATTAGCTCTACGTAAGAGCTAAAGATTTGAAAGAAGTTTGTAAAAAGCTAAAATAGTAGCTCAATATACGAGCGAAAAATGTTTTACGAGTCTGAACTATGTTTCAGAAAAGAGTTTTAAAAGATATGAGATTTGAAAGAAAAGTTTTGAAAAGCTATGAGATTCGCTCTATATAAGCGAAAGATGTTTTTGTTTAGCTAAGACCAATTTGAAACAAATGATACTAGAGAAGAGAAGAGAAAGAGGTCCGGACAGGCTTTCGCCATTAAGGAAGCCAAGAAGACACTACTGGGATGGTACCTCCCTTCGCGAAGTAGTTGTCTAGCTTAGTATACCCTTTTGCTTGAATCTGTTCCAAGTCACAAAGGGGAGACAGAATGAGCATAACCTAGCGGACGGATCTGTTCTGTTCCGCGAGGGGAGCTAGTAAGATGAGTTTCATGAGTATCAGTTGGTCTTATGCTAAGAGAAAAGAAAGAGTTAAAGAAAGAATTATTTTTAAAATGAGGGTTATTTTATAACCAAAGAAAAGTGAGGGTTATTTTAAATGACCAAAAGTTATGATAGAAATTTTTAAAGAGTCGTTTAAAAAGAAATTTTCCTAAAAAAAGAGTCATTTTTATGACTAGAGTATGTAAAACTTATTTTAAAGTATAACAGAGACACCTTATGACTAGAAAAAGTAAAAAGACAATTTTTTTTACGAAAGACCCAACTGTAACAAAATATAACTTCAGTTGGAAAGTATGAAAGTAGTAGTAAAAGTCACAACAGTAATTATATGAGAAAGCTAATATGTACGGGATTAGTAAATTTTGGTATAGAAAGAGAAAACGTACAAGTATGTTATACCACGCGGTATATAAGTAAAGAGAACCAGCAAGCCAGGAAACCTAGTGTAACATTAGAATCAGTACGTATAAGTGATTATAATAATAAGGGCCCGTATTATCATAATCACATGATATGTGTTGATGTTAATGGAATCACGAAGGAATCATGGTAATCTGGTAAGAAGTAAGTAGGGAATATAATAAACATAAAAATTATGTTGTAAAACGAGTAAAAGGCACAAAAATTTTGTACCCGAAAGTATAAAGTCAAGCAAGTATAAAGTCAAGCAAGTATAAGTAACGAAAGAGAAAACAAGTAATGATAAATGTAGTATGGTAAAAAACACTTAAGTATGTAGAAGAAAGTGTACACAAGTACATAAGAGTTAGTTTGAGAGATTACTGAGATTTCGGGGACGAAATCCTGTAAGGGGGAAGGATTGTGACAACCGTGTCCCGGGAGGGACTGTAGATCAAAAGTAAGAACGTTTTGGCCTTTGGTGTGGCCAAATAACGATGTTAAAGTCATTATGAGATAAGAAAAATATAACGATCAAAGCCTAGGAGTCAAAACGGAGCAAAAAGCGGAAAAACGAGACCATTTAATTTGTCGGCACGTCGCGACGCGACGGGGCATCTGGTCGCGACGCGAAGGCTGGCAAATCCGTCGGTCGAGTGCGCGATGTCGTCAGCGCTTACGTCAACCATCGGGTCGCGATCTAAGGATGGATCGGGTCGCGACGGTGCGCTAGATGCCTATAAATACGAGGCACAAGCCTCATTTTTTGAGGCAGAACACACACCAAACACACATACGATATAGGAGAGTGTTCTGGTAAGGAGTATATGTTGAGAGATGGTAGTGAGAAGTAAGAAGTCAGCGGTAGCTAGCGTTGAGGTGCTCGGGAACTATCAGAAGTTCGGAACGAGAACCGGGCCAGGACTCCGGGAAAGCACCAAACTCAAGTGAGTAATCGCTACCGTATCTCCCTAGTAGTTTTTACGTGTCGAACTATAGTAGAAAGAAATTATTAAAAGAAATGCAGAGTAGTACAGTTATGATATATGTATTAGTAGTTGTGTGGACAGTAGGTATGCGGCAGAACCGTTGACGGGTCTGGCCCATGGAAAGTAGTGTATCACCAGATGATACTAAGTGGTGTAGATAAACAGTAGTGTAGTGCCCATACGAAAGAATGACATACGACATAGTAAAAGATAATGTGTAGACACTGTGTGCCAGTTCTATATGTTGCACCAGTATTGATAAAATAAAGGGGATATGAATATCCCATAAAACAAGATCGTATAGACAGTACCAAATAATAAATTTGGTTGAAAGGAATAGTATCGATAGATAACCCGGTACCGAACCGGTAAATATTTATAACATAATAGTAACGAATGAGTAGCCGTATAATAAAAATAGGCGGCATAATAGTAAAAATACAGAACGGTATACGATACCGTAAGTGAGTAAAGTTAGACAATAAGACAGTAGAAGGAAGTACAGCAAGATAGACAGTATGGTAACATTATAAGTTACCAAGTAAAAAGTGCAGACAAGTATGGTAACGTCATACAGTAAAAGAAAATAGTAAAAGAGTAACATTATATGTTACCAGATAGTAGAAGAAAGTATAGTAAGAGTGTACGAGAGAAGTGAGTTCCGTCGGGTAATACGGTAGTTTCACAGTATGATCGTAGGACGGTCAAATATAGTGAAACGCATATGTGAAACGAGTGTGGCTACTTAGGCCATACTGTGATTCGATTACTCACTAAGTTTTATAGCTTACCCCTTTATTTATGTGGTTTTTGCAGGTATAGGTAACGCTCGGCTTGGATCGTGGGACGATCCCTAGTGATATTATCTTGTAAAAGACAGGCTTTTGAGAGCCGGGTCGTTACAGATTTGCCCTTTTTTTCAGGAAGCGGTTGCACAATGTTTTCAATAAGAACTTGGTCCACAATGACGGGTTTCATGCTAAAACTTGCCATTAATCTTGCTTTTGTAGTGTGGCCGCTTTTCCATCTTCCTGAAACATGAAGATACTTTCATGATTAGTACATGATTGCCCCTGCAACAAATATGAACAACGGGTTTACTCTCATACATTTATCAATCAGTTAGAGTGCGTCACAATTAGAAAATGCTTACCACCCAGAACCAGCTATGTAATTCACATTAAATTAAGAAACCATAATGTAGAAAATGTTTGGATTTAAAGAAAAATTAGGGGAAACAATGTATAATAGAGAAGGAATTATCGTGGTACCTGTTAACTTTCCAGGTCGAATGCCTCTAGCTTCCATCATCTTCATAAGCCTCACAAACAAACGGACACTAATATACGAATTGTAGTTCAATAAACTTACGAAATCGTACTTGAGGTGAACATGTATAAATTCACGAGACAGAATTGATTACAATTGAATTAAAAGCGAGTGTATATATTTGAAGCATTTATATATAGATGGAATCGTAAAACCA
This sequence comes from Cichorium intybus, assembly GCA_023525715.1. Classification (NCBI taxonomy): domain Eukaryota; kingdom Viridiplantae; phylum Streptophyta; class Magnoliopsida; order Asterales; family Asteraceae; genus Cichorium; species Cichorium intybus. Next base: position 19,496,154 of record CM042009.1, read on the forward strand.
TAAAAATGTTTGAAATCTTTGTAGCAACAATGAAACCTTGAAAGCGTTTGGGGTTAAGAGAGGGTGAGGGGTTTGAACTCAGACCTTCATCTTTTAGGGGTTTATGTAACACTGGATTACAGTCGTAATCCATCAAACTATGAGAACGAGAGGGGAGACAGTGGCTAGGGTTTCTGGAGGTCTCGACAGATGTGGTGGTTAGTTGAAGGTGGCACAGAAGCGATGAGTGATGGTGGTTAGAGAGAGAAGATGAAGGATGTAGGTTTTCCAGTGGTGCTGATGGTGAGATGGATTGATGTTGCAGGGGCGCCGGTAGATGGTGTTGGCAGATTTTTGTGGCGAGAGAGAACGAAGGAGCACCATTTGTGTTGTTGGAGATATAGGATGAGAGAGGGGATACGATATTGTAGAGGCGTAAAACTGATAAAGTGTCCTAAATCTGAGGAGGTTTGGTATTCATTTGATAGGTTTACGGGATAAGAAAGTATCTAGTTTTAATCCTCTTCCAAGTCCCAGTTCTTAATCTCCGAGAATTGCCGCATTTGTTAATCTTCTTTTACGTCTCCCTTAATCACACGAATGATTTTTTTTCCGTTTTATTATATATATTGCCAAAGATAAAGCTTTTGGTTGGAAAAAAAATGACGTCTTTCTACACTCACTTTTTCATAATTTTCATATTTTTTAATGTAGACAAAACTTCATAAATGGTCCCTGTGGTTTCAAAAGATATCGAGTTTGGTCCCTAACTTTCAAAAACCTCAAGGGTAGTCCCTGTGGTTTGAAAACTTTTGTTAAATTGTCCCTGAGCCATATGAAATGACTAATCTACCCTTTTTAATTTATTTTACATTTACTCTAACTAAAACTTATTTTTAAAAACAACAAAGAAAAAGAAAAAGAATTACCACCCTAAACCCCCCTTCCCCCACCCTTACCCCCACCCCTACCCCCACCCTGTAAGACCCGGTCCGCCGAGTCGCGGCCCGGAGGAATCCGCGGCGCGGCTTTTGGAAGAATCTAGAATCGCGTAGGATTTGTACGCGCGGCGCGATGCGCCGCAGTCATGAAAAACCCTAATTCGGATTTAAACGCCTATAAAAAGGACCCCAGCCCTAGGGTTCGTGTTTTTGGAGAGTTTCTAGAGTAGAGGTGTCTGGTTTCGGCAGATACTCTTTGGTCTCGAGGTGTTGAAGGTTTTGGGAGATTAGAAGAAGGAGATCCACGCGGGAGAAGGTTTAGAACGGATCGTGGGCATCACTCCGTCCTTCAGAAGAGAGGTAAGAAGATTTACTCTTCTGACTTTTCTGTTTATCCCGTCATATGGTGTTACCAGTTGGTTTGTAGCTTTAGACGATTTGTAGCCCTTAGGGTTTGAACCAAGTACATGCATGGACTTGCATGTCCATAAGGAAGTGACCTTAGGGTAGTTTCTGATCCCAGGAAGGGTGTAGAAAGGAACCCTAGCCGATTGATGTACTGTTAATCACTGAAAAACATTTTGGAATATTACGAGCCGCGACGCGGACTGGCTAAGTCAGCGGCGCGGACTCGGTTGAAATCCCGTAATTGTGCAATGGTAGCCGCGGCGCGTAGAGCGAGGAGCCACGCCGCGGCGAGCAACTGTTTGTCCAGGAATTTAGTTTTGACCACGGTTTGATGGCAAATAGTGAGTCTAACCTTTAGGCAGGTCTGTAAGAGCCTAGTCAGTAATTGATATGTTGTATATGTGTGGGATTTAGGTGTGTGGACGAGCTAAGTGGGGATATTAGAGAATATCTGTGCGGTTTCGAATCAGGTGAGTACCCTCACCTTACTATATGATGTTGCATGTTAGGCATCTTGTGTGTTATTTACAGTTATATGATTTGCTCTATATCTGTGGTTATTTGTTGTGGGCTCAGTACTGATGCGTGTCCCCTCGTAGCTGTTGTATGGCGAGTTGGACTAAGCCTTGTCCCATAGCTGTTGTATGATGGGCTGGGCCATAACCGGGAACCCATAGCTGTTGTATGATGGGTAGAACCTTCCCGTGTCCATAGCTGTTGTATGATGGACGCCCGTAGCTGTTGTATGGCGGGTAGGGTCGGGTCGTTCTCGAGGACGGGTTGTTTAATGTGTGGGCATGTATGGTAATTTGTGGACTCACTAAGCTTTAAGCTTACCCGTTGTTTTTATAATATTTCAGGTAAATCGATTGACAAAGGGAAGGGCAAGGCGTGACGGCGGCGCATCGCATACAAGAAAATTTATGTTAATGAATTATGTTATGATTTTCAATTGTTTCCGCTGTTGGTTTAATAAATAGGTCGAACGGATTTACTTTTGGAATAAATGTTTTATTGAAACTTTGATAATAAATGAATTTTTGAAATTTTGAAATTGGGGCGTTACACACCCCCACCCCCAAATCCCACTAATATCTCTCTATCTCTTCTCCCCCTTCCCATCGTCATTCTCCTGGAAATTAAAACGAAATCCCTAACGATCATTATCCTCTTCCATATGAAGCTGGTCATGTGAGAAATTGGTGATCAAATCGTTTTTGCCCTAATTTAATAACAGCGCCTAATCGTTTTTGCAGAATCCATGGTTGGAGCTCTTCCATGGATTCGGAGAATCAGGTCACGTGAGATGTCTTAGTTCTTGTTCCTCCTTCCACAATGAAAACTCCATCAATAGAGGCAAATCTGCAACTCAAAATTGTTTTCATAAATATTACCCGTCTTAATCCTCAAAAGCGTAGAAATCGAGACATGATCAAAGCTGGAATAGAACCAGACATTCACGCATTCAGTATCTTAGCCCAGCCTGATAACCATTTTCTCGTTCGTCGTCCGCTTCCTCCGGTGAACTTTTCATCTCTAATCACCCTACAGAGACATGGTCTGACGATCGAATCAACAGAAGATAAACCCTCAAATTCATGGGAGAATCTAGCGTATCAGGCGGTGTTGGACGGAAATACCGCCGTCGTGTTCGTCAAAGGGATCAGCCACCGCCAGGATAAAGAATCCGACCCGAAACAATTCAGTTGCCATTTCGGATTAGGCGATTGGAAAACCGACCGCAAATACATGCTCACCACCAGAGCTCTAACCGCAGCTCAAGAAGTCGTCCGATGTATGTTACCAAGAAGCGATTCCGTTATCCGTCGCTCGCTCAATAAGCCATTTTGTTCAGCGATTTCTCGTCGATAATCGTTATCGAACTCGGCGAGTGATTTCAAAACCCTAGCGGTGTTGATCCTTGCATCTAAGTTTCCTTTTTGAAGAATAAAACTGAACGGCGAAAAGAAAGAATCATCGAAGTTGATATTCTTTAATCGGTCTTTGACTCCTTTTGTAATTAGAATCAGATCCAAAGCGGTAACCACTAATTCAACGACTTCAATTTCATTGCTGCTTTTCAGAATCCTCACCATCATTGGAAGGAATCCCTCCAAATTCGCCAAGTATTCTCTACCTTCCTCAGAGGATTTCGCCAATTCTACAATTCTCAACAAGGATCGGGGGCAGAGGAGATCGGAATCGGCCCAGAAGTGAATGAGGCGTCGGAGGGTGAGGTTTGGGACGATGTCAGTGGAATTGAGGACTTGCATGGTGGCCGGGCAGGTATTGTGGCCGGAATCAGGCCACTGTTGGATGCTGGAGCGATCGTAGGTAACGCCGGTGCAGAGGCTGACAGGGATGGGTCGGAATCGAGCCACTGTTTGTGTTCTTCGCTGAGAGAGAGAGAGAGAGAGAGAGAGAGAGAGAGAGAGAGAGAGATGGGTCGGTAATATGAGATACACGAGTAGGTGGTTTTGAAGGAATGTGGAGAGGAAGGGTGGGGGAAGGGGGGTTTAGGGTGTAATTCTTTTCTTTTTCTTTTTCTTTGTTGTTTTTAAAAATAAGTTTTAGTTAGAGTAAATATAAAATAAATTAAAAAGGGTAGATTAGTCATTTCATATGGCTCAGGGACGATTTAACAAAAGTTTTCAAACCACAGGGACTACCCTTGAGGTTTTTGAAAGTTAGGGACCAAACTCGATATCTTTTGAAACCACAGGGACCATTTATGAAGTTTTGTCTTTAATGTATGAAGGGAAGAATAATGCAAACGAAAACAGTGGAGGGGTAGTGGAGTTCGTGCAGGGAAAGTTAACAAACACACGCTAGAAGATAGGGAAAGAGTTTTTTTTTTTGTCATTTTGATCTTTGTTCCATCGTGTTCCATGGTTTTGAATGGGACTAAATTATGGAGAAATAGTCCTATTGGACTTGGTCAACAACTGATATTGTCCCAGTCCCGTATGTGCCAAACACTTACCAAAGAGACATTGTTCTGTTCCGTCCAATGTTGTTCCACCTACCAAACGCAGCCTTACGGGACGACGGGAATCCGGCGAGAGCGACCAATATATCCTCAAAAAAGCACTTGCGGTTTACAAAAATGACAACAAGGGTAAACCGTTTCGACATATGGCTTTTTAGGAGGTGGTCCGCTAATATCCGAGGTGGAAGGGGGTCGACACCGATCCGCCACCGACACATGCGTCGAAACGTTCTAAAATATTTGAGACGCAATACACGACGTCTTCGGATGCATATATCGGGGCTGACGTCAACGAAATTCCCGACGACTTTGAAAGGCCGATGGGCCATAATCGGGCGAAGGCGAAAGGAAAGGCTGCGGCGTCTTCGAGTTCGGTCAACGACGGCCGAATGGATGATGTTCATGAAAAAATCGATCAACTTTTGACGACCATTTCAACTAACATCAAATCCACCGAAGAGGAAAAGTTGGCGAGAAAAAGTTCCCGCGAGAACAAAGATCGGGCGATCGACATGCTAGTGTTGATGCAACCGACCGAACATCTCACCGGCGCGGCTCTCGAGTTGGCGTTGAAACTAAAAAACGACATCGTCAAAAACTACGGGATGTAGTTTTAGTTTTTTAATTTTAGTTTAACGTAATGTTTAGTTTTTTAAATTTTAGTTTAACGTAGTTTTTAGTTTTTAATTTTAGTTTTAATTTTAATTTTAGTTTTAATTTTAATTTAGTTTAGTTTTATTTTAGTTTATGAAATTATTTGTTGTGTTTCAATTTTAATTTTAATTTAGTTTTTAAATTAAAAAGTGAGATGAAGTGAGAGGTAGTTAGAGGTGACAATTTCCAAGGATGAGGAGAGGAGTGAGATTAGATGTTGAGGTGGCAGGCAAAAAGTAAAAGAATAAAAGAGGACACTCCTGAAAGCCTTAGCTTTCAAATGCACCCAAGAGTGGTACCAAAATAGCATTAAGGAGGTTGGATTTTGGAACTGGTCAGAACCGTTTGGGACAGGTTTCGGGTGCTCGTGTTTTTCAATGAATTGAAAATTGTACCAAACTAGCCGGTTCGACAGGTTGAACTGGGAACCGATCAGTTTATCGGTTACTTGTTACCCGGACACTGATCGTATATGAACTAATAAAAACCAGGCGGTTCACAAGAAAACCCGGTCCGATCACAAAGAAAAAGGTCTAAAAGAAAAACAAACTTGGATATTTTAACATGGGTTACAGCCCAATTTAGTAAACGCATAAAACGACTATCTGTTTTGAATGAACAAAACCACCAAGACCGGATACATAAGCCAATGCATGCCTCTTTTTTCAATTAACACCGATATGGGATAAAACACAAACCTTCCTGGCGTTGTTTCCTCTGAGCTACTAATACCACCAGGCCACCATCATGTATTTTTTTTCAATTTAAATTAATATATATAATAGTATATGTGTATATAATTATGGAATCTAACATCATGATCAAGCTTTCTTTAACTTTTAGGAACATAAAAAAACTTACATCTTTTCTTTAAAAACATATTACACAGTTAGCGTAAATGAAAGTATGAAATTGAAACTGAAATGGTGAATTTATACATCCTCCTATAATCTAGTTGTACCTTCTCTTATTTGAATTTTTGTTTTTTGTTGTTTTTATTGTGTTTTTTTTTTTTTGTCTATTTTGTTTGTTTGTTGTCATTTTTTTTTTCATTTCTTTTATTAATAGTATTTTGATTTATTACTATTATTATTATTGTTGTTGTTGTTGTTGTTGTTGTTAGAAAAACAATATTAATGATTTTAACTTTTATAAATTTTTACGTTTTAATAACAATAAACAATAGTTTTTTTTAAAGTAATTACGACACAGCGAACGACATTTATAATTTTATAAAATTATGTCAAATTATATCAAAACGGTTATGTCAAATTTGACCAAATGTTGAATTAATGAATTTAGCTTTTATAAATTTTACATTTTAGTAACAATAAAACAATAGTTTTTTTGAAGTAATTACGACACAACGAACGACATTTATAATTTTATAAAATTATGTCAACTTATATCAAAATGGTTGAACGAATGTATAAAAACTAAGAATATAAATAATAATAGCAATGCAAAGTTTGGTCCAATATTACAATTGCATGGTGTGTTATATGGATAACGAACATAAATATTTAATCGAGCACTATACAATATTTCCTATTCAGCAGAATGTTCTGAGCATGCACAAGCCTGGACAAACGGATATGGTGTACAACTGGGTCGACGGATCAAGAATGACGGTTTTCGACTAATAATAACGTGAATTTTGATTACCTACAAACGGTATAAACCCGAAAGATTTTATAAATAATAAATTATACGTACAACCACTTAGTTTATAAATGATTGAATAAATTCGAACGACAAAATAGAAAACATTAGATTATCAATAAATACGAAATATTATAATTTTATAACAGCTAATAATAATAATAATAATAATAATAATAATAAAAGAAAAGACAACAAGAAAAAATTGAGATTAAACACATTTTTTAGTCAAATTAGGTGGTGTATGGATTAAAAACCAATTTAATTTAAACCCTTTTTGATTTGATGGTTTTAGAGGGGTACAAAATGAAATTAGGAGATATTTGTAGCACAACCCAACTGAAAACCATTACATTACGGTCTTTCTTTGACTTTTTAATCATTAAAAACATCTTAATATTTAAAAACATATTATAAAAGGTTTAAAAACATATAAATATTTAAATCATATTACATGGTTAGCAGTAGGGGATAGCAACGGAACAAGATATCCGCTTTCGGAACCGGAACTGCCACAGCGCTTCCGGTTCCTAAAATGATGAAACCACTACATGTCGGGTACCCGCTATTTAAAAAAAAGTATATATATATATATATATATATATATATATATATATATATATATATATATATATATATATATATATATATATATATATATATATATATATATATATATATATATATATATATATACACACACATAACTTTTATAATATAGGCCATCCAAATTAATATGATTCAAGATAGGTCTCATTCTTGCACCATATTCATTTCATATTTTCACATTTTCAACTTCTTTCAATTAATTGCTTAGTTAATGAAAATTTTTTTCTATATAAGAACATTATTTTCATGTTTTGTTGCATGTATTTTCTTCTCATATGTTTGTTATTGTTATCTAAAGTGTATGAAGATGGAAAAGAAGATGCAAGAGATATATAGTCATCTAATATTTAAAAGGAAGAGTTTTGTATTGTGAAAAACTAAAGGCGAGTATGACAATCAATATTTTAAAATGCTATAGTTATTTTTTTGTTCAATTGTATTCACTTTTTTTTCTTCTACTTTCTTTAGATTTCAATAAAATGTTTATCTTATACATTTAGATCCATGAGAAAAAAATAATGATATTTAAAATTATTTGTTACAATATGTTGAAGATGTATGTTCTTATTTTGTAATATCTTATATAACTATTTGATTGGATTTCGTTGTCGGGTGTGTAAATAATATAATTAGAAAAATATAATTATTTTATTGATAAATGTTAAAATGTTTGTGTTATACATTTAGATCTAAGAGAAAAAATGACTATATTTCAATTTATTTGTTACAATATGTTGAAGATGTATGTTCTTATTTTGTAATATTCGATATAATTGTATGATTGAATTTCGTTGTTGGGTGTGTAACTAATATAATTAGGATAGTATAATTTTTTTATTGATGAAAATTTTTACTCACACACACACACACACACACACACGCACATACACACACATATATATATATATATATATATATATATATATATATATATATATATATATATAGATATATATATATATATATATATATATATATATATATATATATATGATTGTAATAATATGACAACATGAAAAGATGTCTAAATTTTCAATATAATATAAAAAATCATAGAAAAAGGAAAATATATTGTAATTATTAGATCATAATTATTAGTTTGTGTTTTTTTTATTACATTCAGATCATTTGTTGATAATGAATACATCTCATATGTATATATGTTACACGAGCTTAAGCTTAAAAATAGTGTGCAACAATATAAAACAATGAATGTATATGACTATATATAATAACCTACAATCGTTAAATGGTAATAACTATATAATAACTCATTTGTGTTTGCCAAGTATTTTAATTCATAAAAATGCAAAGTCTTCGTGAATACGTTAACACAAATCAATAAACCACTACATGTACACTTATAAATATTATAATTAAGTTTATAATAATGAGTTTGTAGGTTTTTATATAATCAATTAGTTCCAATGTTTTTTTAAAAATTGATATGATATGTTTTTTAAATTGTTGATTAATTATATACTAATGAATAAAATATAAACACATTTTCTACAATGAAATACATTGAAGACCTAGAAATTCCTTACTGTCAAATAACTTCTCACACATTCATTCGATAATCATATTCTACAACACATGGTTTGAAACTTTACTTTGAAACAATTATACTAAAATAATCTATAATAAAAAATTCAAAAATGTAGAACTAACATATTATTAGTTTTATTGGCGTTTCAAATATTCAAATGTAAATGTTCAAATATAAAATAATAAAATACATTAGATGATCATATTATTTATTTAGTTTACCAAATACGATTTAAATATTCCAATCCAATTTAATTAAGTATTATAAGTATCGATTAAACACCATGAGTAGAAAAAAATTATTCATTGTACTATTTTAATGCTAAATAACTCTTATTGGAATTTGAAGGGTTGTAGTATTAATAAAAATTCAATGCATTTAACTAAAAATTTATTGAAAATGTATATTATTATTTTAAAATATCATATATGATTGTTTGATTGAGTTTCATCATTGTGGATGTAACTAATCATATATTAAAGATGTACGATATATTGATTTGAAACGCACACGACTTTTTAATTGTTCTTTTGGTAATGATTCAAACTTCATTTATTAATGTAATATAATTACAAATAAATAATAAGTGGTTTTTAAAAGTCTTCTACAACAACTTAATAGTAATAACTAATTTTAAACTTAATTACGATAATAATAATAATATATAGTAACATAAGTTATAATTTATATTACATTATCTTAAAGAATGATTGTTATTTTAAATAATTATTATGATAGGAATAAAAACATGATAAAACAAGTAATATTTAAATTAGTTAATAATCACAATAGAAAAATAACACTAAAATGACAATTATATTTAATTTTATTCAAGCACAAGTCGCGGGTAACGACCATTGGGTATTGTGATTGTAATATATGTTTATTGTTTAAAGTAGTTACAAGTTTATATATTAGCTTTGTGGAAGAATTATTGTTTTATAGATAATGTTAATGACAAAGTTTTTATTACATAAGTTATATATATATATATATATATATATATATATATATATATATATATATATATATATATATATATATATATATATATATATATATATATATATATCTATATATATATATATATATATATATATATATATATATATATATATATATATATATATATATATATATATATATATATATATATATAGGGTTAAGTTCAATAGAGAACCAAAATTAAACAAAGAACCAAGGACCAATCCTACGGCCAGAATGCAAAATATCGACGGCCAGCGAGAAAAATGTAAAATTCTTAATTGGACGTGCATGTAGCGGATCATAACAAAAAAACCCACTTCGTTTTTCATCTTTTTTTATTTTTATGCTTATTCTTTTTTACAAAAAAAACTAAATATACCAAAATTCATAAATTTTCATCCTCTATAAATAGAGATCCATATTGGTATATAACATTTTTTGTTTTTTTTACTTCAAGTTCGTCCAGATTTACCTTGTGAACCTGAACTGAACTGTATTATTTTAGATATATTAATTCACATCTAAATGACAAATCTATCCAATTTTTTCAATAATTCTTTACCAATCACATGTGGATTTTAAGTAAATCATTTATGAATCTCAATTAGTTCAATTATATATGGTATTAAAACATTGAAATAGTAAAAACATAAGTGATTTTTCTTAAAATCACATCTGAATTTAAAAATATTTTTAAATTTACATAAGTTGTTATTGAATGATTAACAATTATTGAAACAATTGAATTCATTGACCATTTACATGTGAAATATATTCCATAGAAATTTAATACAGTTTATATTCACATTGCGAATTTTAAGTGCCTTTTGTTTTAGACATGTTAATTCACGTATAAATGGTAATTGTACCATAGTTTTTCAACAATTTTTGATCATTCACATGTGAATTTTAAGCAAATTCATTTTCGCATTTGAATTAATACATTTTTGTCTGATCAAAAGGTTCAAAATAGTATGCATCTACTTTAATACATATTTATTCACATATAAATGATCATTGCACCCAATTTTTTTCAACATTTTTTGATATTCACGTGTAACTTTAAGTAAATTAATTTGTGAATCTTAGTTAATTCAATTGTACATTATCAAAATGTTGAAATTGTAATGAATATAAATGAATTTACTTAAATTCAATATGAATTTAGTCAGATTCACATGCAAATCTAAAATTTTATTTAAACTCACATAAGTTGTTATTGAATGATCAATTATTGTTGAAAAATATATTTTTAATGATCATTCACATATGAATAATCTTCTATAAAATTTTGTTATGGTTCAGATTCACATTAATTAGGTGTTGTGAATCTGAACAAAATTTTTGAAGATTTTTTTTTTCGTTTTTAGTATATTGATATGGCTATGTCTATCGAAAGAGAATAAAAAATTATGAATTTTGATATATTCGTTTTTTTATTTCGATAAAAAATAAGCTCTAAAAATAAAAAAATAAAAAAGCGAAGTAGGTTTGTTTATATGATCCGCTACATGCGTGTCCAAGTTACAAATTTACAACCTTATATGCGACCGTCGATAACATGCATTCCGACGCTCACGATTGGTTCCTTGGTTCCTTGCTTTATTTTGGTTCTCTATTGAACTTTCGTGTATATATATATATATATATATATATATATATATATATATATATATATATATATATATATATATATATATATATATATATATATATATATATATATATATATATATATATATATATATATATAAGTGGGTTTTTTTTCAACGTGATTTAAGTGGGTTTTTTTCCTCATTTTTTTCCTTTTTTGTTTTTTTATTTTTTATTTATTTTAAAAAATATTTCAAAATTTTTTTATTTTCGATTATACTCGTTTTAAGATTTTTATTTTTTTATTATTTTTTTTGAATGCTACAGTACTCAATTTTTAATTTTTTTTTGTTTTTTTAGTATTTTTTTTTCATTTTTTATGTATATTTTTTCATTTTTAATATTTCTTACTCTTAATTTTAACGTTTTCTTTTTCGTATCTTTAATCTAATCATTTTGGATCATGGTATTTTTAATCATAACGTTTTTGGATCATGTATTTTTGGATCATAGTTTTTTTTGCATCTTGGATCATAAGTTTTGAATCATTTTGTCGTTGTATGATTTTTTTAACTTATTTTGGATCATAACGACTGTTGGATATTGAATCATAACAAATTTTGGATATTGGATTATAAGTTTTGAATCATAAAACATATTTTGGTTTTAATATTTTTGGATCATATGTATTTTTTTGCTATTTTTGATGACTTTTTTACTTAAAATATAAAAATGAACACGAAAAAAAACCTTTTTTTCAAATTTTTTTTGCAAACTTACTAATATAATATCTACAATTATCCATTAATTTTTCATAATTTTTGGAATTTTTTTAAATTTTGATTGTTTATAATAATAAAAAAATAAAAAAAAATATTTTTTTCAAATTTTCATGATTGTGCTTGTTTTGTAGAGAATTAAATTTTAAGAACTTTGGTTTTTTCAGATTTTTTTTCAAAGAAAAAAAAAAGTTATTGCCAAAATACAAAGTGGATGGAAAATAAAATAAATGTAACCAATCCCATGCTGACACGTGGCACGTGAGTCTAAAGGCGCGTGAAGTTTGCAATCTGATGCGTAAAGTTTGTTCAACAAAGACCATTTTGCCCTTTGAAAATTATGTTTCTCTCCCTTTTAGTTTCTAATATATACAAAAATAGTCCTTGAATTTTAAAACATAATCATTTTTTTTACATTGAATCTAATCTATCTAATTTTTAAGATTAAAGGCTAAGATTTGTCCTTACGGTTCTTACCGGATTTTGGGTTCCTACACGATCCTCCTTTTATATATATATATATATATATATATATATATATATATATATATATATATATATATATATATATATATATATATATATATATATATATATATATATAGGCAAAAGTTCAACAAGGGACTAATATAAACCATGGTACCAAGGGACTAATCTCATCCACACGATTATACATTTTACGGTGGACGTACATCTACCGGATTATAAAAAAACCCACTTCGTTTTTTCAATTTTTAGGGCTTATTTTTTATCGAAAAAAAATCTGAATATATAGAAATTTATAACTTTTTATCCTCTACAAATAGAGATCCATATTGATATACAAAAAATGATTTTTTTTCGAAATTTTCGGTAGTTGAGATTCACATGTGAATCTCAACTGTTATTCTGTTCACTGTTGACACACACAATTGCATATGATATTGTCATATGAATTTGAATAAATTTTTGTGTGAATGTAAATGGAATTAACTTATGAATCATAGTATATTTATTATAAATGATTAAATTGTTGAATTGTTAAAAATTTTCTAACTAAATTAATCATATTCATATTTCGGAGTATATTTAAAATACCATATGATATTGATATGCGAATCTGAGTAAATTGTTGTGTGAACGTAAATAATTTATATTGTGAATGAGAGTAAAATCATTATAAATGGTTAAAATGTTGAAGTAGTAAAAAACTGTTAAGTATCTTCTCAATACTATATGATTTTGATATGTGAATATGAATAACTTTTCGTGTAAATATGAGTAAATCCATTTGTGAATCAAGTATATTACTTATAAATTGTTAGAATATTGAAATAGTAAAAATTTTAAAAGTAAAATAATTACTCATATTCAAATTTTTACAGTTCAGATTCATATGTGAATCTGACATGTTATTATGTTATTCTCTGTTGGCATTCATAATGACATATGATATTGTCAAGTGAATCTGAATAATTTTTTGTGTAAATGTGAGTGAAATTAACTTATGAATCATAGTAAATTCATTATAAATGATTAAAATGTTGAAGTGTTAAAAATTTCCTAAGTAGATTAATCTTATTCATATTGCAAAATATATTTAAAATATCATATGATATTGATATGTGCATCTGAGTAAATTGTTGTGTGAATGTAAGTAAATTCAATTGTGAATCAGAGTAAATTCATTATAAATGGTTAAAATGTTGAAGTAGTAAAAAACTTATTATTAAATTCTCAATAGTATATGATATTAATATGTGAATATAAGTAAATTTTCGAGTAAATATTAGTAAATCCACTTGTGAATCAAGTACATTACTTATAAATGATTATAATATTGAAATAGTAAATGTTTTAAAAGTAAAATAATTACTCATATTCAAATTTTTACAGTTCAGATTCACATGTGAATCTAGACGAACTGTACTTATAAAAAATAATTTATTTTTTATACATCAATATGAATGTCTATTTGTAGAGGACAAAAAATTATGAATTTTGGTATATTCGGTTTTTATTTTTGAAAAAGAATAATGTCGAAAAATAAAAAAAACCAAAAAAATTAAGTGGGTTTTTTATTATAATCCTCTACATGTGCGTCGACGTAAGAAATTTACAACCTATTTTTTGGCCGTTGATGATTTTGATTCCGACGATCGAGATTAGTCCTTTGGTACCGTGGATAATTTTAGTCCATTATTGAACTCAACCCTATATATATATATATATATATATATATATATATATATATATATATATATATATATATATATATATATATATATATATATATATATATATATATATAGAGAGAGAGAGAGAGAGAGAGAGAGGGAGAGGGAGAGTAGGGTATCAAGGAATAAGAATTTTCGTAGTTATATACGCTAGACTTTTTAAAAGTGTTACCGAACTCTTGTTCAGTAAGTTTGTTTCATCTGATGTTTGTTTTCTTTTTATGTATTTGTCTAACAACGATAATCTCATAATTATAATATCATAATTTATATCCAACATATAATTATGCCTAACATAAATAACTTTTAGAAAGATCACTTTGGATCTCGTAAACAGAAACATACAAAAACAAGAGTTAGTTTTCAACTTTCCCATTATTTAATTACGCATGTTTTATTTTTGTGGCATAGTTAAAAATAATATTTATAATACGGCACACACTTATAATGGTAAAGAAACCTTTACGGGAATAAAGTGGTTTCAGTGCGAATAAAGCGTTCTTGTTTCGACTGTAATACAGAAAACCAACTTTTGATTATGATGTATAAAATATAGGGATAATTTTATATATATCTTAAATAAAGAGTTAAATATCATATTTGTCCTATCTAAAATTTAAATATTATATATATCCTAAATAAATATAAAAAATATCATATTTGCCCAAACTATTTTTTAAACATTTTATAATGAATTTTAATCAATTTTTAATATTTAAAATTATTTTAGTTATTAACAAAGCTTAGATTGAACGTGATACCACAACTTCAAAATTGCTCTTTATTTAGGGTAGCTTTTTTTTCATCATCATATGACATGAACATGTAAAACTTAACCATGCAGAAAACAAGGTTGATGGTTTCCTCTGCCACATTAATCACCCAAGGGCACTTGATTTGAGGTCGGTAAATTGATTTGCAAAAACCAGCAACACAATTGATTTGCATGTCGGCAAATTTCTCATAGCATTCCCGTCGATCTAAGTTCTATTAACAATTAAAATAATTTAGAAGCAAACCATCAATCTTGATGGGAGGATTATGCAAGTTTGAAGCTAAGATATTATGGTCGATCTACGTTTATTAATAATTAAAATAAATTATATTAAAAATTGATTAAAAATGACTATAAAATGTTTAAAAAATGGTTTTGGGTAAATGTGATATTTTGGATGTTTATTTAGGGTATATATGATATTTAAAATTTAGATAGGGCAAATATGATATTTAGCTTTTTATTTAGGGTATATATAAAAGGGCCATCTTAAAAAAACCCCCTCATAATTATCCTAAAATGTCACATCAATTGGGGTTTTCTTTTATATATATATATATATATATATATATATATATATATATATATATATATATATATATATATATATATATATATATATATATATATATATATATATATATATATATATATATATATATATATATATATATATATTATTTTTAATTAATTAATTTATTTATTTTGGTATTTATACTTTAAATAATTTTCTAACTTTTTGACATTTAGTTCGAATATATTTTCTAAAATGTTTTTTTTTACGTTTTGTTCATTTGTATTATTTAACGTTGTAATTTACTATTTTTTTAATTTTTGACGTACTAATTTTCTAATTTTTAACGTTTTGTTTGAATACACTTTTATATGTTTTGTTCGTTTGCATAAATGAAAATAATAAAATAAAATATTAAATTACTTAAATAATCATCAATAATCTAATACAATTCTTTCAGTGCTACGATTAAAACGGAAATGATTCATGTATGATTGCCAAAATTTTGAAACCGATTAACCAAATCGAATAAACCGAAACCGATTAACCAAATCGAATAAACCGAAACCGATTGACCAAACCGAATAAACCTAAACCGATTTAACCAAACATTATTTGGTTTAGTTAAATTAAACCAAAACCGCTTAACCAAACCGAATATATCGAAACAAATTAAACAGAAATCGATTTAACCGAACACTTTTAGTTTTGGTTAAATTAAACCGAAATCGATTTAACCAAACCAAATAAACTGAAACCGATTTAACCGAACCTTATTTGGTTTGGTTACGATTAATTTAGAAAAATTAAAAAAACCGACTTAAACTGAAACCCGATTTAATCGACCAAATAACACGCCTATATATATATATATATATATATATATATATATATATATATATATATATATATATATATATATATATATATATATATATATATATATATATATATATATATATATATATATATATATATATATATATAATATTAAAAAGAAAATCCCAATTGATGGGACATCCTAGGATAATTATGAGGGGGTTTTTTTTACCAATACCCTATATAAAATTATCCCTAAAATATAAGCTATTCTAAATTATTGATAAATATATAATATAATAATGATTTTCTAATGAATTTCCAAAACTAATAATATTTGAATGTGGTAAACTAGTTATAGCTTGAATGTAGTAGCTGAAAGCTAGATAATGTAGTTTTTATTTGTATTGAAGTGATCGAAATTAATAATTGTAAGCTTTTACATATGCAAATTACATTAAAACTAGACAAAATTACACAGTTAATCCCTATGGTTTGCAAAACGGCATGGTGAAAACAAAATATGAAATCTTCTATGCAACTAGTCCTTGTGGTTTCCAAAGATTGTTCGTCTGGTCTTTTTGGATGACTCCATATGTTTTCAGCCGTTTGCCAACAATACATCATCAACATCAAGCCGGCTGTATTACTTGTCACGTCAGCATAGAAAATTAAACTTAAAATCGGAAAATGGAGAAGAAAAGATGGCCGATGAGATTCGAACTCACCACCTTTTGCACACTATACCAATGTCTTAATCGCTTGCGATGTAGTCGTCTTTTGTTTTTAATGAGGCACATTTCCTCATATATATATATATATATATATATATATATATATATATATATATATATATATATATATCTTTACTTCTAATAAAACACTATTATGCCTGCCACATGGCACCCTATTACGAGTCCTCAGGTTTTTTTTCCCGCTCTTCATCCTCACACCTTCATACGTTACACGCTCCTTATTAATTCACCTTATTAATTCTTGCCATATTAACATCCATAATTGCAAGAGTTACGGATTCAGCCTACAAATCAACAACTAATTTCCTTAATTTTGGGTTAGATCATCAATAATCATGAAGGAATGTCTACCTACAAATCAGGTACCAATCGTCTTCTTTTTCAAACCTTGAACTTCAAGAAAGATATGTATGTGCTTAAAGCCAATCACGAAGTTTGATTTTGTTACTTGATTGACAAACGAAATTAAAGTTTTTGGCCACTTCGTAATGGGTTATGAGAATGAATAGTAAATTATAATGTTCTTTAATCTTGGGTTTGTTTTTATTACAATACCCTATTGGAAAAATATAGACACAATGTGGTGGGTGATGTTTAAATTAGTTGAATATTGATGTTTGTGTCGTCATTTTCAAGCATGTTTAATAGTTGGACTTCGATCTGTTCAGAATCAAGGTGTTGATAATACTAGCGAGGTCAATTGCCTTAACATAACGGGTTTTCTTTGTATTGAATCTGGATTCGAATGTCTCCACTCCCAAGCAAGAATCACCGGTAATATTGGCTTAATGGACTAATTAATATTTTCATATGGGATTTTTTCTGGTATCTCAATCTCTTTTTTCTTCAAATGGTTTGATGTGGATGATTCTAATCTAGATTCTTTTGTTACAATCCATGATAATTGTATGAATTTAGGGATTGCATTAAAGGTGTCCGATAAAATGTCTAAGACAAATGTAATTACATGATTAGTTACTAGAGTCTTTGTTTTGGTTTAGTGATAAAATTTTAACAAGTTATCACACTATAGCTTAGTAGTTTACATATTACAGTAGACATAATTGTTTGTTTGTATTATTTTGTTACAAGTGCTTATGTTTGTTGGTATTGGTATAAACGCTAACATAATTGGAGCTACAAATTATGATGGTCAATTTATGGGAGAGAATCATTCTGTTTAAGAGGTTACTGATTTGATTTTGTTACTTCAAAACCGAGTCGTGTGCATGGTTGGAGCAAAATGGTTGCTCAAAGTGATTGTATCAAAATGGTTGCTCAAAGTGATTGTACTCAAAAAGGCCAAAAGGCCCGGTGTACCTGGCCAAGAAAATGATGCCATAATTATTGGTTGTACATTAGCAGCAGGAAATTGCTTATCACCTATCATCTTTCATGTTGATCATACTAAAACGTCATTAATTACATTGTTTGGTTTGGGTAAAGCATACAAAAGTATGTTGACATGATGCCTTATTAAAGTGGTTTATCAATTATCTGTATTCGTAGTGCTTTCAGAATTTGTAATGAAAAGGCTAGGCAAGCACTTAGTGACGTTTGGTATTTGGCAAAGAAATGATGAAATTCAATTTCTACAAAAAGGTTTTCTTCAATATTCTAGGAGGTTCTATTGAGCTCTAATTCAACATCAAAGAAGAAGCTCATAAGAATTTCCTGCTCATTATTTTTACTAACCTATTAAGTAAAATTTTTTTTGGCATAATTTAAATGCAAAGTGCATGAATTAGGTACAATAGTTAGTTAAAATAAGCAAATGAAAGTAAGGATATTAGATCTGATTTGATGTTGCAGCTATTTAGTAGTAAAGACCAAGAAGTTTTTTATGAGCTTTACCAAGTATAGATAAATTTGGATATGATATTTCAAGTAAGTGTGTATAGATCAAATATGCTAAATTTTTCAATCTTTCTTTTGTTTCACCAATGTTCCCCATTTGAAGTACCATAGGTGCATTTGATTTCGAATTGAATAATTTATTTGAGTATATGATGTTATGACTATGGCTGTATGGAATTTTCATTTGTTAAAAAAATCTTTTGACTTTTACTTGGACAAAAACTATATAACTTACTTGAATTGCTAAAATTTATGTTAAAATATTGACGACTAATAGAGCCACTATTTGTGCTCCTAACATTAAACACTAGCAAAATTCATGGTATGAAATGGAACTCTAAATACTTTTTTTTAATTAGATATTTTATCAAACTTTAATTTAAATTTATTGTTACTAATGATCATAATATTGAATATTATTGATTATTGATGTATGATATAGCCAAACGATACACTATGAAGCATTGGCCAGACGATACAATATTATCGGTCTTTTGGTTATGTTACTAAGAAGCATTGGCCAGAAAATGGCTTATGTAATGGAATTAGACTTCATGTGATATCATCAGGTAATCGTGTCATGAATGCAATGGTCATAACTAGAAGTCATATAGGGCATCATATTTTTATTTCAAGATTGTCTTTGACACCTTTAGACAAAATTATTCCTTTAAAATTCAAAAGAACAAAAATTCCAATTACAATTTGTTGTGCTATGACTATAAATAAAAGTCCAGGACAATCATTTTTCAAATGTTATTTTATTTCTCAGAGAACCAGTATTCACACATGGCCAATTATATGTTGTTTAAGAGTATATAATGATTAAATATATTAATTTTAGATAAGGATGATATTTTGACCAATAAAACTTTCAATGTTGTATACAAATAAGTGTTTCAAAAACTATGTTAAAGTAATATATTTTTTACTTATGATATTAATTCTCTATTACTTAGAATACAAAAGTATTTCGTATTTTTTACTTATGATTTATTTTTTCTATTTGTAGATTTATTTTTTCTATTTGTATACATATAACTCTATTACAATACCTTATTTCTTTTGGTTTTCCTAAAACAAATTATACTATCATGTATCATTGTTGTTGTCATATTCAGTATATAAGTAAATTTTATGTTCCCTATTTATAAGTATCCAACCCGTGTTTAACACGGGTTAATAACCTAGTATATATATATATATATATATATATATATATATATATATATATATATATATATATATATATATATATATATATATATATATATATATATATATATATATATATATATATATATATATATATATATATATATATATATATATATATATATATATATATATATATATATATATATATCTTATAGTGTATGTATTTTTTATTTATATTTTTAAATTTTGCATACATTTGTGTTTTTTTTTCATATTTTTTGTGTGTTTATAAGTATTTAGATGTATATATATATATATATATATATATATATATATATATATATATATATATATATATATATATATATATATATATATATATATATATATTGCATATTTTTGTTTACCTTTAAATATATAATGTAAATGCATTTTTATAATAAAAAAGTAAATACGCATTTGTATTTATAAATACATACTGAGCACGTATTTATACTTTACAAAACATTTTATCGCTATTTATACTTTAAAAAACGTACTTTACTTTAACAAACAAAGTACATAACTATAATGTGAACAAAGTACGTTACCATACACATACACAAACAAAGTAGATTGTCATTTTATAAATAATAAACGAAAAACATTAGCATTTCATTCAAACTACAAATTATTAAAACGAACACAACCAATACCAAACACAACAAAAAATAAACATAGTTTCAGAAATTCTTATGCTTAGCAATATGAGAATCATGAGCCTTTTTTGTTTCACATTCATTGACAAAACATTAATGGTCTTCTTGACATCATTTCACTATTATTCTTTTTCTTGAAGATAGCCCATTGCCATTTTCTTGCTACACTCCCAGGAAGCCCCTGCAAACCTTGTCATAGTATGGTCTTTTCTGTACTATCAGAAGCCCTTGCAAACCATCCAATTTTTTAATATCCTCTGAAAAAATACAACGCATTATATGTGTTGTACTCTTCATGATCATATTGAGGTTGTTGTTGAAGGTCTACCTAAAGGATTTGTAACAGTTGCATCAATTTAAAAAATGTATAAGGAACTACAAACATTTTTATAAGCTCTTAGTACATACTAGTACCAAGAAAATGTAAAATAATGACACTTATCCCTTAATCAATCTATGCTTAACTTCTCTCGTTAACCAATAAGGAACCAAAGGGTCTTATTGCCACCAAAGGTATAATTGCAATAAATAACCCATAAACTATGCTTAACTCCTTTATATAATCAATCAAACAAAAGTTAATTTCACCATATTGACTAAAAAGCCCCCATTGTTATCAATAATGAGCAATGGAATGAATGTCACCACACAGAGATTACCTTATCTTGAAATACATAATACATGGAAAGACCAAGAGATAATCAATTTTTTGTCTATTATCTACGAAATATTAGCAGGTTTGAAGAAAACGTAAGTAATATCGCGTTATTAGTATATATATTTTATACATTATCATGGTACTAAAAGTTGTTTTTTGGTAAAAATTGAGATAAATTGTACTTAATGGTTTAAAATTACCGTTTCAGGATTTATGACACTTTTGGAGCAAAAAAGTTGATTGGACAATCTACAATGAAAACGTGATGCTTCCTGAAAGAGATCGCGACGTTATGGAGGATAACACCAACACGTGGAAGATAATGATGAATCACAGTATTATAGCTCATCGTGATGCGTTATATCACCCATTGTGCCGCGATCCTATGTCGACAAAAACATTATAAATAGGGCCTCGATCTCGATTTTTACACGTCTTTGGAAAGTTTGGACCGAAAAGAAACCTCAGAAACATCGTTTTGAAAGTCACGAAGTTGATCAGAGGGCCGAAAGGCTAATATAGAGTAGGATTCTGAAGGATCTAAAGTAGAATCATTAGGTTATTATTTTTGTTTGCATTATTGTCTATATTTAGTATACAATTTGGCTTCTTTCTGCATTCTACTTTTAGATTTGGGTTTACAACCCTTTGATCTTATTTAGTTTGATGAAACCCTAATTTTATTGTTTGGTTGATATTTGGTTACTGAGAAGTTGTTTATTTTATCTTGTTAGTTTAATAAATGTTCCTTATGTATTAAAGTTTTAATCATTGTCGTTCTATTGCTGGGTTATTTAAATCTAGAGGACCAACTGTTAGGACTAAGGACTTCTAGTAGGTGTACTTGTTACACGATTTGATCAACACAAATGATAACAACAACATAACAACAACCAAAACAAAGAACACAAGGATTTAAGTGGTTCACTCAATCTAGAATGATCAAGCTACGTCCACTGTAGGAATTGAACAGTATATTATATATGAGTTGAATGCTAAACAATCTATACAAGTATTTACTGTTCTCTCTCTCTCTCTCTCTCTCTCTCTCTCTCTCTCTCTCTTAGTTTGGCTCACACTCTTTTTCATTCTCACTGTTATAAACCGAGATCGTATATATACCGGGAAAAAGAAGATCGTCTGAGATGATGGCAAATCTTTAGCTTATTGCTTTCTGCAATAGGCCAACTAATGTGACAAATCATTGTCCATGTTGGGCAGACCAAATTTCTAACAACAACAGACCTGGGAATTTGTGCCTAGGAGACATTTCGGTTCTGAAGTAGCTTCTCCCGTTTATCAACATATCTACTCTCCACATTTGACATATGTGGAGTCTCTACAACAAAGTTCGGCTAGAGTGAGGCTGCTTCGGTTCTACTGACCTTTGGTTCGGACCGAACTGCTGATCCACTAATGTAGTAAGAGAAAATGGGCAAATTCCCCTGATTCATGATACTACTTTAAATATGCCAATCTCGCTTCGCTTCGTGCAACCGAGGCAAAGAACATTCCTCGAACGAGGAGTACTAATCCGTCAGAAGCACATCTTCTAACTGTACTGGCAAACTTGCCTCGATTCCTAGATGCTTCTGACCGCTGATCTTCTTTGGTCGCAATGTCTTTCTCGGTTCAAATTAGGCTCCACATACTTAACAATCTCCCACTTGGAGACTAATCACAACTTGATTTTTGTGTCGTCCAAGTTGTAACAATGAGACTCTCCTCCCTTGTTCCTCGTTTTTGCCTACTTCCACGGAAGACCTGTTGAAGTCATACATGATTCAACTTCTCACTTGGGACCATCTTGGTGAACATGTCTGCAGGGTTCTTCTCTCCATGGATTTTATTTAAGATGAGGTTACCATTTGTAATTAACTCACAAATGAAATGATACCATATTTTGATGTGCTTCGTCTTGCTATGAAACACCATATTTTTTGTAAGGTGTATGACATTCTAGTTATCACAATACATCACATAATCCTCCTGATTCAAGACCAACTCTGATAGAAAGTTCATCAACCAAACAAGCTCCTTACTAGCATCTACCGGAGCCATATATTCGGTCTCGGTGGTTGAAAAAACAACACTCTTATGTAGTCTTAACATCCAACAGATTGCGGTTCCTCCACTTGTGAACACATAACCGGTAGTGCTCTTTCCCGAATCCGCACAACCCCCAATTATGCATAAGAACAAAACCCGACTGAAAATTAATCATATTTTCATGTTTTGATGCCGATTTCAAGCTATTTCAGGTGGCGATTTTGGATTTCGGCTTTGGAATGCGAATTTTATTCATCTAGCTACCCAATAAATCCATTTTGTGCTCCTTGAGATTCCAATAAAATTGATTGAAAAAAACTACGCAACTAGGGTTACATTGAAAATCATTCAAAGATCTGAGAACGCGTAGCGTTTTCGGACAAGTGTGATAAGACCTACAAGGGTTGCTCTTCGTCCAGGAGGTTCGCATTATTGCAACAAATCCACAATCGCATTCCATCACTGCCATCGCGCCCTTAATTCGAATTTCTTGCGTGACTGTATTGAGGAGAAAACAAAAAGACATGAAAGTAAGCAGATAAGAAAGACGTGTCGTATTTAGGGACCAATGGAATATTATATGGCTTATTTTTTGGAAAGGACGAAAATACCCCCATCATACCAGGCACGTGGGGGTTTCTGTCACGTTAACTGACCGAAATGTTAACTTAGGAACCATGCGTGTAACAAATTTTCATTTTAAGGATGGTCCGAGTTAAAAAAAATAAGCTAGGGACTAGGCGCGTAGGGGTGCAAATGAGCCGAGCCGGCTCGTGAGCTACCCGGGACCGGCTCGCTAAAAGCTTGGCTTGAGACCGATTTTAAACAAGCCCGAGCCGAGCTCGAGCTTAATATAACGCTCGTTTGTTAAACAAGCTCGAGCCGAGCCTGTGTCACCAAGCTCGATTAGGCTCGCGAGCCCTAAACGTGCCTATATATGATATAAATTTTATTTTATTTTTATATAAATTAAAATTAAAATTTAGTCATATAAATTAAGTAAGTTTTTATTTTCCTGCACTAGAGTAAACGAGCTTCTTAACGAGCTTGAGTCAAGCTTAAGCTCGTTTAGGCTTGTCAGGAAATAAACGAGCCGAGCCTGAGCCTGAGCCTGAGCCGAGCCTGCATATTTCTTAACGACCCCGAGCCGAGCTTGGGACCATAAAGCTCGTAACGAGCCGAGCCCTGTATATTTCGTAACGAGCTCGAGCCGAGCTTGGCCAGGCTCGGGCTCGGCTCGGCTCGTTTGCACCCTATAGGCGCGTAAGTAACCCTAAACTACAAGGACCATCAATGTAATTTTTCTCTAATAAAAATAAAAATAAAAAAATAAAAATAAAATATAACAAAAAGCAACAAAATACAAAACAAACAAATACATGGTGCAATAAGTAGTAAAAAGGGGAAGGGAGTGGAAGGAGGAAGATATAGATTCACCAATTAAAAATCATTCATCTTATCTTATTTCATCAACACATTTTTTAATTTTCTCTTAAGAAATATTTATTTTAGTCAAGTTTTAAAAATTCTAAGTTTTTGAGTTTACTTACAAATATTCTGAAAAAATTGCGTTTTTTAGTTTACTTGCGAAATATTCGCAAAGAAGGGTACTTTTCTATTTTGTGAGGAAAACTAGGGAGATTTTTTTGGAGTCAGTAAAAGTATGCTTGCAAATTCATAAATTTTTTAAATATTTCAGATGGTTATTTTGTAATAAAATATATAAAAAAAACGATTATATAGGCTTATATCACATAAATATATAATCATTAAATAGTGAATAAAAAAATCTATGATTATGTAAACAGCCCCTATTAGTAATCCAAAACGTTATATTTTAAATTGTTGAAGCATTTCAAAAGCCTAGTGATAAAATCCAATTGATGGGAAAATTACTTTATTCTTTTACATAGAAATGATTTGCTTTGTAAGAGAATAATTTATATTGAGATATAAAGATTCGGCTTTTTCATGCCTTTATTGGAAGAATTTATTCGGCCTGATAATGTCTCAACCATATTCATGGGACTAGTCAAACCTAAAAATACATCTAATAAAGAGGAAATCAGAGAAAATAAATATGTAGTTAAACTCACGTAACAAAATAATTATACTTTTCAAACGTCGACTACCTATTTATTTCGTAACGGTACTCAATGTGAATTACTTTATGTTTGTAAAATTGTTTTTTGATAAAAAAAAATTATCTCACAATAACACTCTTCGCAAAGTACATCTGTACATGCATTAATTTTTTCTAAGAGAATCTTAACTACTATTTTGTCATTTAATGTAATTAGATATTGTAATGGACCTTGCAAAATTGTCATTACATTGCAAAAAAATAAAAGGAAAGGCATAGAAATTTCATGGTTAGTTTACAACAAACTCAAACCCCATTACATATTTTTCTCTTAAATGTTGTTCTTTTGGTAAATGTCTTCTAGGTCATAGAAGAATGCCCATAAATATAAAACAGTTGTAAATTGTTTCAATAATACAGACAAATGTGATTTTCGTTTATTTTCATTTTTAAGAGGATAGTTGCGAATATGCAGTTGACAATCTATTTCTAGTTTTTGGCCCATACCGTGAGCACTAATATTTTGTGGAGAATTCAGAACATTTATGTATGATTATATGATGTTTGGCTGTGAGGGTGGCAAAGACCACCTTACTTTGCCATAGTGTTTGCAAATCAAAAAGGGTGGAAGAAGAAGAGCTAAAGTGGCAAGATGCAAGAAAAAAGAGGTGATGCCAAAGAAAGAGAGTGCGACGTCTTATGTGGCGTGAGAGCTCGCACATGAACACCACTCCCCTAGTGAGAGCACCTATCACTTTTCTCCCCGCACGAGCACACAACATCGCACGAGGTGTTCATTTCTTTGGTTGTGTGTGTTGTACATTAAGCTTAGTTGATTGTACCAAAACTAAGGCCTTCCGGTGTGCCAGCCCGACGCCCACCCCGACGACCACGAGCCCCGCGGTGAACACCGCCCCCCTTGCGAGCCCGTCGCACAATGAACCCGCACAAGCTTACAACGTCGTGCGACGTTTGAATCTGTGACTGTTGGCAACGGCTATATAGCCGTTAATTATTAAAAAAAAAATTTAAAAACTTTATATATAAACACACACACATTCAACATTTTATACTCTTTTATTACACATTCAATCTCTCCAAACTCTTCAAACATTCTCCAAAAAATTTCCAATGGCTCCCAAACAAGCATCCCAACGAAAGTCAAAAACCGCGAAGAACATTTTCCCGCAATCATCACCGGAACCCGCTCCGTACATTCCGCAAATGGAGCGAGCGTTTTTTTCACAACCTCAATTCCAATACCAATCGATGCCCCCTCAATTACAATACCCGCAATCGCCCTTCAACCCGTTTTTCGGGACACCTACCGGGGGACCTTCTGCGGCTTTTACGGAGCCACAACAACAACACATAGACACTTCCGATTCGAGTGACGATGCGGTGCCGGAGACACAACCGGAGGATTTAGAAGAATCGGAGCCCGAAGAAATCCCGCTTCAAAGAAAAAGCCGAAAGAAACCCACCGGTCCCGCTCCCGCTCAAGCGTGGACCGAAGATGAAGAGGTTATGCTAGCGCGTGCTTGGGTTGCCGTTTTCGAGGATTGTGAAGCCGGAAACGCTCAATCAAAAGCACATTTTTGGGAGAGTATTCGCGTAGTTTTTCACAAAAATTTGGGACGTGAATTTTATCGTTCCAAAGATACGTTGACGACTAAATTTTGAGTCGTTAACGGGTACGCGAATAAGTTTAACGGGTTGTTCGTTAACTTTATGGGTCAACGGGAATCCGGCGAGAGCGATCAAGACCTCCTCAAAAAAGCTCTCGCGGTTTACCAACACGACAACAAGGGTAAACCGTTTCGCCATATGACTTTTTGGGATGTGGTCCGCCAATACCCGAGGTGGAAGGGGGTCGGCACCGATCCGGCACCGACACATGGGTCAAAACGGTCAAAAACATCCGAGACGCAATACACGACGTCTTCAGATGCACATATCGGGGCCGACGTCAACGAAATTCCCGATGATTTTGAAAGACCGATGGGCCGAAATCGGGCGAAAGCGAAAGGAAAGGCCGCCGCGTCTTCGAGTTCGGTGAACAACGGCAAAATGGATGACGTTAACGAAAAATTCGATCTACTTTTGTCGACCATTTCGGGCCACGTCAAATCTGTGACACCCCATTTCTACTGTTTGCAAATACTATGGTTTTTCGTATAAATACATGAATACAAAAATACGGTTTATCAAAAACCGTTAATTTTCATGCTAAAAAAAACAGTGGGTGTTACAAATCCATACCAAAACTAACCATAGTAAGCAAGAAATGATTAAACATTGAGTTCAAGATAGGAGCTATGTGGCTCCACTCCAGCTAAACTTTATCCAATTATAGTATAGCATTTAACCTGGAATACATGGCAAAACATAAAATACGTAAGACAATAATGTCTCGTGAGTTACATGAGTTTTAGACTCAACCCTTTAACTTTTTTTTTTCCAACTTTTTGTAAATTTACAACATAAAACTTCTGTCAAAACTTTTATAGTAATAATATACTATAACTCTTTACTTCTCGAAATCATTTCATAATATGCTTTACAAAAATAACATCTTTCAAAACTTTATAGTAGTAAAATACTATAACTCTTTACTTTTCAATATCACTTCATAACATACTTTACAAAAATAGCTTCTTTCTTACTTTCTTTGACTGGTTTTATAAGTTTGTTGGATTTTTATACTTAGGGCTTTAATCACTATAAGTGATACCCCAAGTCTCTATGGCTAGAAAGAACGGATCAATCCTCACCATAGAAGTGCTGAGGCAGACTACTTCGCGATGGGGTTTTTCCCCGGTAGACCCCTTACCTAACCCGGGTAGGTTGGAACATAGTTCCCTTACTAACGCTGCTTGCTACAATTACCAGTCATACAAAACACTTTCTGCTTACTTTAAAATTATTCACATACATAAAAATAGTGGCTAAGTGCCAAACTTCATCATTTTCTGTCTTTATGGCTAAATGCCAAACATATAACTTTCTTCACATAATAATCATACGTTTAAAACATGTTTTTATAACATTTTAAGCTTTATGCCAAATCATACTTTCCAACATCTTATGGCTATATGCCATTCATACTTGAAAACATGTACAGTTTGTAACCAAAACATACTTCTTAAACATCTTGTGGCTATATGCCATTCATACTAGAAAACATATATAACTTGTAATCAAAATATACATTCACATAGTTGGTTCATAGACCAACATACTTTCACTTAACTTAACTTATAGTTCAAAACATAACTTCAAATATAGCATTATACTTTCACAACAAGTTAGAAATAATACTCTTGCATATAATTTCACATATAGAAAATTTATAAGAAATCTTGAAAATACTTACTTGCCATGTACCCCCAGAATGGGTAAAATAACTGCATGTACTCACCTCAAGTCGGCAATGTAGAAATCCGTGCGGCAACTCCGTAAATCCAACCAAGCTTAAAACCGCACACCTTATACTCCTATAAGGTATATTAAGTTAATTATTAACAAATACACTAATTAACGTTACTATAAATAGATACTTATAGCGTTGCTTATAGTTTAAATGTTTATAACTTTCGACATGAACCGTGTCTCGACATATACCCCCACCCCCTTTTATTCACTTTTACTCAACAAATAAGTTATTATATGATTCAATTAGTTTTAAGTAAACCCAAACCCACACCATGACACCCAAAACCAAAACCTAAGAAGATTATCACAAAAGAAGAAACCAACAGCAAGGCTGATTTTTGGACCCTCAACAAGATTTGCAATATTGCGCCAAGGAAATATTGAAAATAAAATCCAATAAAAATCATGGGTAAACTAGACCCAAGGAAAATGTCACAGGGCCTGACCTCATGTCATTTGCACCTTTCAAGAATAAATGAAAAATCTCCAAAGTTGACTGATGCAATCAGTCCACCTACTGAACCACACCTTAAAGAAATAATAATCGCTCAAAATGGGTTAAGAACTGAACTCTAAAATTTGGTGAGGACAAACTAGACTTCAACAGGGAACTAAGGCAACTGACCTTGACCCAAAACCATTTTTGTACATTTAATAATGAATTTCTTAAGACAGGGAACCAAATCTGACAGAACTTGGACAAGTCAGTGAATATTGCACAATTCACCAAACTTAGGATCCAAATTAAATCAAGGCCTTCTGGAACAAGAAACTAGACATGTAAACCATTCCAGAAAGGTATTATTCACCCCAAT
Organism: Cichorium intybus; assembly: GCA_023525715.1. Taxonomy (NCBI): domain Eukaryota; kingdom Viridiplantae; phylum Streptophyta; class Magnoliopsida; order Asterales; family Asteraceae; genus Cichorium; species Cichorium intybus. Next base: position 19,526,136 of record CM042009.1, read on the forward strand.
TGGCCAAATACACGATTTAATATGAATTTTCTAAGAACAGGACCAAAACTGAAAAAATAAGAAAATCTAGAAAATGATGCTAGGGTTTAATGTTTCAACTCCTAAACCCATTAAGACCTAGATTAAGACCTCTAGGGTCTGAAGTGAGGTTAAAAACATTCCAACAACAGAAACTTAGGAGTGGGATATAATCATTTGAGCCACACATAACCCAAACACACACAAGATCATGGAAACCCAAAGAAAAGGAAAACAAACCCAAACCAAGAATGGTTTACCTTTCGCAGCCGTCACGTCCCGACCACCTGCTGCACCCTAGCCCTCCCTCGCGATCCCCAGCAAAGAGTTTTAGCAACAACCCATACAAACAGCAACAGCCCGATCATGACAGAAAAAGAGAGCCGAAAGAGAGAAAAATGAGAGATAGGGAGGAAGAGAACCAATACTTACCTCCACAAGAAAGAAAACCCTCTGGACATTCTTTGTAACTTGATCACGTGCTAGTGTGCAGACAAACAAAAGGCCAAACAATAATTTATGTACTTATTGATATTTCTAAGTTTAGTCCCTAAGGTTTTAGATCATAATTTTATTTAACCCAAAACCCAAAACATCTAACATATTAAGTTTTCAAAATGACATTAACCCCCGTGAACTAATACTAAAAAGTTTAGAATTGTTATTTCCATATTATTATTTATTATTTTACTTAATATTATTATTACTTCTCTGCTAAAAGCAATAGTAATAAAAATAATAAAATCTCAAAACAAACATATCGAAAAACGGGGTGTTACAAAATCCACCGAGGAAGAACGATTGGTGAGAAAAACGTCTCGCGAAAACAAGGATCGGACGCTCGACATGCTAGTCTTGATGCAACCCACCGAGCATCTCACCGGGGCCGCTCTCGAGTTGGCGTTAAAGTTGAAAAACGACATCGTCAAAAAATACGGGATGTAGTTTTTTAGTTTTTTTATTTTAGTTTATTGTCGTTTTTTATTTTTGGTTTAACGTAACTTGTCGTTTTTTATTTTTAGTTGTAATTTTTAATTTATGTTTAATTTAGTTTAATTTTAATTTAGTTTATGAATTTATTTATTGTGTTTTAATTTTATTTTTAATTTCTTTTTTAAATTAAAAAGTGAGAGGTAGTGAGAGGTAGTGAGAGGTGAGCATTACCGGGGGTAAAGCGAGGAGAGAGAAATGTTGACAGAATGCTGAGGTGGCAGGTAAAAAGTGAGAGGATGAGAGAGATGACACCTGAAGGCCTAAGGGTAAGTAAGAGGTAACAATTTCCAATGATAAGGGGAGGAGTGAGGGGTGCTGATATGGAAGAGGAAAAGTGAGAGGAGTGAGAGGTGCACACCGGAAGGCCTTACCTTATGCCATAATTTTGAGTCTTATTGCATCCCTTGATTTGATTTATTTTCTATTTGTTTTTTTTTTTTGTTTTGCTCATGTTTTAAAATTTGTTGTCGGTGTTATTATTATTAGATTTTAGTGTATATTCTTTTATTATTATTATCATATTATTATTAATATTAATGTATATTATTATTATTATTATTATTATTATTATTCGATAATAAAATGTTGTGATCTATAATAACACCATAATGGCACAAATGGTACGCGTTAGATACATCCATTGTAAATCAACATTCACATAATTATAACAATGAATATGAGTTATAACAAAAGTTGCATGATTTGTTACATCTTGCAGATAAAACATTAACGAGAAACATACGAACCTTTTTTACTTAGATAATAAATAACTAATAGTGTACGTAGCATGATTTGAACTCTTATAAAAAATATCTACTTAATTTAATATATTGATGTATAAACTCATGGTATGCTAAAAATATTAAAAGAAAATGTAAAAATAACAATATAACAATAAAAATGAAATGGAATCAAAAAAACAAAAACATAAAAACAAAGAAGATATGACTGAACACGTGTCTTTTTGTAAACGACAAAACCAGTCGTTCATTGTTTCTAAGGGTGAGGGGAGTAGACCATTCTCACCACTCTCAACCAATACGTCACATCAATTTTTCTCTTTCATTTCACTTCCAATTTTCACCATCTTTCACTAATGGAATCAGATTTTTCCGAACCCTCCCAACCCACGATGTCACATCACATTTTCGATTATTAAATTGATTTATTAATTAAAAAAATTAAAATAACATTTAATTTAATATTTCAAATAATATTAAAATGAATAATTAACTAAAAAATTAAAAGACAGCTAATATTAAATTAAAAAGCTCATCGTTACAATAATTAAAAAAACGGAAACGATAATTTAAATCCTACATACCGGAAATTAAAACATAAATACGTAAAAAAAACCAAACACAGACTAAAAAAAGCATGGAACGAATAAATCTGATTCTCTTTTTCGAGGCCACCACCCACCACCACCCACCACCATCTCCACCACTACCACCACCTCTATCATCACTACCTCCACTACCACCACCAACACCCATCGCAATCACCACCCATCGCCACCATCACCACCATCACCCGCCGCCACCACCAGTCTACCACTCATCGCCACCACCACCACCGTTACCCACCGCCACCACCCACCGCTGTCACCCATCACCACCACCATCATCCATCACCGCCGCCACCACCCACCATCCACCGCCACCACCACCACCCACCATATTGCCATCGCCACCGCTACCATCGACTGCCACCACCACCATCACCCACCTCCACCGCCACCACCACCACCCACTGCCAAAGTCACTCACCACACCACCGCCACCACCCACCACCACAACCATCTAACGTCGCCACCACTACCATTACATACCATCGCCACCTACATTGTAACCCACCACCACCACTCATCGCCATCGTCATCGCTACCCGCCACCACCCACAACCACTGCCACTACTTGTCACCATCACAACCACAGAAGCATTGATTTTAAGATATATTTCTCAGATGAATTCTGTATGGTACCAAATAATAGAATCAATTTTCACCACCACCATCATAAGAGCATTGATTCTAAGACATATTTCTCAGATGGATTATCTGTGGTATCAAACAGTAGAATCAATTATCTTTCTCCAGTTTAATTCTCTTTCTGTTCATTTCCATTTTTTTTTTTTCAATTTCATTTCTCCAAGATGTACCTTTAAACTATTATAACTTTTTTTCATTGGAAATTAACAATTTAACCGACGATCCATAATTTCCCTAATTAAAACATTTGTTGGACCAGCCACTTGTATTAATTTATGGTCCGTGTTTACTTATATTAACCAATTCGGTTTCAATAAATCATCTTCATGTTCGCCATGCTTCCATTTTTTATACTTTAAATGATTTTGCTAAAATAATACAAATAATTCACAAATGGTGTATACTTTTCCTTTCATGTTCAGAAAAACAAGTGTGTGATATGGCCTGTAATCTGTATATTGTTATTGTTTACCAATTCTCACGTACGCATGACTTCGTTACAGCTTATTGGCTTACTGTCATTATAATCTATGAAAATGACAAGTTTGGTCCCTTTTTCTATGAAATCACAACTTCCCCTTGGTTTGTATAGTACCAAAGTGGACCTTTGATATAAAGGAATTCATGTACTCTTTATTCTACTTATGCTATAATTCAACCATTAATTAGAAAAAGTGCAAAGGTTACCATGTCCATATAGTGTGTAGGTATGACTTTCGTGTACTTATAACTTGTTTTATCTTCTTTTTTTCATCTTTTTATCTATATGCATTAATGAATTTCAACCACGTTTGAATGCTTTAAAATCAGATCTAACAACCAAATTAATAAACGATTCAATAAAGATACACACAATAATATATGTCTTATACTATTTGCAACGTTAATAAACAGTAATCTTTCAATATTATTATTTTATTTTATAATTAATCTAAGTCGTTTAATTTTTTTTCACCATAATTGATATAACTCAATAGAAGGTATAAATCCGAATATACCATTTAAACCCTTTCAATTTTATCTAGATAATGATATATAAATTTGTCTAAATTCAACATGTATAAAGTATGACATATTTTTTTTTGTCTCAAAATCCGTTTTCTTATATGGTTATAAAACATGAAGTTTTTTTCTTCATGTTGTTATAAAATACGTTTTTTATATTACGTAATACTCGGTATGGATTTGAATATGTTATTGAAATCATCGCATCATTATTATATTAATTTATTAATACTTTATTTAAGAATTTTCCTTTATAAATAATTTAAGCTGATTAATCAGATTTCCTATCGTAACTTTTATTACGTAATACTCAATATAAATGTAAATACATTATTGGCATCGTTTCATTTTTATTGATGTTATTTTGTAGAGAAAAATAATTCATCTATCTTGGTATAACTTGTTTAACTTCTTAACAAAGATAAAATAATACATTTATATATAAAATCAGTTTTTAATTATAAAAATCAATTTAAAAAACACCACTATCCAGTGGACACGTGGATATAAAGTGATTAAAAAGAGGGCGAGTCGAGGGTTGTGGACATGAACGGATTGCAACAAGTTTATTGATTTTTCTTTTTTTAAATAAACCTGCGAGTGCTCGTGGAAACACCCCAATGGAGATAGTCTAGGAGTTAGGAGGCCATCGCCTTCAAACTTCCTGCATTTATTACTTTATTACCACAACTATTTTATGTGTGGAAAGTTAATATATTTGTTTATTATTTGTTAATTCAAGACTTCAAGTTATTGACATACTTTTGTTTCCATTCAGGCTGCAATGAGATATATATTTGGTTGTCAATATTACTATATAAATACGTATTAATTAATGAATCTCCATATATTTCATATTTGTATTTTTAGTCCAATAAAACTTACACAACCAAATAATCTAATCATTAATTAAACCTAATTCAACACCAATAATATCTTCATATCGATTACGAACACATTCATTGCGAAGAAAATCTCATTATTTACAAACATACTTCGTTGGTCGCCCTTTCAAACGTCTACTCCTAAAAAGTTTAGTTAAATGTTAAACTGATTCTTCTTATAGCTATTGCATTAGTTAAGTCTATAACTTTTATACATATCACAGATAAAAAAAACATATTAGGCCTCAAACTTGTAAAAATTGGTTATCTCTTAACGCATTAGAAATTTGCAAGGAGAAAAAAGAAATGAGACGTGTCGATAACTATTATTCACATAATGGGACGTATCTTAATTAGATATAGTAAAAATAAATATTTAAAAGGATTATCAAATAAAACTGAATGAATCAAAATGAAATATGTGATAATTTGCTCTCTTGTTAAGTGATTTTATCAATGTGTAACCTCAAGATCTTTATTTTGTCTTTTGTCTAAGGGCTCGAGCTTGTAAAGAACATCATACACCTGTTGAACATTATTACAAAGTAGATATTTTTTACGCTACAATTAATTTTCAATTCTGGAATTAGATCAACAATTCAATGGTGGCTCGATGGATATTTATTAGGGTTTTTGTCATAAAAGTCATTAACTTTTTCGTAAATATTCGGTTCTGTCATTCTATGGATTTTATGTCTATTAAAGCCCAAAATTTGCAAACTTTTTTTCCATCTTTGTCCCTAAAACCTGTGATAACAGGTTTCCAGGTTACCTTGAAACTATTTTCGCATAGAAATCCTTGAGTTTTTCGAAAATGTTCGGCTTTGTCCTCTAACACCGCCGCCACCCACCACCACCACTGCAGTGGAAGTGGTGGTCGTGGTGATGGTGGTGGAGGGTAAAACCAAACATTTTCAAAAACTTAAGGACTTCTATGTGAAATTAATTTCATGGAGAAAACGTAAAAAATTGCAAATATAAGGACTTTTATGTGAAAATAATTTCAAGGTAACCTGGAAACCTGTTATCACAGGTTTCAAGGACAAAAATGGAAAAAAGTTTGCAAATTTTGGGCTTTAGTGAACATAAAATCCATAGAAGGTCAAAACCTAACATTTACGATAAACTTAAGGACTTTTATGACAAAAACCCTATTTATTATTTATTAACATTGATAACTATGATTTGGTTTCAGCCCCTAGATCTAAAACTTGTGTTCTGCTCCTGATTACATAGTCATAACACTTTTCAGGGATACCACTGCATCATGCGGGTGTGCATCTCCTGGTTAGAACTAAAAACGTCCATGACAAATATAAATGAAGCTATGAGCTTTTATAATATATATATATATATATATATATATATATATATATATATATATATATATATATATATATATATATATATATATATATATATATATATATATACACACACACACACACACACACTCAGTTCAGTCTTCAATTTGTTAAAATATCCTATTCGATTTCGATAGGGTTTAGTCCCTAAACTACGCTTATTACTTTAAACATCAATATATCATATGAGTCCTTAATAAACTAAATTATTTTAACTCAAAAAAACATATTAACTAAAAAATTGTTGATTTCACAACATAAAAAAGTGAATCATAATGAATTGGGCTTAATCATTACGATTTATTAACTCATAAATTGTACTTCTAAAAAAAATAATCATAAGAGGTTTAGCTGAATCATTATATTTTCATATTTTATACATAAATATGTCGAGTATCGAGATAATCGTTTATCTGTTGAAACAATTATAAATTTAAATATGAAGTTTTTTTAAAAAAAAAATCTTTTTCACAAAAGAATTTTTAATTGAAAATTGAACCAACAAACCACAATTGTAACATGTGGCATCTGTTGAAAATATTTTGTGTGTGATCATCACTAAAATAAGATGAATTCATTTTAAAATAGCAGATGAATATTATCAGATGTTTCAAGTTTTGAAGAATTCGAACATTCAAGAAAAAACGCAAACCACCTCATCATTTGGAGTATATCCCCAACAGTTATTTCTTAATCCAACTATTTTTTTTAGAAAATTTTGTAGAAAATTTTAAATTTTATAGAGTTGAGAAAGAAATGTGTGATTTTTAAAAGGGTAGAGATGAGTATTTATAGTGGTGGGGGTAAAAAAATAATTAGGTTTGAAGTTTTTTTTAATAATGTAGCATCACACACATGTTCAAGAACCCACGCCCTAACCCTATTGCTCCATCTTGTTGGGGATTAAGTGAAAAGGGGAAATCTGGATTGAATCAGGAAACATGTTAAACACTTTCCTTGTTTGATAATTCGACCATAATGCCTTGGGTTCACGAATTCCAAACTAGGATATTTCCTGAAGGAACACTTTTCGATCTTAGGCACAAGAATCAAAAATCGGAATGAAGAAGATGATAGAAAGAATATGAATTTCGTTCTCTGTGTATCAGGAGCGTATCTTCAAACGATTCAAATTAGGGAAGTTACTAGGGCAGTTTACAGGTTAGGGAAATTGACAAAATATACCCTGGACTTCATAGAATTACTAAATACCATAGAACCCCGCCAGGGACGCTGTCCCTGGAACCCCGCCAGGGACGCTGCCCCTAGGACCCCGCAAAGGGGGCGCAGCCCCCTTTGAACCCCTGCTCAAGGGGCAAGCCCCCTTGAAACCCCTGTTAAGTCTGCGTACCGATGACATTTAGTTGATACAAGTGTGCACTCCCGCACCTCCTAACTTGTATCAAAAGTAAAATTGTCACCCTTGATACACTTATTAATTCCATTATACCAAATGTACTTGGTGACACTAAAATCACCAACACATCTTTCTCCAACTCGCGCAAGGCGGTATGATGTTCTGGCCAGCGGCCCCACGACGAACCTCCTCTCCACCTATCGACCACTCCGGCCACCCTAAAAGTGTGCTTTTTTCTTACCGTCACTGTCTAGAATTTCATTGATGCAATAACAAGGAATCACTATTTTAGTATTTTAGACAAAGTTTACCCCTTTAAAAAGTATCTAGACTCATTTTGGATGTGTTATAATATAATAATGTTTATAGAAGTTATACGTGTTATATAACAATTTTGTACAACATGATGAAGTATGAACATATATCATATTGGCATATTCATTGCAATATTTCTTGAATATCTACCGTTCATAATCTTGTCATTTACAAGACACGTGTGTGTCACAACCATATTTGACGACCTCCGGCCATCAACTTCTTCTACATTTAATTCACGAGACCCTTTAACGAAACTTACGCAAGCCAGTCGATGCAAGTTCTCGATGCTAAGTCAAATCCAGGGGCTCGTTTAGTTATGGAAAACTGTTTTGCGTTTTTCATTTTTTCAGAAATGAGTTTTTATTTTCAATTTTCAATTGAGAATTTAGAAAACTCGTTTAAATAAAACCGATTTCGTTTTCATTTTCTATTTTGGAAAATTGAAAACATGTTTAGATATATTTTCTATCAATTGTAATATTCCAATTTTTGTTATTTCAAATAACACAAATAAGTCCCATCAACCCACCCCATCCTACTCTACCCCCACCTCTTACCCACACCACCCTACCCATTAACCCGCCCTGCCATACATCATGCACCCACCCCAGCCTATCCTAACCCCACCCCTCTACCTTACCTCACCCAACCCACCCTACCCTCCACCTTACCCACTCTCTACCCCACTTCATCCTACCCTACCCCACATCTTACCCACCCCACCCTACCCATTAACCCACCCCACCCTACCTCACGCACCCACCTCATTCTACCCTACCCCAACCCTCTACCTTACCTCATCCTACCCACCCTACCCTCACCCCTCCACCTTATCTCCCCCACCCCCACCTACCCTAACCTACCCACACCCCCTCCACCTTATATTACCCCACCCACCCCACCCCTACCTACCCTAACCTACCCACACCCCCTTCACCTTGGGGTAGGGTGTGTTGGGGTGGGTAGGTGGGGGTAAGATGGGTGGGTGGTATGGTGGGTCGAATTTTGATTTTTTCTATAACTAATTAACTTGTAACATTATGATGTTACATTTTTCCCAAAAATCTCAAACATGTCGATAGAAACCTAAATGTAGGCAAAATGTCAATCGATTGAACAAAGTATAGGTCATAAATTCAAAATTCGACATGAAGTTGTCATCTTTCCACCTTTTACATTTATTTCATCATCCAAAATTCACAGTCTATTGATATTTACTTTCAAGATGTTGATCAATAACATACCGAGCTCACGTGTTCGAAGCTGTCATCGAACGAAGCAGGTATCAAATCCAAAATCATGCGGTAGATATCGATCAATTGAACAGAGTGAAAGTCTCAAATCCATAATCCGACATGAAGTCAACCAATATTAATAATAAAAAATCAACTTAATTTTTTTTTAATTTTAAAAAAAGTTAATTATATTAAATTAAGTATTTCGGTATATATATAAGTTTATAGGTTTTATAAGAATATACAAGTAATATAAAATTTTATAAGAATATACACGCAGTTATGAAAATTTTTACTTTCTCTATTGATATCCATCGATTTTAATTTTATTTTAAAATTTTCTTTTTCAAAGCTAACAATGCTGCAACTAGAAGATGACTAGCAGGGGCCTAGCCGAAAACTACTGTACAAGCGAATAAAAAAAATTCAAGACATCATAAGCAGCCAAAAGGCTCTCCACAGTCCACACCAGTTATTCCAATTCACTGACTTCACCTATTTCCGTTCAGTCGACTCCTTTGCTTTCTCTAATAGCTACCGGTAACTTATCATCGTGGTGCATAACACTTTTATTATTTTGTCATAAATTTAAAACTATATCTTCAAATGTAATCAATTAAAAATATGTTTTTAAATGCGGTTAAAATATTATATCTTAGTTAATGGTAATGCAAAGCATTTGCTTAGCGTCTAATTTATATAGTTTTGAGTTGAAGGAATGATTACGATTAGGTTAAGGAAAATATGTTAGTTTATGTTGTTAATTTTCTATAGTCTAAAATGTAAAATTACCCATACAAATATTTTCAAATGTTTATAGTTTTATAATAGCAATACCCAATTCCCATGGAATGACATAAGAAAATTTAAATTTGGTAAAAGTTAATATTATAGTTATTAGATGCGAGCATTAATAAACGCTCTCTCGAACATTGAGTCACCATTCATTGACCTTGATCCGTGCGGTTGAGTGGGGGTGGGGTGGGGTGGCTGCTTTCTGCTATGTTAAATAGGTATTTTCTCATCATTTCTATTTGATAACAAATACATTGAACAAGATTGAGACTGATTCTCTAATTTGTTTATAGTAATCATCATTGGTGACAATCACATTCATGTATACGAGATATTGGCATAATCGATAAGAGTGGGGGTGGCGGTTTGGAATTAGTGACAAGGAAAATAAGACAAATGACAGAGTACGTTTCAATGAGGTGGACCGAGTGTTTCTCATGGGAACCGTATTACGAAAACGGTGGAAAGAATATTAAGCACGTTCTATGTTATAAACTTTCCTCTAGATATGGAATCTTGTGCATATTATGGACGTCGTGTGAGAAGTAAGGAACAACGTCATATGTGTATATTGCTAGGAAATTATCAAAGTTGGGTAAATGATTTGGATTTGTCAAAAAATTTTGAAGGTCGAGGATGAATTCACATTTGCAAAGATGTTGTGTTCATTGTGGGTTAAGCATTATCAATGTTTTGTGTCGGTGGTTAGGTTTAATTGAGATTAAAGGGAACAACCCCTATAGGAGGATACAAATGAACCAAAGTGTTCATAAGTATTTTGTTTATGATCATAATGGTGTTCGTAAAAACACTTATATAAATGAACCAGAGTGTTTATAAGTATTTTGTTTATGATCATAATGGTGTTCGTAAAAAGGCGTATACAAATGTGGTGTCAGGCAATGAGAGTTGTTAATCTGAAAGCCAAAGAAATGGAGGAAGATCAATGATGGCTATTGATGCAAAGGATCTTCTTGTGGTTCATTGTATTGCTCTTACTAATGTTTCAAAAAGTTCTTAATATTGCAATTTTGTATAAATTGTGCAATAATGAAGTTTTCATTGACTTGGAGATAAAATATATTGGTGTACTTAGGTTTGGTTAGAATTAAGAATAATAATACTTGTGTGAAATTTAAACAAGATGGTGGAATTAAATCGATGTTCAATGAGGTGAAGGAATTGTCAAATAATTTTGTGGCTGATGAGAGAATGGTTTTGAAAAGATTGGTGGCTTACCATTATCTGTTTGGAGTCTAAATACATTTAAAAAGGTTGAGGCAAGATGGATAAAGGTTATGTTCATGGATGATGATCAATATGAAACAGGTGTTGTGGAAGGGTGTGTATTAAGACATTGAAAAAGTCTATTATTTCTAACAAGGTGACGGTTTCTATTAATGAGTTGCACTATGAATCCTGGGTGTAAGACATATCTAGATGGGCTCCAATGATTGTCTATGAAGATGTTTGTTTAGAAAAAAGAGAAAAAATTGAAACATGGTCCTTACGATGGATCGGAAGAAGATAGATATACTGAAGACATTAGGGATAAAGACGAATTTGAAGATACAGTTCTCTAATGTCTATGTGGATGATATTTAGAAAATGGAATCTATTTTGGAATAGGAGAAATATAAGCCCGAAATAAGGTTAATGAAAATTATATGATTATTGATTCAAAAGAAGAAAACGTAAACACAAACATTGTTAATTAGTCAAGTGAAGAAGACAATGAGAATTTGCGAGAAATTACGAGTGAATTCCTAGTGGGGTTTGACAACGCCTAGTGATATCAAGTATTTTAGGCGTTGTTGAGCCCTGTTCTTGATAAAATTATATCAAATATGCCTGGGTATTCTCACTTTTCGTGCCAGGACTTGTTTGGAGAAAAAGAATAGAAACAGGGACTAAAAGCGTGCAAAAAGAAGAAGTTGGGAAGGAATGAAAAATCAAGAGAACTCGTACGCGCGTCGCGGGAATTAACCATGCGCGACGCGGGCTTAAGGCGGTGGAACACATTCAAATGCCGAAGAATCGGGGAAAGATAAGTACGCGCGCTGCGGATTTCACTTCTGCGCGGCGCGGTTGCGGGAAATTTGCAAGTATAAATAGATGCATTTCCAGCCGAAAACCCTAGCAAAGAACCGGGTGTAAAATCGACCTTGAAGCTCTTTGACTCCAGGATTTCATTTCAGCAAGCTCACAATTGGTATTTTATGTTTTTTGATTTAATTTCCTTTTAGTGGCAATTAGTCTTTGTAGCTAAAGTCTTTGGGAGTGACAACCACTGACTTTGAGCACTTAGGTTTCTGTTTTAGAAACATTTGGTTACTGTTTTGTGATTGGAATTCAGTTTTCGTGAATGAAAAGCATTTGGTTACATTTAATCTTAGCTTTTCGGTGTTTTGGATGTTTGTGTTTGGTTTGATTGATTGATTGTGTTTTGGATTTTGTTTGGATCTTGTTAGGACTGTTTTTCTTAGCTGAAATCAGTAGCTAATTAGGTTATTTGGTAAGCATTAAACCTTGGTTAGTAACTGTTCAATAGGACTTTAACTAGTGGTTAGTTTATGCTTTGCTTGGTTTTGTTAGTTTGAATGCCTTTGATTGCTTCTGATTCAGAGATGTACTTCTGATTTCAGAAAGTGACTAGGTCATTTGGACATAGCTTAGCTTGGCTTGAGTGTTCGATCATTGTCTCATTTGCTAGTGATTAGGAAAATAGAAACCAGATCCTCCGACTATAGCTGTGACACTATTAGTTGGTAATCTCTCATCTAGTCTAACCACGAAGCTCCTGTGGATCGACCCTGACTACCGCTATACTAGTGTGTGTGTTAGGTTTTCTCTTATTTTTGACCGCACGACGACCTCTGCGCGTGTCAAATTTTGGCGCCGTTGCCGGGGAGCTATGAGCTTAGGTTAGGTAAGTAGTAGGAATTCGTTTCTTGCTTTTTGAAATTTCATTTCGGTAAGTTTGACTTTTGATTTTTGTGGGCGTGTTGCACTAGTGCATGCGTACCCGCAGGGGAAAGCAATTATCCCCATTGTAGTTTGATTCTGAGATTGAGCGTACTGCGCGCAAACTCCGTGCCCGTAGGCGTTTAAGCATCATGAATTATAGTCAAGTTAGCAGTAGTCCGGTTAGTGTTGCCCAGGAACCATCAGGTGAGGCAACGGGGATGTTTTCCATTCCCCCACTTTCAGAATTTCAGTTTGGGAGCACGAGTGCTTCTGGTGGTGCAGTTTCAGCCCCTGCACCCATACCATCATGCACTCCACCATCTATCCCACCATTTACACCCGCTTCACAACCCCAATCCACTAATCCATTTACTTCTGCTATGTCTTGGGGAGAGCCGACCCGAGATGGCACCCCAGCTCCTAGACACCAGACACCAACATCCCAACCACAACCAGCCCTCTTTAAACCTCGACCAACATACCAATCAACACAACCTATACGCTTTCAACAACCGCCTCAGCCTCAATACCATTACCCAGAGACGGAGGAAGTGTATGACGAGGAAGATGAAGGATGGGTGCCACCAGCACCACAACCACAATGGAACCGAGGTCGGGGACCTCTTAGAAGAACGCCACAATATCCACCACCAGGTCAGCGGGAATACAATGATCATCTTTACGGTAACCCCGCTCAACCCTTACATTTTTCACAACCGAGACGGCAATCGGTTGCATCACATTTCCAACCGCGAGAATATGATGATTCGTCGCCGATCTATATTCTCGATAACATTGACTCGCAAGTAGAGATTAGACCTCAGTTATTAGGAATATTACCATAATTTAGAGGATATAAGCAGGACAATCCCTATAACCATTTATATGAATTCTTAGCGATCGCTAATGCTAATAATCCCAGAAATATAAATAGAAATATTTTCAGGCTTAGACTGTTTCCGTTCACCCTTAAGGATAAAGCCAAATATTGGTTTACATCGTTGCCATCGAACAGCATCACTACGTGGGATCAGCTCAAGGCAAAGTTCCTTCAGGAATTTTATCCAGCGAGCAAAACAACTGAAATCAGAAGAGTTATCCAAGATTTCCAGCAAAAGCCTGGAGAGGCTTTTCCTGAAGCTTTTGACAGACTGAAGGAGTTGTTGCGATCTTGTCCGCATCACGAGATTCCCAGGTGGCAGTTGGTCAAGCTATTATTTGAAGGAGTCAGTGAGACACACCAGGCCATGATAAATGTCTCATCCAGTGGGACATTTATATGGCAGGACCCAGAGAAAGCCTGGCAGTTTTTGGAGCAGTTGAGCAATGGCTCCAAAGAAAACTTTTCCACCAGGAAAACTGTAAGTACGGCGGCAGCGGTAGGAGTCGATGCTGATTGGAAAAAGGAAGTGAAAAAGGAAATCAGTGAACTAAATAAGAAGTTTGACAGACTTATGTCAACATTACAGAATGGACCGCCAAGTTCATCACAAAGAGGTCAAGGAGGACCTAAGACTCACGAGGCAAATCAAGTTTATGGCCAGGGTCAAGGCCAGAACAATAATGGACGACCCTACAGGCCATACAACCAAGGAGCGCAGCAAAACTTTAGGCAAAACAATTATCAGGGTTAGTCGACTAGTCAGCCTAGAAACCAGCAGCCTGCGAACAATGGAAATGGAAACAACAACAATAACAGGGGGTCCACTAATGCCTCCAACAACGCCCCAAGAACCCAAGAAGAGATGATAGCAAGGATGTATGATATGGTCACTGCAACACAACAACAATCTCAAGCGAATGCAAAGGCCATCGCAAATATGGAGAGACAAATAGGTCAAATGGCTGCAGACCAGCAAAAGAGAGATAGTGGTAAGTTGCCGAGTGCTAATGAAGTCAATCCTACGCATAATCAGCGTCCAGGGAAGGAACAAGTCAACACTGTTGAATCAGGATGGCGAAAGGTCACTCTGGAGGACTTGTTCGAAGTAGGGAGTGAAGTAAGACCAGGGGAAGAAGGAAAGGCTCTAGAAAGCGAGGAAGGTAAAGAAGGAGGAGTTCTGGTTGAGAATGGCACTCAACCAGAAACAGATAAAGAAATCCAAAAGGAAGAGCAATCAACAATAGCAGGGATCAAACAAAAGAGGAAGAATAGGAAAGAAAAGAAAAAGCAGGAAGCACCCAGATCAACGGGACCCTTAATGAATCAGCCCCTGTGGGACGAGCTTAAGGATGCCCCTGAAGACACTAGGATTCTGCAAGAAATGTGTGAACAGAATGGGAAGAGCAAAGCACCTACACCAAAAACGGTGAGATTGACTGTGAGAGCCAGCGAGGCATTATTGGGAACACTGCCTAAAAAGGAAAAGGACCCCGGATCACCTTTGAACACTACAACTGTAGGGGACGTGGTTATTCGAAACACCCTATTAGATTTGGGAGCAAGTGTTAACATCTTGCCAGGATACCTGTACGACAAGTACAAAAACGAAGAAATTGAGCCAACAGAAGTTGTACTGCAGCTGGCTGACCAATCAACCAAGGTATCTAGGGGAAAGCTAACAAATGTCATAGTCAAAGTTGGGGACTTTTTCTATCCCGTAGATTTTCTGGTCATGGAATATGAGAGTCTCGACGATGCGCCTGCGCTCATCTTAGGGCGTCCATTTTTAGCCACTGCTGGTTCAGTGATCGACTGCAAGACTGGAGACATGGATATTTTCTTCGGGACCAGGAAAAGAAGATTGAATATGTTCAGGAACCCAATCTCATTACCTTCGGAAGAAAATGGCAAACAAGCGGATAGGAAAACATTAATGGAGCCAGGAATTAGGAGCAAGGAAAAGATCTGGACACGTACGGGAGAGGGAGGAAAAGAAGAAATTCTAAAAGAAACCAATGACCACCCGTTGTCCGCCATCGACAAGGAACAATGGATCAGCGGTGTGAGTGATCGGATGACCCAACTCACATCCCTTATGACAATGATGGCCAATAACTTCATGCCAGAATACCAGCAATTGCCATCAAAGGGTCAAGAAGAAGAAGAAGGGTCAGCTTAGGAGCAGAACGTCTGGCTGAAGACGTTAAACTTACCGCTTGTTGGGAGGCAACCCATCGTGTCATAAGTTAGGATATATTTCTTAAAAATAAAAAAAAGAAAAAAAAAGAAAAAAATATATATATACATCAATCTTTTTGCAGGTAATAGTGGTTTGAAATAAGTGTGGGATCATTTGAGAAGTTTTGAAATTTTTGAAGTCCGCGCCGCGGGTATTTAAATTACGCGACGCGGGATCGTAAACCAACCCGATGCGCAGGGGTTGATTTGGTGACACGCGCAACGCGCAACGAGCAAACCCGCGGCACGGTAAACGATCAGTCGGTTTTCTCCTTTATAAGGTAAGTCGCGGCTCGCATAACCCACACGCGACTCGGAGCTCTGGTGATTGAAATTTTCTTGCGATTTTTCTTGCTTATTGTGTTTCTACTATCAAGGTATGCCATTCTAACTATCTATTACTCGTTAAAACTAGCGATTAGGTAGTTAATTTTAGTGATTTGCCCAAAAATAATTCAAAACTTAGAATCACTAATGCTAGCTTATAGGGTGTTTGTTTTGCTAAATGGAGACCCTAGATGAGCTAGTCGGCACTTAGGCTACCTTGTGGTGTGATTATATTGAGTTCTAGCAGGTTAAATTGAGAGATTGGATCGGGGTTTGGAAACAGCCGTACGCCGCGCCGCGCCCTTGCTCTTGGGCCGCGCCGCGGTGCGGTGGGGAAGAAAATGACT
Organism: Cichorium intybus; assembly: GCA_023525715.1. Taxonomy (NCBI): domain Eukaryota; kingdom Viridiplantae; phylum Streptophyta; class Magnoliopsida; order Asterales; family Asteraceae; genus Cichorium; species Cichorium intybus. Next base: position 19,542,857 of record CM042009.1, read on the forward strand.
AATTTTGCAAAAAAATTTTGTTTTGTGCTATGTGTTTTCTTTTGGAGATGATGTTCAGATTGGACCACCCCTTCCTCCAGTTCCCCGCAGAGCTTGCCAGTTCAGTGGAGTATACTTCACGGAGAGACGCACTGACTCGTCGTCGGGTCCTTGAGGCGACAGTCATCGATCGAGATATTCTGAGGGACGCTGGGCTCTGGGGTGTGATTGAGCCATTCCTACATCGCACCTGGACCCACGAGGAGGCATCATTCACATGCCGTGGCTGGGATATGATCATGGCCACAGACGAGGACGTGGTCTACACGGAGTTGCTGCTGGAGTTCATATCCACCATCCAGTTCGCACCTCGGGCGGGAGACCCGCGTTCCAGGCTCGTACGCTTTCGTTTGGGAGGTGAGCACAGGGAGTGCAACCTCCGAGAGTTCGGGAGGCGCACAGGCATATACACTCCTGCGGACCTCCGGCATCGCTACTTCACCCGATTCTTCGGGTCCTGCATTCAGGGGGAGCCGGACAGGGCTCCCAACATGGAGGTTTGGGCATCGCTGTCCAACGTCAGATACGAGGCGGGAGCTTCCAGGGAGAGTCATCTTCGGGACCCACTTCACCGCCTCATGCACCGGATCGTCTCCACCTCCATCATGCAGCGGGAGGGAGGCGAGAAGGTGTCGGGCGACGACATGACATACTTGTGGGTCCTCCTCGACCCATCCAGATTCCTCCACCTCCCATTCGCTCTTGCAGTTGCCCTCTCCACCCACTCCATCGGCGCCTCCACCAGCAGCCCACTAGCCAGGGGTACTTCATTACCCGCCTGGCCCGCTCATACGGGATCCTCACTGCTCCCGTGGTTGCCTCTTTGACCGCTCTGCCTCCATCCCGCACTACAGCGCGTACTTTGGAGAGGATGCGGCTCATTGAGCTGCAGCGCCCGGGGCAGTACATCCGGGCACCTACCGAGCCTCTTCAGGCACCCCAGCCTGCGTATGCTCAGCCTGGCAGGAGACGCAGGAGGCCAGAGCCAGAGCCAGCGCCCGCAGCCCCGACAGAGCCACATCAGGAGGACCTGGCAGCCAGGGTTGCTAGGATTGAGGATCAGTTGGCATGGATCAGGGAGGTACTTTTGGATTTGGCCACACAGCAGGGCCGACACCCCCGACCATTCCCAGCAAGGGCCCACGATCATGAGGCCGGACCCTCCAGGCCGCCTGGCAGTGATTGATGTACCTTTTTCTTCTTTCTTTCTTTCTTTTTATCTTTTTCGGGATATATGTACAAACTTATGACACATCTTTCTGTATATTTTTTGTTCATGTTTTATTTCTATCATGTGTGTTTTTAATTTGTCTGTTAAGTTATGCATGTTATACCAATTTGAGAAGGAGTTGTCTCAGACAAGTGTGGGGTCACCGTGCCCCCTCCACTTGTCTCGACCACCGGCGTGTTCACTGTAGCGCTACAACTCCAGAATACGAAATCGAGGATCCATTTGTACGCAATTATACCTGTGATATTGAGCACCAAGCAGTCTATCGTCCAAAAAGGGGTAACTCTTTCTCCCTTGTTTTGAAATAAATTTTGTACAACGGGGACGTTGTACGGTTTTAAGTGTGGGGTGTGGACGGTCGAAAGAGATTTTTTTTTTGAAACTTTTGCAGAAATGATCAATTTTTCAATTTTTAGCAATATTTTTCAAAATTTTTAATAAATTGCAATTTTGAAATGAATGATTTATGATTGTGATAGCATTAGTATTTTTCAAGAAATACTGTTTATTTGTGATCATGCTATTAGTTAGTCAAATAAGTTGAGTTTTTTTTATGAGTTTAGAAGATTGAGCTGTTTTAGGATTGGAATTTAGGAAGGAAATGTCAATCTGTGGCCTTTGTTGTTCGAGCCGGTAGGTCTAAAATGGGTGGGCCTTATGCACCTTACCACCTAAGATCGTCTGGTCTGGGATGGTATTTCTGAAAGCTCGCTACACGGACAACATCGAAAGTCATGGACAATTCCTTAATGGCCTTTAGAATCTGAATGAGTAAGTACACTTCATTGTGGACAGAAAGTTTGTAATCAAGAGTTCTCTAGAAAGCCATGAATTCTAAAGAACAACTCAATTATGTTTTCGCGAACTATTCCACTCTAACTCAAAAGAGCAATAAACTTTGAAACTAAACACAGTCAAAAATTGTTTGATTCTTTATTATAATTTGTTAAAAAAAAAAAACTATCTTGCTTGGGGACAAGCAAGGCACAAGTGTGGGGTGTTTGACAACGCCTAGTGATATCAAGTATTTTAGGCGTTGTTGAGCCCTGTTCTTGATAAAATTATATCAAATATGCCTGGGTATTCTCACTTTTCGTGCCAGGACTTGTTTGGAGAAAAAGAGTAGAAACAGGGACTAAAAGCGTGCAAAAAGAAGAAGTTGGGAAGGAATGAAAAATCAAGAGAACTCGTATGCGCGTCGCGGGAATTAACCATGCGCGACGCGGGCTTAAGGCGGTGGAACACATTCAAATGCCGAAGAATCGGGGAAAGATAAGTACGCGCGCTGCGGATTTCACTTCTGCGCGGCGCGGTTGCGGGAAATTTGCAAGTATAAATAGATGCATTTCCAGCCGAAAACCCTAGCAAAGAACCGGGTGTAAAATCGACCTTGAAGCTCTTTGACTCCAGGATTTCATTTCAGCAAGCTCACAATTGGTATTTTATGTTTTTGGATTTAATTTCCTTTTAGTAGCAATTAGTCTTTGTAGCTAAAGTCTTTGGGAGTGACAACCACTGACTTTGAGCACTTAGGTTTCTGTTTTAGAAACATTTGGTTACTGTTTTGTGATTGGAATTCAGTTTTCGTGAATGAAAAGCATTTGGTTACATTTAATCTTAGCTTTTCGGTGTTTTGGATGTTTGTGTTTGGTTTGATTGATTGATTGTGTTTTGGATTTTGTTTGGATCTTGTTAGGATTGTTTTTCTTAGCTGAAATCAGTAGCTAATTAGGTTATTTGGTAAGCATTAAACCTTGGCTAGTAACTGTTCAATAGGACTTTAACTAGTGGTTAGTTTATGCTTTGCTTGGTTTTGTTAGTTTGAATGCCTTTGATTGCTTCTGATTCAGAGATGTACTTCTGATTTCAGAAAGTGACTAGGTCATTTGGACATAGCTTAGCTTGGCTTGAGTGTTCGATCATTGTCTCATTTGCTAGTGATTAGGAAAATAGAAACCAGATCCTCCGACTATAGCTGTGACACTATTAGTTGGTAATCTCTCATCTAGTCTAACCACGAAGCTCCTGTGGATCGACCCTGACTACCGCTATACTAGTGTGTGTGTTAGGTTTTGTCTTATTTTTGACCGCACGACGACCTCTGCGCGTGTCAGGGTTCCATCCTAAACAGCTGCCAATGTACTGACGGATGGGCATCAACGTTGGCAACAAACCTCGTCGTTCATGGTGTCGTTAAGATTCTTCCAAATTAGCGAGTTTCCCTTCTATTTTTGAGTATATGTGTAAAAAAGCATAACTGAAAGCCATGTTTGGGTGCCTTGGCTCTGAAGTGACTTGCTAAGGTTTATTTGTCACATGGTAATTATTTTCCAATTCAAGCAAGTTTAGTCCTTCTACTTTTAAGATAAAACAAGAAGAAAAGTTTTTCTTTTATTGAAGAATTTTTATGAATGATTAAGATTTGTAAGGTTATGGGATACTAAATGAATGGTGTAAAAAGGATTTGCAAAAGTTGATCAACGTGATTGGTGATGAAAAAGTTAATATATGAATATTATGTCTATAAACATAGAATTAAATGTATTACTGATTGTATGTGAACATATAGAATCACACACTAGAAAGTTTAAAAATGGAATAGATAAACAATAATGCTTAAAGTGTATAATTTTATTTTTTCCAACTTAAATAAATAATGAAATAAAAGTTGTTTATTCGTCAAAAGTTGGATAAAGTGATAAATAGTTTATTTACTATAAGATTAAGTAAAATGTTTTTATTTAGGTAAAAGACCAAGATTAATTCATTGTGGAATTAATTAATCATGGTTTTAGGCTTAATACTTAGATGGTGAGTTTAGAGGCTTGGGAAGCACATTAGATGAGTACTTAAGGGAGCCTTTCAGGTTATAAGAAAAAACAAGCTAAGACAAATCAAAACCCTAAACAGTTCCATTTTCCTTTACCTGTAAGGCACCACAACTCTCTCTCTCTCTACTTTGTGGAATTCAAGTCGAGGAAGAAAGATCGACTTGATTATGTTGGTTAGTCCAACAGTTCTTGTTCTAACTCTGTTTGGATACTTGTAGAGATTACATACACTTGGATACTTGTAGAGATTACATACACTGAATAATTTTGGTTAGTCCAACAACTCTTGTTCTAAGGTCAAAAGTTGGATACTTGTTCTAACTCTGTTTGGATACTTGTGGAATTCAAGTCAAGGAGGCGGCATAGCTGCCCGTACCGGTCCTCCCGATCCCGTCCGAGCTGCTTTGGAAACCACACCCAACAACCTAATATAGATGAGATTTTTGCAAATTCTAGATTCTTTATTGATAATTTTGGACCTCAGCAAAATTACAGATGAAAACAAAATTGTTATTATTAATTTTAGCAATAACAAAGTTGTTAATTATTAGTTTTGGTAATTAACTAAACTAAATATACCCAAGCTCGTATTTTAAAATCCATCTATAAATTCAAATATTTAATTTCAGTTCGGTTTTCTTCAAACCCTGAAGTAAGTTTCTTGTTAGGATAGTATTAAATACAATGAATTAAATTGTTTACTTGTAGTTGAACGAAATAATTACTTCCAAATATGAGTCTAACCAAACATTTAATGCCTCCACCAAATATCACACTTGTGACTCAAGTATGCACCGATTTGAAGGAACTTGTATTAGCAATTTAATTATGATACATACACTAAATCTCCCGAAAACATTAAATCTTTTCTAAACTCATAAAATTATAAAAAAAAGGTAATACCAACCCCTTTCATCATTGATATGTAGAAGATAAATCAAATAGTTTTCGAAAAATAATGATCATATATAAACTTTAGATCTTATCTATTATCATTTATATATCAGGACCAACACAATTATTTTTAATTGCATAAGAATTGCCTTAAACTTGATGGTATTTGTTCATTTATCGGAAACCGAAACAGGATTGGTACAAAGTGAATAATAAAATAATTGTTAAAAGTGGATTTAAATTGGGGAAAAGCAAAACTATGGTCAAAGCTCAAAGACTAAAATTGTTGGTTAGCTAATGTTTAGAATGGTTTGTCCCTCCCGCTAATAAGGACAGCCTGGAAGCATCCAAAGAACCAACCCCACTCACCACCATTACACTCGAAATAAATACACCCCATAAATAATAGGGTCCTCTAATCATCTCCCAACAGTACACCCATTTCCCAATATTATATTTTTATTAAAAATTTAGCATCTTTTTTATAAAAATTAACCATTAAGCCATGTATTTGTAAATTGTTAGCATATTGTAACATTCTTTTAATAAAAAACCAAATTAGTTAGACTTTTTAAATTAAAAGTTGTAATCCAACCGTGTTTAATCAATAACTAAACTTATTTATTTGGTAGTTAAACATTATATTTTAAAAAATAACAAGTGTAAAATTTATTAATAGAGGGTTTAAATGGTTGATCTTTTTGTTAATTTAAACGAAAAGAAAGAAAAACAAGCTTGAAAAAGCAAAGGGAAGAAAGAAGGAATGGTTGGTTTCCATTGCGCCTTTCTTTTTCTTGTTTCTCTCTGCTAAGCATCTTTTCTTTCCTTCACTTTTCTGGGTTCTTTTCTTAGTCTCTCATCTCTCAAGCACTTCCACTTTACCTTCTTGTAATAAAAAAAAAAATCTCTGAGTTCTCTACCTCAACCATTTCTTTATAATCTTCAGGTGGAAACTCTTGCTCAATTCTAAATTTTAGTAAGTCTTTCTCTTTCTGACATTATTATCCTTATTTTTTGTATGATCAGAAAGGTTAATTGCTTTTCAAGTCTTGAGCCTTTCCTCCCTTCTCTTTTGCAGGAATTGTCTCTTTGAGTCTTTTCGAAATTCAAGAAATTAGAGCTCCAGTTTCTTTGAATTATATAAATATTGCCATTTTGTTCAATGATTTAGCTTTGTTATTGAATTTCTTGGAACTTAACAGCGTAAAGTCTTTTACACAAATCTCTTCTTTGTTTTTTGGTTTGTGAATCCATGGGACTTTGTCATGGAAAACCGAATCAAACCCTCGAAACCCAACTCGAAAACTCCAATTTCCCGAATGAAATCGAACCAACAACACAGAATTCGCAAACTGGGAAATCATCATTCCCTTACTACAGTCCAAGTCCCTTCCATAACAGTAGCGCCTTCAAGAACTCCCCTGCGAATTCGAATTCGAATTCGAGTTCGACACCTCTTCGCATATTTAAACGCCCTTTCCCACCCCCGTCACCTGCCAAACATATTCGATCGTTGCTTGCTAGAAGACATGGATCGGTTAAGCCTAATGAGGCCTCGATTCCTGAAGGAAATGAATTCGAGGTCGGATTGGATAAGAATTTCGGGTATTCGAAACAGTTATTAAGCCATTATGAGCTTGGAGAAGAAGTGGGTAGGGGGCATTTTGGGTTTACTTGTACTGCTAAAGGAAAGAAAGGAAGCATGAAAGGCCATGATGTTGCCGTTAAAGTTATCCCCAAATCGAAGGTTTGATTTTGATCCATGATCGTTTATATATATACCCTTCTTCACCACCTAGTTTTCTTATATTTATGTATAACATCTAGAATATTTAAATTGTTACAAAAGAGGGCGATGAAATTTACAAATTGATTACAACATTTTTTTTTTTTTTTAATGATGTTTTCTAAAATTTATAGGGTTAAATGCAAGAAATAGCAACCTACTTCCGTTTATTTGTAAATTATAGCATCCTACTTTTATTTCTGTAGATTAAACCATTGTACTTTGAAAAATCTACCCAATTATACTATTATAGCATTGACATTAAATTACAGATCAAATTTCACGTCTTTAATTCGGTAGATTTTCAAAGTAGAATACCATAATGTGAAAAAAGGTAAAGTACAGTGTTGTAATAGAAACGATAGTAGGATGCTGTAATACACAAATAAAAGAAAGTATGTTGCTATTTCTTGAATATAATAAATTATAAACACCTTTGATAATTACAAAAAATGTAAGGGAGGGGCGTGATGACCCCACTTGCTATCCCCTCCGTGGCTCCGTCACTACACTGTCTAAGTTGACTTTTGAGGTCAAATGATTATGTTTTGACTTTGTAGTTGATTTAAATACTTTAAGATGGTTACTTTTGACAATTACCTTTAACTTTATAAAAAAGCTACTTAAAGTTAAAATAATCTTGGTGCTCAATATGTAAAGAAATTGAAGAATTTTGGTCAAGTGTAGGGTTCAAACCCTACTAGATATTGTCAATGCCACCATGGACTAGTTAAACTAAAACATCAAAAAGTATATTTCATGTAAATAATTGTGTGTTTTCTTTTAATAAAATGATTGATTTTTATGCAGATGACTACGGTAATTGCCATTGAAGATGCAAGAAGAGAAGTGAAAATATTAAGGGCTTTAACGGGGCATGACAATTTAGTTCAATTTTATGATGCTTATGAGGATGAAGACAATGTCTATATAGTAATGGAGTAAGTGTCAACATATTTTTAGATATATTTTTGAAGGTGTAATACTTATTATTGTATGATATATTTTGGTGATTTTGCAGGTTATGTAAAGGAGGTGAACTGTTAGACAGGATACTTGCAAGGTACCCATAATTTATCTTATTTTTTTGGGCACAATTTTGGCCAATTTGTAATTTAAAATACTGTGATTATATTTTTAGGGGTGGAAAATATTCAGAAGAAGATGCAAAGGCTGTAATGGTCCAGATTTTAAGAGTAACAGCATATTGTCATCTTCAAGGTGTGGTTCACCGTGACCTGAAGCCTGAGGTAAAAATAAATTAACTTTTTTATAGTCTTTTGTATGTGTCAATTTTTATAGTCATTAATTTCAACATTTAGCTTCTACCATAGTCCAATAAATACTAAATAGTCTGTTGTTTGACTTTTGAGCATCCAATAAAGTATCCGTCTTTAAAAAAGGCAAGACCTTCTATTTTGGGTTGTAATGATTCTTTTTTGCGAAAGAGTCCATTCCAGCTTTACTAAATTGCCCATTAGCAACCATTATTGTGTTCCACAAGTTTTCTTGATTATGCATTCTCAAGGGTTATGTCTAAAAATCAAACGATGCTTTTTTAGGGGATAAAGGGGGTATCTTTATAAGAAGAAATACAATAAAACAAAGTCCTTTGAATGTTTTGTATAGTGATTAAAAACCGGTATACCTTTTTTAACATTTAAAGGAACCACTTTTCATGGTTACCAGGTTTTAAGAATGGGGAAAATGCAGAAAAACACTAATATATTTCACCATTTTATCGATTTAGCCGTTAAACTTTTTTTTTAATGATTTAAAGTATAACAAGTTGGTAGCTAAACTGAGTTCGGAAGTCACTATAGACATTAAAGTGTCTAAATCGATAAAATAGTGAAAAAACTAGTGCTTTTCTATATTTCCCCCTTTTTTAACTACAACAATGACAAGAAATATTGACATGTATTATATAATTCTTATTTGTTTCACTTCAGAATTTTCTATTTACATCAAAGGACGAGCATTCACTCCTTAAAGCCATTGATTTTGGACTCTCGGACTACGTAAAGCCAGGTCAAATTCTTGAACTCAAACCGATAATAAACAATCATAACTATTATTATTATGATTATTTTCGTTATGATGATTACGATTATAACAATTATTACTATAATTGATGTGCAGATGAGAGGTTGAATGATATTGTTGGAAGTGCATACTATGTAGCTCCCGAAGTTCTCCATAGATCTTATGGAACCGAAGCCGACATGTGGAGTATTGGTGTTATTGCATATATTCTTCTATGTGGAAGTCGACCCTTTTGGGCCCGCACAGAGTCCGGAATCTTCCGGGCCGTTCTCAAGGCCGACCCAAACTTTGAGGAAGCCCCATGGCCCACTTTGTCATCTGACGCCGTTGACTTTGTCAAGAGGTTGTTGAACAAAGATTACCGCAAGAGACTTACCGCTTCACAAGCCCTTAGTAAGCTTCATTGATGAAATAGTGAAAGTAAAATCTTATTTGTGTCTAAAATTGTACTAATGTTTTTATTGTTTCTTAATTAAGGTCATCCATGGCTTGCAAATTATCATGACGTGAGAATACCTTTGGACATGATAATCTACAAGACTGTAAAAGCGTATATATGTTCATCTCCTCTAAGAAAAGCTGCTTTAGGGGTATGTTTTCGGTTTTCGTATTTCACATTCTGGATAAATGATGTTTAAATATGTTTGACCGAAATTAAAAGCGAACCTAATAAATTGGGTTGATTTATTGTTGAAATTATTGTGCCACGTGGCAGGCTGTTGCAAAGACACTGACGATTACAGAGCTAGGTTACCTCCGTGACCAATTCGTGTCACTAGGACCCAACAAAAGCGGATTTATTTCAATGCAAAACTTCAAATCGGTTGGGTTTCTTTTCACAATTTTGTCTTGAGTGATTTTATGTTTTTCTTGGTGTAACTGTAATCCTAAACTTCGTAACATTCTTCAGGCGTTAATGAAGAATTGTACCGATGCCGTAAAGGACTCACGCGTACTGGATTTTGTCCATATGGTAACTTCCTCAAATATTAGTGGTTAAGATAAATAAGAAGAAACCTTATAAAAAAGCTAAAAATAGAATTATCATCTTTTTTTTCAGGTGAGTTCCCTTCAATATAAAAAATTTGATTTCGAAGAATTTGGAGCAGCCGCCATTAGTATTCATCAGCTAGAAGCAATGGAAAATTGGGAACAACTTGCTCGCCGTGCCTATGACCTATTCGAGAAGGACGGAAACCGCCCTATCATGATCGAAGAACTTGCCTCGGTATCCCCCCACCCTACCCTCTTTTTTACTATTTTGATTGTATAATTAAGATTATAACATACATATATTGTTGCTATAAATTCAGGAACTTGGACTTAGTCCATCGATACCGGTTCATGTGGTTCTTCAGGACTGGATTAGACATGCAGACGGAAAGCTGAGTTTCTTAGGGTTTATCCGGCTTCTACATGGAGCTTCATCTCGTGCATTTCAAAAGGCGTGAAATATCAAAACAATGATATACAAATTATGACATCGGAAAGATGTTTTGAGGATATAAAAATCCTGTAAGGAATAGAAACAAGGAACGGTTCAAGTTTGATTTACTCAAAATGGCCGTTTAGAAGGAAACACGTATGTTAAATTATGCCAAACAAGTCTCGTATTGTTTGTCGAAATCTAGAGAATTGTACAGAGGTAGGTGTCAGTGTGTTTAGCGTAGAAATTGAGTGAATTTTGTGCCGGTTTTTGAGTCAACTTTCTTGCTAGGTTGCTCGTGTTAAAGATGTCTTCTTGTTGTTTACTTTTAAACACTTTTGTGTTGTAATAATAATGATCGAAAAGACTTCGTTTGGTGTAACCCATCTTCACGTTCGTGTTGTTTTCTTGTACAAGGTTGCATTTATAGTGACTTTGACAACTGTACGGTATGTTTGCATTTATCTTACCGTTATGAAAGAGACTGTGACTTATCATTTTCTCTATTCGGGAATCAAATCTGGAATTCAGACCTTATAACCCCAGAGGTGTTAGAAAAATTTGGAATCGACGCATTTTTTAGAGGGTTTTGGGTTCAGTCTTTAGAATACAGAAGAGAATAATCAAATTACAGCAAACATCCATGTTTCCAGTTGTCGGTTTAATTCTCAATATATCGTTTTTCATATAGTTTTTCGAAATTGTGAGGTTGTACCAAAGAAAGTAAAAGGTTTAATTCTCAATATATCGTTTTTCATATAGTTTTTCGAAATTGTGAGGTTGTACCAAAGAAAGTAAAAGCGGAAGCATGTGAGGATACCATTTTTAGTTTAAAATTCCAAGAAAAAATGTCGATTGAGAAAAATCTTGATGTCGATTGAGAAAAATCTTGAGAATAAAGAGCCTTTTTTTTTTTCCGGAGCGTTGAAACCAAATGAATCACCATAATTCTATACAAACAATAAAGAGACAATATGATATTTTGGACTAAAAAACGGTTACAAATAGTCAAAGTAGCTGTTTTTTCCCCCCCAAAAGTTCACGTTTTTTGAAGATAACAAAAGGCCGGAAAAATCAGTTTATTTTCGGTAAAAAAACTGGCCTTTAGGATTTTAGAAACCTTTTGAATAATCGGCGGTTCGGTTTTGATTTAACCGGTTATGAAAAAATCAGTTATAAAAAACAGATCCAGTTTTTATCGATTAATATAAAATTCGGTTTGGTTTGTGCATTCTAACCGACAGCGTCAATGTTTGTATCATAGTTATATAATAAAAATAACATGGCAAATTATGTGGTTAACTCAACATGCTAATAACACGATTATATACTAAAAACTTATCTAACAATCATATTACATTATGCATCATAATTGATTATATGGTAAAAAAAAAAATACTATAACCAATTCACGGAAAATTTGATAACTCTCTAGGGTATTTTTGGTAATGTAACGTCATTTTTGTTTTGGTTTATGCTTGCTAAACGTCAAACAAAACAATTTGTTTTGTCATGTCGTTTTTGTCCAATTATATCCAATTCAATGCAATCCATTCAAATCAGTGTGTTGCCTAATTAATTAAAAACTATCATAACCACCAACCAATAAAACTACTATTAGAGACTAACTAGTTTTGTTTTGTTTTTTTTTTTTAACCGGCAAATCTATCCTACTCCTACTCCTACTCTAATTCACCTATTCCCCATAATGGGGATTGAACCCTCAACCTCAAGGTTATCAGGGACTAATTAGTGACTCACTGCTGTCGCCACCACCGCAACCACTTGCCACTACTGCCGCTGCCACCACCACCACCACCACCTACCATTAACACCTAATCCCACCACCCGCCACCACAGTTATCCACCATCACCGCTGCACCACTACCACCATCCATCGCCACCATCACCTACCACTACACCTACACCGTTACCCTACACCATCGCCGCTACCACTTACCACCACCGCCACTACCCACCACCACCCATCGCTACCATCATCACCCACCACCCACCACCATAGTTACCTACAATCGCCGCCACCACCCACCACCACCATCATCTACAGCCACCATCACCTGCTACCACCACCACCATCGTTACCCACCATCACCGACGTTAGCACCCACTATCACCACCACTACCCACCATCACCACCACCGCCACGACTCACCTCCATGCATTGCCACCGCCACCAGCCACCGCTACCACCCACCACCATCACTACCACCGCCACCGCCACCACCACCACAAGAGCATTGATTTATAGACATATTTCTCAGGTGAATTCTTTGCATTTTTTATGGTACGAAGTAGTGGAATCAATTCTCTTTCTTTATTTCCATTCACTTTTCAATTCCATTTTTCTGTACCAAATGTACCTTTAAAAACATGTAAGATTAAAACATCTCACCCCCTGTTAGATTGCTTATTTTGCAAATTTATCTTTATGCCAGGTGCAAGTTAAAAACATCTTAAAATCCAAACAATATTCCTCGCGTTTTCTTGTGATCACTATACAAAGAAAGGTACGTCATCTATAAAAAAAGAAGTAAGAAATTGTCAATCTATTGTTCCACATACTTACTCTTCTAGAAATACGTTTATCGGTAACGTCTTGCATATCCATATGCAAACCTTTTATACCAAGGATTGAAGAAAAGGTGATAGAGATCACCTTGTCTCAAACCTCTTATGACCTGAAATTCAAAAGTTGACTGCCATTTATCAAAATAGAAAACTATGTAGAAGTTAACAACATATCATCCACGTCCTCCATTTATCACTAAATCACATCACTTTGAAAATATCCTCTAAATAGTTCCAATTCAAGGAATCGTAAACCTTCTCAAGTCAGCCTAGGATGCCATTAACTTCTTTCTTATCCTTATGCCAAAAAATTACTTCATTGACCATTTAAGGACAATCAAGGATTTGGCGGCATTTAATAAACGATAATAGCTCAAAGCTAACCACATCTCCAATGACTTCTGCTAGTCGGTTATTAAACAATTTTGAAATGATCTTATATCGACATATTATGAGACTTATTAGTTCGCAGTCTTTAACAAATATCACATTTGAAGCCTCAAGGATGAAAGTAATAAATGTAGAATTACACCCATTAGGCATGTTAGTTAAATCATAAAACTAAAGCACAAGGTTAACAATATATTATTCAAACAAATCATCCTTTTAATAAAAGAATAGGTGAAACCATTAGGTCCAAACACTTTATCACTACCATAGTCTTACATTGCCTTTGTTATGTCATCTGTCAAAAAAGGAACTTTAAGAAAAGAAACACGATCCAAATGTAATTTTTTACTCTACTATTCGATTGAGCAAGTCAAATATGATCAAGCTCACCAAATTAAAATAATGATACAACAGGATTTTGTTGTTAACTTCATTTGGCGTGGTCAACCAAGTACCGTCCACCAAGACACCCACCATGGCTAATAAACAATATTTTCGATTTAGCATTCCTTGAAAAAGGTATGTGTTCTCATTCCTTTCGATTCCCCATCGAACTTTGGCCTTGTGAGCCAAATCTATCAGTTTTAAGAGCTCAATATCCGAGAAACTTATTAAAAATCCAGCCCTTGCTTCAATGTCATTTCTAGTAGCCATACCACCACCAATGTAGTCATCAATGTCACCAATATAACTTTTAAATTCTTAGCTATTCTTTGGTTCTTTCGCGACTCCACTTATCAAACTTTTAGTTTACTTTTAAGAAGTTGTAAATTCTTCTTAATGTAAACCATTTTGATTGATTGAAGGCACTATCTCTTGATTGGCACACACATCCCTCACCACCTCACCGTATCTTTGGTTTGGTCTTTAGATATGACCAATATAATGATAATTGAATCAAGATTTTGTGACAAATATATAGGGTGCAACAAGCGAGATCGATAATCTTCAATTTTCAAATCTCTCAAGAAAAAGAACTACAAACGAACATTCGACAAGAATACACAAGACCACAAAATCGTTTCAGCAAAAATACAAGAATAACTAAAACTAAAAAATCAACACAGAGAATTTTAAGTGGTTCACCCGATCGTTAGATCAAGCTGCGTCCATTCTGGAACTAGAATGTTTTATTACTTTAGATAATTGTTAAACAATGTCATACAATCTACCATATTTACTACACATTTTCTCTCAATATGAACGCAACACACCCTTCATTGTTACAAAGAGATCGACTTTTATACGAGGCAAAAGGATCTTATTGAGATGATGACAAATCTTCTAGCTTATTGCTTTTTGAAATAGGCAAATTTATGTGACAAGGCATGCAATATGCTGGACAGACTAACTTTCTAACAGCAGCAGACCTTGGAACTTGTGTTAGGGCACTCTTCGCATCTGAAGTTGCTTCGCCCTCTTATCAACATCTTACTCTCCATGTGCAACCCATGTGGAGACTCTGCTGCAAAGTCAGGACCGGAGCGAGGTTGCTCCTTCGGTCTTGCTGACCTCGGTTAGACCGAACTGCTGATCTTCTAGAGTAGACATATATAATGGGAGAAACACCGGACTCGTGATACCTACTTTACACTTGACGATCAGCTTCGTTTTGCACTGACGAAGAGATTGATACGTCCGGAGCGCAACCCTACCAACCGCATTGGCTTCCTCGCCTCAGTTTCTGGTTGCTCCGGACCGCTGATCTTCTTCGGTTCGGATTAGGCTCCACATACTTAATAAAAACACCTTCAATTATCAGTTAAATGGATAGTTGAAGACAAGACAGGTACAAATTTCTTTGTATTTTACAGAGGTACTTTAAGATATTATAACTCTCATATATCAATAACATGTCTAAAAATATGTTTATTTTTTTCTTTTCATTTTTCTTAAATACCATTCATTTATATTTGCTTGAATTAACTATCAAATTGGTCGTGGAAGTATTGGGTTTTTCATTATTTACTCGTGCAAGTTCAAATCCTGCTAAATTAGACATTGAAGTTTTGTCAATTTAGTAACTAGGACAAGTTAAATTGGGTGTCTGTGTTACCTATGGTTAAAACGTGCTAAATTAGACCGTGAAATTCAAACCATTCTAAATTAGAACCTAAACCATAAAACATTCATTTGAAGTATATAGTGTAACGCATGTAAATGCTTTTGCTTTAGCTACAAAATTGACGAGTAGAAAGTCACACACACACACACACACACACACTATATATGATCTAATATGACGAACGTCCGTGGAACGTTACAATGTTACACTATATATATATATATATATATATATATATATATATATATATATATATATATATATATATATATATATATATATACACACACACACACACACACATATATATATATATATATATATATATATATATATATATATATATATATATATATATATATATATATATATATATATATATATATATATATATATATATATATATATATATTGCAAGTTAAGGATAAATCCGGTTACATGAGTCGTAATATACTACAGCTACGCTAGGTACATTAGGCTAACTAACAGTTCTTCGTTCGCCAACCCTTCTCCAAGGAGACTGCACAGAGACTAGACCCACACGCGCAACCAGCAAACCTCGGTGCAAGCACACGCCCCACCCCGTAAGTAACGTCCTGCAGGCAACTGACTGGGGGGAAACCAGCCCCGGGTACACACTAAACCGGCTAGCACAGAGGCTACAAGCACTGGCGTAATATCTTTGCCAAACTTGCGCGAGAATGGTTTCGAACCCACAACCTCCCAAAAGGGAGGCATGGTGCCTAGCCATCTCAACCACCGCTTCGTGTGTGTGTGTGTGTGTATATATATATATATATATATATATATATATATATATATATATATATATATATATATATATATATATATATATATATATATTAAAGTCCACATGAAAACTTAAAAAAACGAGAGAATCTAAGAACCCTTTTATGAACTTTATTTTAAACAATATTTTAAAAAAAGAATAGTCTTAATTTTTTTCTTATCACGCAATTATAAGAAAAAAAATTCAAAAAAATCAATTTTTTTTGCATTCCGATATAGTTATGCATATGCGTATATGGATATGCATATGCAAAAAAACTTAACGTTTTGGGGTTTTTCATCAAATTAGAAAATACATGTTTTTATGATATTTAATAATGTTTTGTTTTGAAAAAAACAAAAAAGTTCATATGCATATATATGCATATAAAAAAGTTGACTTCTTTTAAATTCTCTAATCACTACTAAACAAAATTTGGGTATATATTTTTTTAAAAGTATTTTATAGAAAAATAGTTCCTAGATAATTATTAGGTTCTTTCCTGATTTCTGCCATATATATATATATATATATATATATATATATATATATATATATATATATATATATATATATATATATATATATATATATATATCATTGTTTTTCTGTTCGGTTTTTGTTTTAGTAATAATTTTTGGTTTTAGTTTTTTCGGTTTACGTTTAGTTTTTGCTCAACAATGATGATGACAATTTGATTAATGCTCTAATTTAGCATGTTTTAAAATTTTGGGTCTAATTTAGCATGATTTGATTTTTAAGATGTAATTTAGCACGTTATGAACAGACTACCAAAAAAACTTGTTATAGCATATCGTAGTGGCTAAATCGAAGCATTTTCAAAACTTTAGAGCTTAATCTAGCATGATTTGAATTTGCCTGACTAAATGATCACAAATTCAATACTTCTCCGTACAATTTTATCATTAATCCTATTTGCTTAAGCCATTCTTGCATGAATATTTACTTGTTTTAGGATATGTAGTTTCTTCTTGTATATTGTGGCTCATCCCTAACATTTTTTTCCACCTATATTGGCAACGATACAAAAGCGTCTTGAAAGAGGAAAAAATATAATATATGCAATCTGTACTCACTCCCTAGTTGTACTTCATTCATGTATTTATCCCGTCCATTGTTTTTCACCCCATTCTTTTCGTTTCTAAGATGAAAAACACCACGACCCTTTACTCGGATCCATACCCGGTCCCACGACATCTCGAGTTGTTGTTTTCAATCCTTTCTTTCTACACATGGGCATGTTGTTACCCACCCAATAATTATAGGAAACTAAATCAACTAAAACATGGGTAGGGACCCCACAAGAAGGTATAATGCTAGGAATTCATTCGGCTTTAGTTGTCAAAAAGAATTTATATGATTCTACAAAGTGAGCCCCATGTGTCTCCATCATAAGAAAGAACAGATGCTTTCTTATTTCATGATAGTAGAAAATATTAGATCTAATTTGACAATAGCTTAACAAAATTACTATGTTATTGTTTAAATAATAAATAATTATTATATATTTGATAAGAACAACATACAGATACATATAGACCAAAATCACGATTCTTAATCGATTGTTGGATGGTTGCTAGCAAGCAAAATAGAAAGAAAAAAAAAAACCTTTATACTATAAAATATATATTAAAACAAAGAACCACACATGAATTTATTTTTCTTCTAAAACGATACGTGTTAACCTGATGCTGAGGATAATACATGATGAATTTTTTTTCCATATGTCGGTTGCTCATTACAAATTTTTCTTCCAAAATGCATTATGATGTCATCATCAATTTTCATTCGGGCAATACATATGTCCCCCATTATTATCTCCATGCGCGAGTGATACCTCATTAGTCATTACTCATCTCCAACTTCTAATGCAAACCAAATTTAACGTAGGTCATCTTGAGGTCAAACATGATTAATTATTATTCGACAAATTTTATAGAAATCTTTAAAAATTCAAACTTCCACTATTTATGTTCTTCTGGTAGTCATCTGCGATTTAATATTTCCTTTTCTCAATGTATAGTTTGTGTAATTTTTATGGATAAAAGTATTAGCATTAAACACTACCACAAATGCATTTTTTACACGATTTAATCAAAAGACTAGCGAAAACGACAAGAAGAACAACCAAACAATAACACAATGATTTATAGATCTAATCTGATCAAACTAGGTCCACTAGATAACTAGAGAGATTTTCTTATCAATAATAAATGATATACAAAGTATTTAATACACTCCACAATATGTTCAGTTCACTCACATAACATTACATGGTTACTACAATTGGAGATGTATTCATAGTGGACACCGGTATTTAGAAGGAATGATTGCAAATCTTTTGCACCATGCTTTCTGCACTAGTCTGTAGATATGACACGTCATGGGTCAAGTAAGTCAAAACACATTTCTATTACTGCATGTCGCTCATGTTAGACCTTAAATTCGATGCCAAGTGGCTTCTAAGAAATAAAAACATTCATCAGTAAACTTGTTTTTTGAACTACTGAAGTTGCTTATCCTGTACCTCTGACTGTTACATTGGCCGCGAATCCTTTTGCATCAGAAATTGATGGAACTACTGGTTCGATCAGCAAGAGACAAACACTATGGATCTTTCTGGAGTACTGATCCATCTGAACTACTGAACTGCTTCGGACTGCTGATCAACTCCTAATCTTGCCAAACTTCTAAAGAACTAATTCGTCTGAACTATTGATTTGTCTGGAAATAAACTTTTATGGACTGTTGACAAGATTCAGACTTTTGTGTGAATGTATGACCAATTATGGTTCAATCATTTTGTAAGGACATTATCGTAATTTGCTTAAATAAACTAATTATTATCTAAATTAAATCTTTATAATTTAGGAAGCTTAATCATTCCATTTAACTTACAATACAATATTTTAGGTATTATCCTTATTAATATCCTGCCATCACGTAGCAACCAACCGTATTCTATTCACTACCGTAATCAGAAATCACTAACAAGTTACTGTCCATCATCTTCTCCAATCGAATGCCTGATCACCATCTTTATCTCATCCCTAGTTCATTCTTTTTTTGTAATTGGAGTATAGGTCAGAAGGGAATCACAACAACATATACACAACCTATGCAGATGGAAATTGTTTTCTCATTCTTGCGTGGGTCTGCAACTCGATTTCAAGAAGGAATGAAAACTTGATTCTTCTATGCCTAGTGTTGAGTATAAACTCGAATGTCAAAATTTCATAATCGAGTTTCTTTTTGCATATTTTTGTTGGATTAGGTGTCTAAGCCATGACTAATAATTTGTATTTACATAATTAATAGAAGCAAAGTCCATTTGGGTTGCCCTCATAGCTGGAGGTTTGGTAGAAAGTTCGGTAGAGAGAAATGTTGGTTTATTATGGGATTAATAAATCAATAGAAAATAAAAGATATGGTTTGTTAATATATTAAAGTGATAATATATTAATTAGAAATTATGTTGATTGATTAATAATTAATCAGAAATTAATTGGATTAATTTATGTGGCATTAATTAGATTAATCAGGAGGTCAGGGATTAAAGTCGTACAAATTCAATAGTTGAATTGCGGCGCGCGGCGCGCCAATGTAAAGGCCGCGACGCGCGTACATAGTCGTACGAATTCAATAGTTGAATTGCGGCGCGCGGCGCGCAAACGATCTGGCCGCGACGCGCGTACAGATAATCCGGAAAATGGGCTGCGGCTAGGGTTTCTAGCTTTGCCACTTGGTTCCCTATAAATAGGGAATCCTAGACCTCATTATCAGCGGCTCATTTCTATTATTCTCTCTGGAATTTTCGTGGCCTTCCTCTGGCTCCCTGGGTGTGATCTCATTTGAGGCAGGACACTTGTGCTGCTTAGCTTCAAGATTAAAACTAAAGGTTAGTTTTTCTGATTTATTCTTTTAGTTAATTTTTGTTTGGCCTTTAGGAATTAGTTACATGTTCAAAGCAAGAAAACATAGATCTTTTCTAGGTTGCATGTAAACTTAGGTTATTTAGTTCATGGTTGCGGAAAACCTTTCAGTGGTATCAGAGCAAATGGTTGTTTTCTTATTGAATTGCTGTAATAGTTTTCCTAAAATTAGGGTTTAAAGTTTATAAATCCTTTTTGGGTCTGAATCGATTTAGGGTTTGGTTTTTTAGAAACCCTATTCCCTCCCCTGGTAATTTTCGAAAATTGGCATTAGGGTTTTGGAAGGTTTTCTATTTTTGGTAACTTTAATTGGTTAATTAATTGGATAACCTTAAACCCATTTTTTGAATTTCAATTATTAGGGGTTTAAGATAGGTTTAAATTGATTTGATTAATTTGGAAAAACCTATCTACATTTGAATTAATTTAATTAATTGTTTGATTAAAAGATAATTCAAGGGATTTAATTTAATTTTGATTTAATGGTTAAACTTTGAAAAATTAAAGGATAAATCCTAAAATATTTTAAAAGGTTTAAAATATCTAGATTTAATTAATTTAAAAAATAGTTTAATTAAAAGATAAATTAAATCAAATTAAAGGTTTAATTTAATTTGAAATTTAATAGTTAAGTTTCAGGAAATTAAAAGATAAACCAGGAATATTTTAAAAGATTTAAAATACATCTTATATATATTATTAAAGGTTAATACTATATGTATAAGATAAATTGGTTAGTCAAATCATTAGTAGGCCTCATTCACGAAGCTGGTCTATAAAGTGGGTATAAGGAGACTGTCTATAAAATGACGGTCTAATGGGTGTTCACTCTCACCCACCGCTCGCCTGATCAGTGGATGGTCGTTAGCCGAACAGTTTTGATAGGACCGCTAAATCATTAAAAGTATAATGATCAAAGTACTAGAACCCGTACAAGAATTCCCAATCTAGTTACTTTAGAAAAAATGTGAATTTGATGCTAACCCATGAAATTGCACATTGCGCTTTATGAAACGTTGGTGGAGCGTGTGTGGGTTACCGGCACACCAATGGGGGTTCATAAAGAGTGGCAATGGGTTTCTCGGGTGTTATCATTGTTGATGGAGCGTGTGTGGTTAACCGGCACATCAATTTGAGATGATAATGGACCCCGAGAGTACCAAGCTAATTTGCATGGTTATTCACACCCAGTTTGTGATCCTCGGCATCCCAGTCACAAACGGTGGGGCATATCCGAGATTAAACATGCCATTGAACAGTTCAATGAGTCTCACAGATCTAGGAATTTCATTAGACTGAAATTGATAAAAGTTATCTACCTTAATGACCACTGTGTTGTGACTACGGCATCCCTCTTCACAGCATAGTTGGGGTATTTTGGATCCTAGCCTTGTTAAATAATTTATATTGGGTAATTATTTAAAAGGATAAATTAAACGAATAAATTCAAATTTTATATATGTCTGAAGAAAGTGTCATTCTCCTCCTTCCCCTCCTTCACCCATTTCTGAGGGCATCAGAAAGCACCTGTTAAATATGGTAAGGCTGACTGGCCTTGACTATATGATATGGTTTTGCAATTAGAGAATAGTTCTTAGTTTTGCTGGCGAACCATATCCGACTGAGTGTCCGCACCCAAACATGGCATCACACAGCAGCTTGTGATGAGCATGACTCCTTGACTATTGAGTCCAAGGAAGTTCGTTGCCTTATGCTATTGATCATTAACCCCGAGTTCCGCAGGGATTTAGAATTCCTAGGGTCTGATAAGTTAGCACAGCTAGTTCAGGAAAGGTTCCATGAACTGGTTGAATAAAGGGAACGAACTAGGATCTTCAAAGAGCTTGAAGTTGCAAGCTAGAAGGAAGTAGCACCAGTTTGCGTGTTCCCGAGATTGAGGGATACATAGGCGAACAGTATAAAAATGGTTTCCCTTTGGGATCGGGAGTTAAGCATTAGCTCAACTCGCTGATCTGTTCATCCAGATGAACAGAAAGGGTAACCGGATAAGACAATCGTGGAAGTGCATTCAATGTCGACTCTGTATGAATCGTTCATGGAGAAGCATAGTTCCATTAATTCAGCCGCTTCAGGATTGAGTCCAGTATTAAGGTGCATCAAGAAATGATCCAGATCGTCTGGACCGATTGTTCGATGTTTCAAACTAGGAATCCACAAGGTGGGACACAGTCACGGAAAGATTGGAAAAATGCTCCAAAGCCAAACCGTTTGGTAAACTCATAAATATCTTAGAATTTAGAACACCTGATCCTCATTTCCTTGATACAGGATGTGTTTTACACATTTGCTCTGTATGCACGAACTCTGGAGGATGCGGGATGGTTTCGCACAGGAGCATATTCGGATTGGATCTGGAGCTCCTGCGGTTTTTGAGTTAAGCTAGATATTTGTTCTTGTTATTAGTTTATAGATACATACGACATGGATTCGCATAGTACATTGTTCTGAGGATAATTCTGGTTTAATGAAATATTTTTTTTGAAACATGATTGTTTTAATTGTCCTCGAAATGTTGTGTGAATGTGTTGATGACGTAAATGGTAATAACTTGAATGTTGATACATCCAATGGGATTGGATTTGTAAATTGTGTTCTTTATGATTGTTAAAGTGAATTTTATGAGAATCACTTCAACCAAAGGTCCAGTTGGACAGGACTTTGGAATCATTTGACTTAGAGTCACATGATGAATTGAGTGCTTAATAAAATTAATTGTGGCAAGAAAGGAATCGCCCAAAGATCCAATGGATAGGATTTTGGAATCAGTTGACTTGGAGTCAGGTGATGATTGCATGTCTTGAACAATATTAACAAAGTCATAAATTTACATGGAACTGTAAAGGTATTAAGATTTTGAGCAACAGACACATAAGTTACTGTGTATTGCTCGAATCTTCGAACAGAACACGATTAGTTATGCTTCATGATATTTGCCAAATGGTTTGACAAATATGGCTTCTTTTATCGGAATAAGCGATTGATTGGAACCTTGAAGTGTTCAAAGATTTCAAAGGAAGCATAAAATCAACAGAACCTGAGTAACAACATAGACTGAGAAAATGTTTCACAGTTTATGCTCTTCCAAGAACACTAATGGTTATAATGTGTCTTAGGGAAGATGATGGAGCATTGATCAAAATAGTCTTGATCCTCGGTGTATAAGATACACTGGATACATTTCCGACTAATATTTTAATGAATTGAATATTCAACCAGTCAGACCGCAGAAGCCATATTCCGACCACATCTTAGACTAAGTAGGTTATGTTGACACTGTCTGAAATGTAAAGCTGGGATCATCCCACTAGTACATAGAAAGTCCAGGGTCATGTAGAATTCGTCTGAATCTCATGATAAGCCTGAAACTGATCAGCAATGTCGTTTCATTGGCCACTCCGGTTATCCTTTGAAAGAAGAGTACTTTTAAAAAGAACTCAAGTTCTAAGGAAACAGTGGGAGTAAGAATAATTCTGAATGAGTTCAGGGATTAGCCAAGTGAAAGAACCTTTAGTCACCACTGGGCCTTGACCAGGAATTAGATTCCTGTTAAACCTGACATACCCTCTCTTCGCTTGACCAGTAGTTATTGTCACCGTCATAAGGAGTTATGATCCGGGTGATATACCGAGTAGTGGTAAAACACTAAAGATGGTACAGATAAGTAATCCGACTGCTGGAAGCATTGGTGAGCCCGGTTGTTGCCAAATAAGAGAACCTTACCGTGAGACACAGTCTATGTGACAGGTTGATTGATCTTTACAACTGGTCTAGGAACCAGTGGGAGTAATTGAATCATCAAAAGAAGGGAACATAGAAATGTACTTACAGAACATCTGGTTGAATGAGTCATCACTTTGAGTCAAGCAATTGATTCTGAGAGAAGCACTCTCAATAGAAGATGTAATCCGAGAGGATTCTGCGTGGCATAGTGTGAGTCGTTAGTGGAGCGTGTGTGGTTTACCGGCACACTAATATGGACTCACATAGAGCATGCCATTACAAAAGGTACATGGCCCCGAGATTCGTCCCATGGGCATCTCGCAAGAAAGGACATTCAGATTATCAAAATAGGCCAAAAGGATTGGATTTTGTGAATAGTCTGAGAGATTTCCTTTAACATGTCGGAAAGGTTTGGATTTTGGTTTCGCAAAATGTGCCATAAGTTCTGGATTTTGTGAATAGTCCGAAAGAGTCATATAACGGTGTCAAAGCCAGTGGGAGTATCGTTGTTATCTGCTATCATTGTATGTGGGTTACATACTGGTTCTAGGAAACGTCTCTTATCATTACAAAGTGTAATGACTTGGTGTTAAGAAACGGTTCGCTATGAAAGACTTTAAGAGATACAACATATTCAGGTGGTTGTGAACATCTATTAGATAGATCAGAATTCTGCCAATATGATCTTGATGAGATTCAAGATGCATAACCCCAGGAATGGAGTTTCCTGTCATTGCGAAGTGTAATGAATTGGCATGAAAGAAACAAAGAAGGTGCAGCATGCTCACGTAGTTCATAGACATCTATCAGATAGATGAGACTGACAGTATTGACATAGCCGTTGAGAATATGATCTTGATGGGATTCAAGATGCATAAGAATGAGTCCCTGAAAGGAAATGGTTTCCGGAAATCATGACACAAGGATTATTGGTAATCTTAGGATTCCGAAAGGGCTTGGAATGAGATTACATCAGGTTCCTCGAGCCTCTTGGACAAATCAGAAGTGTTATGAACATATCCTGATGACTTAATGCTTAGAGCATTATAAGTTGGATTCAGGATATTTCCTGGCTGAGAATACTGAATGGATTTTTGAACAGACGTGAGAAATCATTGGGAAATGATTAGGGTGATTGATTTGAAAGGGTTTTCAAATCGGTAATTGTTTACACCAGAACGTGGTGCTGTAGGACTTCATGGTTAAAGAACTTCGTTGGTTTCTGATGGAGCGCGTGTGGGTCACCGGCACATCATGACACCTCGAAATTGTCTTAGGGTGTAGTCATGTGGACTAAAGACCCGAGAACCATGGGCAGTCACGGTACACATCACCGGAATGGAGTTGTGAGAGAGAATGACAAAGTGACAAAATGACAAATTGAGATATCATCGGAAGAGTATCCGATAGGATCATCTGCAATAAAGTGTATAAGTGTTAGACACTTGGATACATAGAAAGAGTGAAAAGGTCATAGACATAGATATAAAAGGCTTGAATTGAAAGTTTAAAAGAGAATAAGAAACCGATAATAGTTATGATAAATCCGACTTGGTAATTACCTCATGGAGACTTGGTAATAAGCAGGAGTAGCTGCCAGTCAGATTTTATGTTTCACTTTTGCATGTTTACATCCTGAATAATTGGATTATTCAAATATCCACAGTCGTTCATACTCTTAGGGAGTAAGTATGAAGGAAGACTGTCATGAATTGGTTTGTAGATTGTCTAAGGAGTTAGACATAGCAATAAGATTGCTGCAACGTTCATGAGTACTTGGAAATGGAGATTTGAGTATTGGATAAACCCGCGCTCAATAGATTGTTTCATGGATTATATCACGAGCAATGTTGAGACGATAATATCTTATGGTCTTAAAGTTGAGAGATATGAGTTATAATTTGCAAGGCGGTTGTTCATTGATAGTACGAAAACGCATCGGTAACTCGGTGTTATAAAACGTGCTGTTGTGAGTGATTTGTCGGGTAAAAGATATAACATATTAGTCGAAGCTTATTCGTCCCTTGACCCAGACGGGAAACAGATATCTGTTGGCCACTCGATGATTTTGAAGTTGACTGAAGCACTGGCCAGCCAGGACTGAATTGATTCGTTCAATTAGAAGTCTAAAAGTCATAAGCAAAATCGGAAATCGGGAAACAGTGTATCAGACAGAGATTGATCCAAATCCATGTCTCATGTCTGAAAATATCTTGTTGGACGGAGGATCATTTGATCACTTATCTATGGACAGAACTGACTAGGTCAGAGTTCGGCAGCAGTTTCTAGGAAGCTGCAGTTTGCTGATTAATTAGAGATAATTATAGTCATAGACTTATCCAAGTGGGAGACTGTTGGATTAGGTGTCTAAGCCATGACTAATAATTTGTATTTACATAATTAATAGAAGCAAAATCCATTTGGGTTGCCCTCATAGCTGGAGGTTTGGTAGAAAGTTCGGTAGAGAGAAAGGTTGGTTTATTATGGGATTGATAAATCAATAGAAAATAAAAGATATGGTTTGTTAATATATTAAAGTGATAATATATTAATTAGAAACTATGTTGATTGATTAATAATTAATCAGAAATTAATTGGATTAATTTCTGTGGCATTAATTAGATTAATCAGGAGGTCAGGGATTATAGTCGTACAAATTCAATAGTTGAATTGCGGCGCGCGGCGCGCCAATGTAAAGGCCGCGACGTGCGTACATAGTCGTACGAATTCAATAGTTGAATTGCGGCGCGCGGCGCGCAAACGATCTGGCCGCGACGCGCGTACAGATAATCCGGAAAATGGGCTGCGGCTAGGGTTTCTAGCTTTGCCACTTGGTTCCCTATAAATAGGGAACCCTAGACCTCATTATCAGCGGCTCATTTCTATTATTCTCTCTGGAATTTTCGTGGCCTTCCTCTGGCTCCCTGGGTGTGATCTCATTTGAGGCAGGACACTTGTGCTGCTTAGCTTCAAGATTAAAACTAAAGGTTAGTTTTTCTGATTTATTCTTTTAGTTAATTTTTGTTTGGCCTTTAGGAATTAGTTACATGTTCAAAGCAAGAAAACATAGATCTTTTCTAGGTTGCATGTGAACCTAGGTTATTTAGTTCATGGTTGCGGAAAACCTTTCAATTTTCTCAGAATAAGGAAAAGAAATATTCTTTTATAATGAGAAAGGGTAATATTCTTTGACATGCGGACTTGCAAATTGATTAGACATGATAACCAAAAAGAGGAAGGAAGCTTTAGCTTATTCTTTAAGAATACATATTCTTTTAAAATGCTTATTCTTTAAGAATGCAGCCGCCATTCTTATAACACACATATTCTTAGAAACACATACATTCTTATAAGTGTTGCATTCTCATTTGTATTACTTTTTACATGTTTCTTAAGAGAATATATGCCAATGTTGCATTCTCATTTGTATTACTTTTTACATGTAGTAGTATTATTTAAGAATGTTACTTCTCAAAAAATCTCTTGAATGGATTCATATTCTTTAAGAATGAAAAGTAAACATGTGATAATCGTAATATTAATGAACTAATATCATGTTGTAATTGATTAAAAACTCATAATAAAAATAAAAAATAATTAAAAATCATATTGAAATTGAAATCAAAAATCAAAATTGATATTTATTCAAACTTGATAAGAATCTCATAAAAATCTTACATTCCATAGTTGAAAAACCATAAATTGTCAAAAGTGCCCTTTAAACGATTATAATTAGAAGTTTGGTTTTTTATTTAAAATATAACAATATTCAGTTATTAATCACAACTACTGATTATGAAAATTCAATGGCTTGAAAGTGGTCATACATTCACGCAATATATACAATTCACATTTAATCTTGCATCTATTCACACACACACACACACAGACATATATATATATATATATATATATATATATATATATATATATATATATATATATATATATATATATATATATATATATATATATATATATATATATATATATATATATATATATATATATATATATATATATATATGTGTGTGTGTGTGTGTGTGTGTGTATACACACACACACACATACGTACGTACTACATACATACATACATACATACATACATATTAAATATGTTTACAAAATTTAATGAACCAATTATGAACAATTTTAAAAGTTTGAGCATTGAATTCTTTAATGAAGTTTCTAAAACCCAAATTGTAATTTTTTGTTTCAACCGTCGGGTCAACTCGGTTCTGGGTCACCGGTCCAACCAGTTTTTTCAGAAAACCGGCCGGTTCAATCTGAGTCGGAAATTAGCAACAAAATCGGTCATAATTGACCCGCTGTCTTCATCGGGTCACGGTCCAACCGGCCGGGTCAACCCGGGTTTTAAAACATTGATGCCAACTTTGTTTCACCTTGCCTTGGACTCATCATGGAAAACACAATAACTCTCGACCAACTATGCTTAACTTGCTATGCTTCCTTAACAGCCAACCCCTCCTTTAAACTCGACCAAACTACATCGTCTATACAAACAACACACTATCACTAATGTAACCCCCTTATTCTATTCTAATAGACATCAAGTTGATCCCATACTCTGCCACGCAACTTGCAACACATGAGTTGGGGGTAGAACTTTGCATCCTTCCTAGGATCACCGTAATGTATAGCCAAACACCAATCTCCTAGGGTCCAAGCTTTTCCCCTGGGTTAGAAACATTTATAATACTTACCCGCAATTTATAATCAAGGTGTAGTATTCCTTGACATGTCGCCTCCCCACACCCGCTAGCCTTTCCCTGAAGGACTCCACATACTGCACTACTATATTCACATATGTCCCATTCAAATACCATCCGCTACAAATCGAAAGTTTGGCATTCTCATGCGTGTGCGTCATCCTGAGGTCTCCATATAACCCATTCACCCTACTATGATGTTATTTGCGAAGCATTAAGAACTCATGACTAGTTGTCCAAGGCATGTTGTGGTCCTCTTCACAATCAAGCCACCCCTTAGACTTGACAAGATTCCAACATCCGGACAAATATCTCATTATCGCTAATGTGACTTTCTTTGATCCCAATGGACAACCAAACTAAAATGCACGGTCTTCATCTTCACGGTCAACCACAATCACAACATTTCAAGGTCGTGACAATATGCTATCCATATGTCTATGTGATGCACGGTAACCTATATAATTTTGATATCCAATATTAAAACCGACTAAGTTAGCAAAATTTGAATCTATATCATATGTATTTGAATATTATAAAACTCTCTTTTAAAGGAACTTACCCAACATTGGCAAGCAAAATGGGGATAATATCGTCACTTTTTTAAAGAATTGATTTTTTTTTCAATTTTTAATTTATATTTGATGATATACGATATTTATGTTTCTTTTTTATAAACTATCGTATCCGAAGGTAATTAACTAGCCGATGATGATAAGCACGCTTTCCTAGCCACCACAAAGACAGGGTAAACCGAAGAAAACGCACAGCTTCGACCGACCACAGTCACCGGAAAACTTGATTCTTACTCAGGTCCGGTACTTTTATGCCGCTTCTAAGATTTTAATCTTAAAGTTCAGGTTTTATATCTGTATCCGCGTATTTGTGTTTCTGATTGTCAATCATTTGCGGTGATGCTTTTTTGTTTCTCGTTTCATGCTTTCAATTAGCAAACAATCTGATTTGTTATTTTTCAAGTCGAAATTAAAATGTTTTACTTTGTACCGATGCAAGTTCGTTCATGAATACCGATTTCCATTTATTTTGTGTGATATTACGAACAGGGGAAGTAGGAACTTTTCTAGGGCTTGGTTACTAAAAAAGGATTCGGCGATTGTATGACATGTTGTACTTGGTGCGTGAGAAGCTTTTCATCGGCAACATCAATGCAGCAGCAGAAGTACTTTTGAATGGCAGCGAAGAAATCACCCATATCTTATCAGTTCTGAGCTCCGCTTCCATCAGCTTTTTCTCAGAATGGAAATCGAACTTTTCAGTTCCTACCAAAGAGATTCGCACAGTCTACGTTGGGGATTCAAATTCAGATGAAGATTTAGAAGGCGATGCGTCAGATAAAACTGCATTATCATCCAAGAAGATTCATTATAAACTGGAGAATGCAGGCAAGGATTTAAAGTTGGTGAGAATGGCTGTACCATTAAGAGATATGGAAAGCGAGAATTTGCTTGATTATTTGGAAGTTTGTTTGGATTTCATTGATGAAAGTAGGAAAAAGGGTTCGGTTTTGGTTCATTGTTTTGCAGGTGTATCCAGAAGGTAATTTCTCATTTCATCTATCATTTTCATGTTTATATACTTCTTTACTTGTAGGTATGTGTATTCCATATGTAGGTGTTAAAACTTAAACAAACATCCATTTTTTTTATTATTTAATTTATCTTTATTTAGCATGACAGCTCCTCCTAAGGGTTTATGCCCTTCTTTGCGTGTTTTGGTTGCAGTGCGGCCATCATCACAGCATACCTGATGAGAAGTGAACGGATTTCTCTAGAAGGTTTGAATTTTAATTATTTCTCATTTTATGATAATCACAAGGAAATTTCTTTCATTTTATATAAAATAAATTTCAAAATATCTATGTAGATGCACTTGAATCGTTACGCCAAAGCAATGAATCTGTTTGCCCTAATGATGGATTTCTAGAACAGGTAAGTAAATCCTAACTGAAATAAAAAATTAAGTTCAAATATAATTGATCTGATTTCATATTTATATTTCTATTTCTTCTTGTAGTTAAGCATGTTTGAAGAAATGGGCTTCAAGATTGACTATTCAAGCACTATATATAAACGGTTCCGTTTAAAAGTCTTAGGTGCGTGTTTTCTTTCCTAAATTCTTAAATTTGTTATTATATTCTGGAGTAAATTACAAAAGTGGTCCCTGTGCTTCCTGATTTCTACTGTTTTACAGTTTTGGTCCACATTTCATGGTTTCATATTGACTTTGGTCCACGGAAAAATAAGGACCAAAATTGAAAAAATTTCTAATTTTGGACCAAATGTGGTAAAAATTCGAAAGAACAGGGACCATTTTTGTAATTTACTCGAAATTATGTAATTCTCAACAATTGACATATACATTTTGTGGTTCCAGGTGACTCGTATAACCGAGGAGAGAAAATTGACAGCTCAAAATTTGCGGCTGATCCTGGCTTGCCCATTACCACGACCGGAACAGCATCACAGAAAGAAGACTCGACTCCGATTCCGACGTCTGCATTCCGGTGTAAAAAATGCAGGAGAGTAGTTGCATTGCAGGAGAATGTTGTGAGTCATATTCCAGGGGAAGGTGAGAGTTCTTTTGAGTGGCATAGAAGGAGTGGTGGCAACATGTTCAACAAATATGAAGAACGCGAGTGTACCTCCATTTTTGTTGAGCCTCTTCGTTGGATGAAAACAGGTTTGACTTTTTTCGATAGTCAACTCAAATATTTTTCAGATGAAAAATTTTGTTTTTATTTTGTGGTTCAGTTGAAGAAGGTGCATTGGAAGGAAAGCTATGGTGCACGCACTGTGAAGGGCGGTTGGGTTACTTTAATTGGGCAGGGATCCAGTGTAGCTGCGGGAGCTGGATTACTCCGGCTTTTCAGCTCCATAAAAGCCGAGTTGATATCAGCACTGTTTAAGAGATGTATAATATGGTCAATAATTATACAAGTTACGGTCATGGCTTCAAATACTTGGCTCATTGGCTTCAGCGGCTTGAAGTTGGAGCCGTATAGTCATGATTTCATTGTTTGTTTATTAATACCCGAAACCGTTTGTGTTGATTAAATGTCTAATTGATAATGGAGGTTTATCTGTTTTGACTCTACATGTGTATTTGAGAATTTATAAGTGAGGCCTTAGGCGGCTCGAACCCAACATTAAATTTGGTGTTGAATTATTTATTAGCATCGGGTTTGGTGTTTAATTTTATGTGTTATTTGTGGTTTTTAAGTTTGAGGTTCTATATGTGTAGTTTGTTTTAGTTGTTTCAAGTTTGAGGTTCTATATATCGGGTTAATTTAATTTTATAATTGTATGTAATAATTGTTATACATATATTTCAAATTTGAAGTACTTTTTGATAATGTAAATACATTTTGATAATTTTAAACATTACAACATTTATATTCTAAGTACTAGGGTTGTGTATAGGTCAATTTTAAAACCGAATTCAAACCGATCAATTCAGTTTTTGGACTCTAGAATCTGTTGGTTTCAATTTCTGATTGGATTTGGTTTCGGTTTTTATGGTTGGTTTTGGGTCGGTTTCGGGTTGAACCCACGAGTTCGTGGGTTTCGGGTTTGAACACTTTCCAACAATTATTAAAAAACGTAGAAAAATAATAATATATATTAAATGTTTTTTAATAAGTTTTGGGTTTGAACCAAAACCGAAAATTATTAAATAATAATATATTAAATGTTTATTAATTGGTCGGTTCGGTTTTGAATGGTCAGTGGGTTTCTATGGATTTTTCGGTTTTAAAATATTTAAACCCAAACGGCCAGTTTCTGTTTTGGTTTCGATTTTTATCGGTTTCTTGGTTTCCGAACCGTTTTACTCATCCCTAATTCTAACATTACAATATTACTAATATAATTAAAACCTACAATTGACATATAACACAATACAGTTGATCTAATTAATTATAAATATATTACATTACTAATGATCAAATTAATTAAACAAGACTAACATATTTAATTTTATTTTATTATATGCACAATTAATTAGAATTATTTATGTACGGATTGTTTGTTTGATTATAATTGTAATAAAAACTAATTTCTAAAGTTATTATAATAAAAATGTAAGACGATTTTGTAAAAAAAAAAACTATTAAATAAGAGATGTATATGAAAATGTAAATAGTTTAGAAAAAATAATATATTTGAAATAAATAAAAATATCTTTGATAAGGTTTATGTTGAGCAAGTGTGGAGTATAATCAGAAGATCACATCATTCGAGATAAGCAGAAGACAAGTTCTATACCGCAACCCTTGTTGATGATCTGGAGGTGTATTCTAAGACCGCAACATTCGACCGAAGATGGAATCTCAGGCCGTAGCTAGAGTTACTATTCGAACGAGATTGGTCAGTTGAGATAATACTTGGTCACAACCAAGTCTTCTGATGAAAGTTGAAGTACCATATGCAATCTTCTCAATGGACAGTTCCTTACGAGTGGCAGCAGTAGCTTGGGCTACGGTCACAGAAGTAAATGAGTCAGCAATAGGAGGGACTGTTGATGGATCAACAGTCAGACATTCAAGATTGTCAGCAGAAGAGATGATCAGTAGATTGAAGAGTTGTTTCCAGACAGAAGCATAGTCTGACAGAAGCACAGTTCAAATCGAAGACAGAAGCGTAGTCCGACAGAAGGATTATGTTCTGATTAGAAGTCAACTTATACATCTATCATAAAAATGATATTGAAGTATTAATCTTTTTAAACGGTAGTCCAACCCAAGTTCAAAACAAGTATGATTCAAATATGAATCAATTCTAATTTAAAATGTTTCATATGATGTGATCATCTCAACGTAATATTGATGGTGGTTATTAAAATTACTAATCATAGAAGAACCTAAATAATTTTTTTTAGGATGGCAAACCATCCAAAGTTGAAGTCAATGAAAAATAGTATGGTGAGCTGCCCACATCATCTCGTCTCAAAACACATGTAAGAGGTCAATCACGGAACACTAATAATATTTTAAATGTGTCGGTGTTTGAATCTTAGACCACTTGTATGAAATTCCACTTCTCAACTATTAGGCTCCCATTGCAGGACCCCAAAGTTGAAGTCTATGAAAATCAAAGATGTGACAACCTCTGGAGTACCTAATTCCTAAGAGATTACCAATAAGCAAACTAAATGACAAAATTAATCATTAAAACGACAAAAAAAACATAAGATTTTTTTCAAAAATTTCCATCTGTTGAACTTATACTATAAAACAACTGTATATTTTGCGTTATGGACTTTACGACACCCTTTAAATTGCTTTATTAATGACCTACACTGTGATAATCTTTAAAAATTCGTGATTTTTATGCAAAAAGGCATTATTTTCACATAGTGATGGATTTCATTTTTAGAAAAATTTCCATCTATTGAATATATACTATATATTTTGCGGTATGGACTTTGCGACACCCTTTAAGTTGCTTTATTAATGACCTAAACTGTGATAATCTTTAAAAATTCGTGATTTTTATGCAAAAGGGTATTATTTTCACGTAGTGACATGATTTCATTTTTAGAAAAATGATAGTCACATCGTGCAAGTATGCATTTTTGCAAGGTTTATTTTGTAGAACACATCTTGCAAAATCCTTTCCGTCCGAGAAAATTAGTTATTTTGGACTAAATAATCAAAATACCTTTTTTGGTCGGTTAATTTAAAACCAAAATAAAACCATCAATTTGTATATGTACATGTGAGTATTCATTATTAAAAATAATACGAAATAAAAATAAAAATGATAAGATAACTATTTTTATAATATAATTTAGGACATTAGGAGACGTTGATAGATGCGGATAGGAGAGGGCCGGCGGCGTCACGGTTGACGATAGGTGGTGCTTGTGTGGTTTCGTGACCAACATTTGGGGTTGGTTAATGTAATTTTTTTATTTAACCAAAAATAATCTCATAACCCTATAAATACCCGTTTCACCACTCCAAAAATCACTTTATCTTTCTTCATTCCTATATATTCTCATTCTTTTCCTATATATTTTTTCAACTTTATTCCAACTTTCAATTTATTTTTAAAATTGAAATGTCTTCTTGTGATAATTCTGATTTGTATGTGCGCAACAAATTTGTTGATGAACCTACTACGTATTCATCGTCATCTGAAACATCAAATTACTTCAATATTTACGTATCAGTTGCTCAAGCTACATTATCAGTTTATGAAGATACTGCAAGTTCAAGCATACATTCTTCAATGACTTATCTCCAAAGAGATAGGGATACTACAAATAAACAACTGATACTAGATTACTTTGTTCATAATTCCGTGTTTGGGGACGTTAATTTTAGAAGTAGATTCTGGATAGGTAGAAGCTTGTTCATGCATATTGTTAATGATATTGAAACAAACTTTCTATATCTACAAACAACTTTCGATGCAAGATGCAAAAATATAACGCCCGGTTCACATATACGTTACACCTAAAAATTTCATTTATAAAATGCATATACATAACACAGTTAACAACAGAAGATTATCACAAGTCGTGCTGTACAATATATCAACCATGACAACAAGTGTATCATATGGATGTACAAAATTACAAAAGCCTCATCCAAGCCGGGCAGCTACATATCTTCCTAGTTATGCCACCTATGCATCCACTTTCTCCTTACTCATATCAGTTTACTACTCCATACCAAGTTAAACATACTTACAAAGGTAAGCTTTAAAGCTTAGTGAGAAACCCTATCATGTAAACATTTCTAAACCATATAATATTATCAAGACACATAAGCCATTTAGAGCTTCATAAACTATGTCGAGCCACATAGGCATAACAAATCACAAATGTATTATACCAAGCCACTAAGGTGATATACCAACCACTAAGGCATTATACCAAGCCACTAAGGCAATTCAACAAGCCACTAAGGCAAAGCTATCCATCTAACTGAAGTAAGCCATATAAACACCTGCGTGATCTTAAACCATCTTCAAACAATCTATATAAGCCAATGGGAGTGTGGTTACTCGCCTATAACAGACGAAATAGAAGAAATAATGAATATATGAAGTTCCAACATGTTCGTTACTCCTCTTTTTCCACAACTACAATCATATTTCAATCACATTTCATCATTTTAGATCATTTCCAGTGATTCTATAATTTAATAATTTGTTAGGAGGATTTCCCACAATTTATGGACCCTTAGCATCCCCAAGCCTTTCTGACCACTGTTCATCGAGTTAGTGGCGCTATATTTGCGCCCTTAGTGTCGCTATCTAAAGAATTTTAGCCTGAAATCATGACTTGCTGCAAGATAGCGGCGCTATCTCAGGACCTTAGCGACGCCAAGGTCACGACTTGACTAACCTTTGTTTCTGTCCATTTTTAGACCCTCACCCGTGGTCTAATTCACCTTTTCAGCTGGGTTTCATTCAAGACAAGTACCAACACTATGAATACGCATTAAATTTGATTATTACTCACAATTTCCCCACATAGGGCTCTAAACCCCATGAAATAGCACAAAGAGAAATTCTTACCTTGCAATTGAGGTTCAAAATCAACTGTAGATCACATGCAAGCCTTCTACACACTCCCTTCGAGATTAATCAGCCTTATCACAGAGTTTTCCCTTCACAAGTCGTCTGGACCGAAGGTCCTTTGGAGGTTTATATTAAAAATGGTAAGAATTACCTTACTATGTCAATTAACCTGTCAACCACCATAGCAGCGCCTATGTCTTTGGTTAGCGTCGTTAAATGACATTTGGCGATGCTATCGCTAAACTTAGCGTCACTAACGCTCTAACACTTTACTTTCTGATTCATCACAAATAAGGCATTATACTTATGGATAGCGTTGCTAAGTCCAACTGTTAGCGGTGCTATTGCTAGGCAGAAGGTTTTCTTTTCCGTTTTCTGCCCTCTTACTCCATCGAGTTAAATTCCAAATTATTAAACACATTTTCAACATTACTACTCCGTAGCAACAATTAAATACACATAAACATCAAGAGCTAATTCTTACCAATTCGGTTTATGGTGTCACAAAAATATTTCATTGCATTGCAAAAATGCACATATGCTATAAGAAAATTGGCATTCATGAACACCCCTAATGCGCTCGGTAAGTACTTGAATATGTCAGAACGAACTTCACGTGAAAGCATCTACAACTTTTGCTATGATGTTATTAAGCTGTATAGAGCCAAATTTATACGCAAACCAACATCCAACTACATTCAACTTTTGTATGTTGCATATGAATCCAGGAATGGATTTATTGGTATGTTGGGTAGCATTGATTGTACACATTAGAATCGGAGGAGTTGTCCAATGACATTACGATGCCAGTACATGAGAGGTAATCACAAGTACCCGACATTGATTCTTTAAGCACTAGCGTTGCAAGATTTGTGGATATAACACTTATATATTGGTGTCGCTGGTGGCAACAATGACCTAAACGTCATCTATTAATCACCAGTTTCCAATGACACGCTACCTGGAAAAACACCAAAATGTCCATTTGTTTTGAATGAGGAAGAATACAAGCATGATACTATCTTGCTGATGAGATATACCCAAACTAGGCCACTTTTGTGAAATCATATTCGTATCCAATAACCCCAAAAAAGAAATGTTTCAAGGCGGCACGATATGCGGTAATAAAGGACGTAGAACAAACGTTTGGCGTACTAAAATCTCGTTGGGCCATAACCAGACAGCTTGCATGGTCTACTAATGTTAATAGGTGTAAACATATAATGTACGATTGTCTTATATTACACAACATGATCCTGAAAGATAAAGGTGCTGCTATATATTCGGGGCATGTATCGAGCTTCCCACCGATGTATAATTAATGAGGATATGATACTGGAATTGCGCAACATTGGAGTTCACCAACAACTTCTATCATATCTTGTTGATCACATAGAGCATACCCACACACATTCTTTGGATGGATAGTTTATTTAAATTATCTTATTTCGATTTTAAATTCCCGTCTTTAGATTTTAAATTCCCATTTGTAGTTGTGTGGTTTTGTTAATAAAATGTTGTTTTTATTTTGATTCTATTTAATACATTTTAAATTCATTTGTATTTCAATTTGCAAGTATTTTTATTTTATTTATTTAATTTTAATATTAAAAAGCTGATATGACATTGTGGGTTGGGAGGGGTTGGGGAAGATGAGTTTTCGATATTTTGGGTTGGGAAAGATGAAAGTGTGAGGATAGAGAAAAATTGATGTGACATTGTGGGTTGAGATATGAACTCCCCTAACTCTTAGGACATCCGATGTAGGACATCCGATGTGGAGGTGCGTAGAGGCCCTCAACCCCCCCCCCCCCAATTGACCTTGCAGCCAGTGTTTTCCTTACGTGGGGAGAGACAACCACACCCACTATATAAACGTTACACACATATGTATATATTTTAAAAAATACCAAATTATTTTTACCTCTATATATACACAATACAAACAATGCATTTTTATGTTTTATTAAAATTTTAAAAATATTAGTATTCATGGAAATTTTTAATTTAAATTAATTTTGTTTGTTTTTTAATTAATAATTTTTATATTTTAAAAATTAAGAGGAAATGAGGGGCGACCATTTCCAGAGATGAGAAAAAAGTAAGAAGTGTTGATTGAATGCTGATGTGACAGAAGAAAAAATAAAAATAGGAGAAAGGCACACCACATAGACTTAGGGACCACTTGGTTGTTGGAATTCGAGGAAATTTGAGTTCAATTCCTTCGAATTCCTGCGTTTGGTTCAAGTTTTGTTTGAATGAATTGGAATCTAATTCTATTAAGATAGAGGAAATGACTTCATTTGATGATTGTATTAAATTAATTACCTTGGAAGAAGGAATATGTAAGATTACCATTATACTATTTTATTACCTTTCAAATTAAAACCCATGATCACTACCTACCACTACCCACTGCCACCCACCACCACCACCGCCGCCACTGCTACCACACACCTCCATCGCCACCATCTACTGGTACTACCCATCAGCGCCATCGCCATCGCCATCGCCACCGCCACCACTACCCACCACCACCATCACCACCCACCACCACCACCACCTTCGTCACCCACCACACACACACACCACCGCTACCGCCACCAACGTCACCACTACTACCCACCATTACCAGTGGCGGATTTAATTGGTGTCCCGGGGTGGTCCGGGCACCGGCTAAATTTCGAAGATGCAGTGCAAAATTTTTTCTTTCTTAATAGGGTGCAACCCTGCTGAAAAAAGTGTCAATACTTATATTAGTTCGGGAAAAAAAACAATTATAGTGCCACGGCTATCGGTGAATCCTACATCCTCCCCTGACCATTACCACCACCACCGATCGCCACCACCTCCACGACCACTGCCACCATCCACCACCACCACCCACCGCTAGTAATAAGTTATAAAACAACATAAAATTATGCAAAAAAAATTGTCAAATTTGTCATTTACGTGGATTCCAATTCAATTTCCTTCCAACCAAGTAGAATATAGAATTGGATTCTAATTACATTTTTTGTCAACCAAAAAGCTTAAAGTTTATAATGTCAAACAAAAAGCCAAATAAATATTATTTTTGACTATTTGTTAAAATTCTAAAATATATTTTCACTACTAGGCAAATTTGGGGATTACCAAATACCAAGTTACCAACAACCTTATACTCCTGTTAAACTGTTACAAGGTAGGAACAAAAACAATTTCTTCTTTTAATGTTGGGGTTTTCCTTACAAAAGAATATCTCTCAAATTGGACCACGTGGTGTTCAAGTGTTCATTTTCTATGTTTTGTTGCTTTATTGCATAACAAATCCAAGTTTTTTTTTTTTTTTCTTCTTTTTAACGGCAAACAAATCCAAATATACTTGAGATATGACTTTTAGGTAGGCTTTTCTTCTCATCCACATAATCCCACACCCACCATTCGAAATTAATAATGGACATTAAAGCAAAATAGCAATGAAAGTGCGGAGCATACGTTGGATGACACATCAAGACGCATCTCATATTCTTCTTGGTTTCTAGGTTTTGGTGGTACACTGTACTCCATTTTAAATAAAAAAATAAGAATAAATAAAGTATATATATATGGGTTGTATTAAAATTATTTATGGTATCACGAGACTAATCTCGATCGTCGAAATCAAAATCATCAACGACTAAAAAATAGGTCGTAAAATTCTTATATCGACGCACATGTAAATGGCCATAACAAAAAATCACTATGTTTTTTTTTTTTAATTTTTCGACCTTATTTTTTTCAAAAATAAAAACCGAATACACAAAATTCATAATTTTGTGTCATTTACAAATATACATCCATATTGATGTATAATTTTTTTTTCATACAGCTCGTCTGGATTCATAATGTGAATCTGAACTGTAAAAATTTGAATATACGTAATTATTTTACTTTTAAAACTTTTACTATTTCAATATTATAATCATTTAATTTACTTGATTCACAAGTGGATTTACTCATATCTACACGAGTAGATTTACTCACAAATAGATTTTCAATATCATATAGTATTGAGAATTTACTTAGAAGTTTTTTACTGCTTCAACATTTTAACCCTTTATAATAAATTTACTCCTGATTCACAATTGAATTTACTTACATTCATACAACAATTTACTTAGATTCACATATCAATATCATATGATATTTTAAATATACTCTGAAATATGAATATGATTAATTTACTTAGATATTTTTTATTACTTCAACATTTTAATCATTTATAATGAATTTACGATGATTCATGAGTTAATTCCATTCACATTCACACAAAAGTTTATCAGATTCACATGACAATATCATATGTCATTGTGATGTCAATAATGAATAACAATTCAAATTCACATGTGAATCTCAACTAGCGAAAATTTCAAAAAAATATATCATTTTTTGTATATCAATATGAATGTCAATTTGTAGAGGATAAAACGTTATAAATTTCTATATATTCAATTTTTTTTTGATAAAAAATAAGCCCTAAAACTTAAAAAAGAAGTGAGTTTTTTTATAATCCGATAAATGCACGTACACCGTAAGGTATATAATCGTGTGAATGAGATTAGTCACTTGGTATTATGCAGAAAATTTAATTTATTTAATCTATTTATTGAATAGTTATCATATTATTATATTTCTAACTAATTTATCACATATTTATCATCGTTAATAAATATAAGAAATATATTATATGTAAGTAAACGTTTTTTTATGCACTTTTATTTATATATTCTGAAAATTTTAGGATAAATAAATTGGGAATGTTTTCCCAATTTTGTACTATAATAGACAAATTATTAGTTATGGTGGTAAGATTTTGATTTTTAATTGCAATTGCAATTGTAAATAATACAAATGAATCAAATTGCCATTTTGATTTTTTTTTGAGCAAACGAAAATGAGAGAAATTTCAAAGAGAGATCAATTAACTATTTAAGATATTTTTCGAAATGTTGAGTCTGCTCTAATATAGAAATTTTGCAGCACAACTCTTTTCGCACATATGATTTTGTTTTCAAGATTTGAATTCGGCCCATATATTAATACTAGTGTTCGACTTCTATATTTGATAAACTAACTGAAAACCTAACTGCATGCTGAATAATTAGCGGGTAGCTAGAAACAAATAATAACCACGTTTATTTTACAAATACAATTAGGATAATAACATAAAAATCATTGTTGTTTGGCCAAAATCCGGTTTAAGCACTATATTTTTTTTTCTTCTAAAAAAATCACTCGTACTTTCAAAAAAATTCGTAAAAACCACTTATTTTTTCAAAAATATACATTGCGACCACTATAACAAATAAAAACCATGATTGTATGCCGCCAACTCGGAACACTTCTTACCCCTGTCACATTCAAAATTTAGTGGATTCAATTGGACGCCCAATGCATTCACAACGTGGCCAAAGAGATGCATTTACGAATATTAAAATCACACGTAGACAACTTTTTGTATCATTTTCACTCAATGGAATTCAAATATTTGCTTTAAATATTGATATAAAATATTTCATGCACTCTTTCAATGAAAAAGATTCTTAAAAGTTATAAAATAAAATAAATAGTGGTCAATATAGAATTTTTTGAAAGTATGAGTGGTTTTTATGAAACAAATAGTGGTTAAACTGAAATTTTGATCAAACTACAGTGGTTTTTATGTTATTAACCGAATACAATTATAGTAAATTATTATATGACCAACAATTTGGTCGATTCAGAATATGGAATAAAGAGTTAAAGAGGTATAAGAGAGAAATATACTTAATGCAACATGTATACCCATATACCATGGGTGGGATTCCAACGTAAACTTCCATTAAAATGGCAGTGTCACCATCATTATACGATCTATATATAATAACCTTAGTCTGCGTATATCAATCATCGCAGAGATTTTGTTTATTTAAGAGTCTTTATATTTAAAACGATAAGAGAAAGGTACTACACTTATCGCTCAATAAGACATTAGTTGTTTACGAGCCAGGTAACTATACATTTAATTAATTGATAATGAAGATGACTTTATTTTTCATGGCGATTAATTTTGCAGTATCTTACACTTATCATTGCTGGATGCTTCTTTTGTTCATTAAATCCAAATTCAATTAATTAGCACAATTTCAATATTATATTCTAATTTACGAACTGGTGATTCTGATGCCTTACAGTTGCGGAATTTCACAACGATAAAAAGTTTTTCTTGTTGATAATGGAAAGAGCTGGATCATCCACAACAGCCAAGTACGAGTGTTTGCTATTTGGTATGTTGAAAGAGATTTCCATGTTTTTTTTTTTTTTTTTCTCTGCAGTTTGTCATTTATGCTTAACATGGTTTAATTTTTTAATCATTCTTAGATATGGACGATACACTATACCCCATGAGCTTAGGTCTTAATTCTGCTTGTCGCAAGAACATTGAAGGTAACCCTGCACCCATTTTTAGCCTGTTAGTAAACTGGAAGCTTTAAACTGCTGATGTTTATAAAAAATATGACGGCTAGGGATTAGCATATGACCGGAAAAACCGAACCGAACCGAACTGAACCGGGACCGAATATACATATTCGGTTCGGTTTTTAAAAAAAGCTAATTTGGTTTCGGTCTGGTTCGATAATTGGTTTTGGTCCAGTTCGATCGGTCGGGTCCCAGACCATGCTTACCCCTAACATTACTATTGATCATAAAAAACCGAACCAAACCGAAAACCGAACCAAACCGGAACCAAATATACGGTTCGGTATTCGTTTTTTAAAATATTCTAATTCGGTTTCGGTCCAATTTGGTTTAAGTCCTTAATATTGTGGCTTACATCTCCGTCTCCCTTAACAAAATTTACAAAGAAAATAACTTTACATGTGGTCTCAAACTAAACCATATATCCAATAGCATAAGGTAACAATTAGAAAGTTTTGATTATAAAT
The DNA here is from genome assembly GCA_023525715.1 of Cichorium intybus. Lineage (NCBI taxonomy): Eukaryota > Viridiplantae > Streptophyta > Magnoliopsida > Asterales > Asteraceae > Cichorium > Cichorium intybus. The sequence goes on from CM042009.1 coordinate 19,585,865, forward strand.
GACTATAACATAAGAAATTTTTGTTCCAGAATTCATGTTGACATACTTGAACATAGAAGAATGTGAAGTCCCCAGTATGTGCTTAGACTTGTACAGAGAACACGGGACAACCATGGCTGGTCTCAAGGTAAATACATTACAGCTTCATGTTTCAGAATTAAAATTATTAAACATATTTCAAATAAAACGACAGTAACAATGTTTGAATTATATACACAAATTGCTACTTTTTTCGGGTACTACATGTCCATCTATGATTATGTCTAATTTAAATATCACACATGGTTTTCTTGGTACAGGCTCTTGGTTACGAGTTTAATAACGATGAATTTCATGCCTTGGTTCATGGAACCTTGCCTTACCATGCTCTCAAACCCGATCTGGTGCTAAGGAACCTTTTGCTATCGATGCCACAAAGAAAAATTGTACGTATACGTATGCCAAAGATGCTAACAGATAATCTTTTTATTATTTACTCTATTCAGTATTCACAATGAAAAGTCATATGTGGACAACTTTCTCGAATGAAAGCAGTGTTCTGTTAGATTTTATTATATTGTTTAACGTTGTATATTGGTTACAGATATTCACGAACGCGGATAAAGCACATGCAGCTCAAGTCCTCCATAGGATGTGTCTGGAAGACTGTTTTGAAGGAGTCATATGCTTTGAAACGCTTAATACTTATTCAGTAGATGAACCCCAAATAATGAAATGTAGCAATGAATTAACCGAGGGAAAATTTGCTCCAAATGATCAAAATAGTCTCAACCCTGCAACACGAATCATATGCAAACCTGCTCTTGAATCATTCCAAGCTGCTACTATCATTGACAATATTGACCCTAACAAAACTGTAAGATCATCTGTTGTTCAGTTATAAATTTTTTGATTGCATAAGGTTAATATTGTCTACTTTATCTGTTTGCTCTCAGATTTTCTTTGATGATAGCATCCGCAACATTGCCACTGCAAAAGCTGCTGGATTTCATACCGTCATTGTAAGCTCTCTAAACATTTGTTGCACTATACCTTCATTCATTAATGTTACAGAGTCACGTATTAAATAAAGGCTTTGAAATGAAGTATTATCTGAAACTTGAAGAAGTTAAAGGAGTCATTGTCTTTAAATGGAAGTTTTAACATAACTAACTAAAATAACTATAGTTTTTTTGGCGACTTCTCTTTTATGACCAAGAAAGCACCATTGATGATAACTTGTACAGGTGGGAAGGTCGAGTCTTGTCCCAGGGGCAGATCATGCTTTAAGAAGCATCCACAATATGAGAGAAGCATTGCCTGAATTATGGGAGTGTGAAGGAGAAGAATATTTGGAACAAATTCTGATCCAGACTGCTGCTGTGGAAACCGTTGTCGAAGCTTAGGACATACTTTTATCATCTTTATGCACAATAGTTCCTATTTATGCTCAAGTTTTTACTTGAACTTTGTATGATATATCTAAAGAGGGTTACATATATTATATTAAACTACCAGAGACTGGTAATAAACTTTATATGCATTTCAATAATAAAGAATCAAACAAGTCCACATTCTCATATTATATCAGATCAATAATTTTAGCTTATATTTTTGTTAAGTTATAAGTAAATATGGATATGCAATGACAACAGAATTCACACACTAGTGTTGCAACTTTATTGATGTACTTCTCCCAAAGATGGACTTGATCAGTGACATAAGTCACGTTAGAGAGTTGCAACTTACTTTCAAATACCAAAATTAGATTGATTATTTGGTCAGCAAAATGTTATCCCTCTTTTACTCTCATGTATATGATGACTTAATATATATTTCGATCATGAACTAGGATTCCTTTTGTATGGATTTTTTCTTGAAACCCTGCTTATCTTGGCAACAAACTTGAGATGTTTTATCGTTATCTTATAAGACTTCATATCTAAAAGTCGAGTTGATGAAAACTCCTAGTTTAAGTGGATTTCCATGTTTATCTTCTAGAAAACTCACTACACAACTCTAATCTACACTCAAACTTCTCAGAGAAACATTGTAATATTAACACACAAAGTACACAAACCCTAATCTGATATACACAAAACAAAACAGACTAAGGCCCTGTTTGGCAACCTCTTAATTTTTAAGATCTGAATTTTTAAGAGGTCTGAGATTTTAAGAGGGTCTGTATTGTTAAGAGCTGAACTGTTAATTGTTAAGAGCTGAATTGTTAACATGTTGTTTGGTTGGAACCTCTTAATTGTTGTGCTGAATGAAAAAATGACAATTTTACCCTTCTGTATTATTTTATTCTGAATAAATGCTGCTGTTTTATAAATTTGTTTTATAAATTAACTGAACCAACTTCTTGAATTATGTTAAAAACAAACATAAAGTCAAATTAATCATCAACTCAAATTAAACAGAAATCCAAATCAAACATAAGTGCTTTCAAATCCACAACGACATACGAAAATTCAAACAAATCCAACAAGTTTAATTTCACGCAAATTGATTCGCAATATGATCACGCAAATTACTCATATACTCATCGGCTTGTGAACCCCATTCCATATCACGCACTTGTTGACCATCAGCCATTTTGATTTCCACACCAACATATTATGCAACAATTAATGTCTTACAAACATTCTTGTTTAACTCCGAATGCATGATCTACAACAAGCAAAATACATCAAAAAAGAAAGACAAGTACTTGACACAAGAATATATGTAACGCCCGGTATCTCATACAAAGTACACCCAAAAATTTTCAAACAATTTACACATCAAAATGGGTATACTTGTAATCAAAGCACGGATCAAGATGTTATCATCACAATAATTACATAAAAGGTCCTTACAATCTTAACCAGTCATTACAAATAAATCTACTTCAATTAAAAGACAGGCTCTAAGTTGTCCATCTTTCTTTATCACATGCCTTCCCCTATCACAGCTACAGATACCTGCAAAACAACAAACAACTCAATTGTAAGCTTATAAAGCTTAGTGAGTAATCTCAATTACACTCCAGTAATCCCTCTCAGTAAATATCTTTATCGTTCTCTTTTGCTAATCTCATTAGCAATTATCCACTTTCTCTTAACTCTGAAATCTGCAAACATATTAGCTTTACAATACCAGCTAATATTTAATAACATTAATTCAATAAAAATACCACGCTTAGTACTACTCGTAACTCGACCACATTCTCACATATATTTATTTTTAACAACCAACTTATACTCAATCATAGCAATTCTTATGCATGTAACAATTAAACTCAAAGACTCTTTAACTCAACCAATTTATCATATACTCTACTGTTATACTCAATATAGATTTCAACTCATCTCTTGTTATCCACAGATAACATAATCACTCCAACTCTATTCCAGCTCAATAGCCCTCATGGCTATGCAATTTGACTTAAAACTCTTTAATGTGACTACACTAACATCTACTCTGTTTATACAATCAATATGTATGTTCAACTAGGTTGTGGTTATTCACATATAACAATTTACATCACAATTTGATTTCGACAATAACAACCTAACATATATATATATATATATATATATATATATATATATATATATATATATATATATATATATATATATATATATATATATATATATATATATATATATATATATATATATATATATATATATACTCAGTTTACCACAAGGTAGAATTCTACTCAAGTACATAAGAGTACCCACCTGATAACAACTTAGTGTTTGGAACCACCGATTTATGCATACCGGGCTCCTGTTCGTTAGACTTGGTTATTCCACCATAGTCTTAAATCAATTCTCCAATATCCACAATCATCTCAATTATATCTATCTCAAAGATATATAAATCAAAAGAGGAAACAAAAGAGTATAAATGGTAATATTAACTCAATACTTACCGAAACCCCCAAATTCGCGGTTCTACTAATTCAACCGTAGAAACTCGACAATAATCTCACAAATAACTCTAAAGGCATCCACTAACAATCTACTAACAACACATATATCAATATATAGCTAAAACACGAAAATGGAAGTTAGGGTTTCAAAACCCCAAAATCAATAAATTACTCACCTTGATGATTTAGGAATCGTGAGCGTGTTTACGGGGTTAGATTGAAGTCTCCTTACTCTTCCTTACGCATCTCATGGCTCAATTTGGTGGAAAATCGCCTTAGGAAGCTCTGGATATCGAAATGGGTCTATTTTTCCCGAAAAGTGCATTTTCTGCACTTTATATAGTGCTGTCAGGCCTACACGACCCGTGTAGACTCACACGCCTCGTGTAGGGCTGTTCTACACGACCCGTGTAGACTCACACGCCCCGTGTAGGTCTGTTTTGGCTTTCGGACTCCTTTTGAACACTCTACATGACCCGTGTAGAGGTACACGACCCGTGTGACTCTGGAAGGCTTACTGTTTGGTTTCTAAAGGTTTTCTACACGACCCATGTGACCATACACGACCCGTGTAGCTCTGTTTTGGCATTTTTCAAGTCCAAACTTCTCCCAAATGGGTTTTTTAATCACCCAAACTCATACAACAAGCTAACTAACCTTAATCACACCAAGATTAACTCGAAATCTCTATAATTTAAAAACACGGTATTACAATATACATAAATCAAATGAACTCAAACCAACAATAAAGTCTCAAATTTTATAAATCAAGAGCCAAGAGGTCTATCCTACAAAATAGCATAAAGTTAAAGGCAACAATAACAAAAGTTTCAACAATTGAAATCACTATACAATATATGAACTTCAAAACATTGGAAAGTTGAGTGTGTGCCATAATAACTAATAAGAGAGAACATAACTACATAAGGTTAAAAAAAGTAATATAACCACAATTAACATTCAGAATAAAGCATGTAATTATGCTAAAGGGCAATAGTGCTTAAACTCCAAACATATTGTAAATGTTCTTAATCAAAAATCGACTAATCAGTAATTATTAAGGGTTGATGACTTTTTATGCAAATTGGTAAGGTCTAATTTGTTGCGTAACCAATACATTAACCCAATCATTAAAACCAGGTGTCCTTAACTCATTTATAGATGAATTGGTCGATTTGGACTATATGTTAATTGGGTTAATGCATAAAACCTCACAAGTCGCTAGTATTAAATAAGTAGATTACTATTGTACTGATAAAAGTTCTGTTAAGAACAGAAAAACGAGCAACAGAAAAAACGAGCAACAGAAAATTAATATCTTTCAGCAATGTTAACAGCAAAATTAACATATTTCAGTTATATGAGCACCAGATTTGGTGGAATATGATCAGATTTCAGCAATATGAGCATAAGATTTAGGGGAATAAAAGAAAAATGAGTTGAAAATTCCGTACCTAAACAGCAACAGCGGCGCCGGCATTTAGATCGTCGGAAGGAGGCGGCGGCGGAGGGGGGATGAAGGAGAAAATATACAGCCGGCGGTCAGGAGATCGGAAGATAGCAAGATTCCGATGGTAAATCCGATCGCGAAGAAAGAAAGAGAAGGGAGGCGGGATGAAGGAGAAAGAGAGGGGGATGGGTAGAGCAAAAGTGGAATGCGTGTCTCTTATTTTTGTTTAGATGGGTCTTCATGTCTGGTCCGGTAAGTGGCTCTTTTTCATTTAAGAGGTAAAAATTAATAGGCAAACAAACCCACTTAATCTGTCTCATTCAGATGTTGCCTCTTAATAACTCAATTAAGTGGTAAACAAAATTAAGTGGTAAACAAACAGAGCCTAGGCTAATACGTAACAAAACGAGAGAGAGAGAGAGAGAGAGAGAGAGAGAGAGAGAGAGAGAAAGTTCTGAGATGATGTGTACCGAAGAATAAGCTACAGGAATGCGACCATCACCTTTTATATCAACGGGTTGACCCATGGATTATCCATGGGTCATGTAAAGTCCGCGTGTTTTCTATCCTCCCAAGTTTATAGGAAACGAGCCGCAATCCCTTTGGTTTACTTCTCGCACCAAACCAGTCTTTCCAGTATACCTTACTGCAATCCTTCACTCACAGCTCTACGTCTCCATCTTTCTGCATATGTCTCAGTTAGCCCATCTACAACCTGCATTAACTAAATTAAGTTAGAACTAATTTATCCAACCTGGTGTTTTTAAGATTGACTGACATAATGTATTATTTCAACACCCCCTCAAATGCAGCAACATTTAATTCTCACCTTGAAAGGGATCAATAAGACACATTTGTTTACACAAATAATTGTGCTGAGACACATGCAAGGCTTTTGTTAGAATATATGCATGCATGCTAATGTCTAGACAAAACCTTTTCAATTTTTAAAATTCTTTTAGAAAATTTTTCTTTAATAAAATATACATCTATTTCAAAACGTTTGGTTTTTCATGAAAAAATGGATTTAAAGCCAACTTAATTGCTGACTCGTTGTCACATAAAATATTAACAGGAGTTAACTCTTTTTTCCCAAATCAAAAAGAACTTTCAAAATCCAAGTAATTTCACAAGCCACTGAACCCAAGGCTCTATATTCTGATTTTGTGGATGACCGACAAATTGTGTCTTGTTTCTTGCTTTTACATGAAACCAGAGATCCTCCCAAATACACTACATACCCCGTTACAGATCTCCTGGTATGTAGACAAATATGCCCAGTCTGCATCTACATAACCCTTTAGGTCAAGGGAGTCAGATTTTAAAATTTTAACACATTTACCAGGACTTTGTTATAAGAACCTTAGTACTCTAAAAGCAATGTCAATGTGTGACTTGTGTGGGCTGTGCATAAATTGACTAAGAGTTTGCACAACACATGTAATGTCAGGCCTTGTAATAGTAATATATATTAGTTTACCTATCAGCTTTTGAAACTCAGTAATATTTTTTAACTGTTCATCATTTTCATCATGACTCACTACAAAATTAACTTCTAAAGGTGTTTTTACTGGCTTACAACCCAACATTCCAAATTCATGAAGCATTTCTAAACAATATTTTGTCTGTGTTAAACACACGCCATTGTTTGTATCAACAACTTCAATTTCGAGAAAATATTTTAATTTTCCTAGGTCCTTTATTAAAAATTGTGATTTCAAAAACATTTTTACTTTTGTAATTTTAGTTACATCATTTTCAGTAAGTATTATATCATCTATGTATACCAGCAATACCACAATACATTTACTATTTGAATACGCAAACAACTTTAAAACCAAATTTAAATAAGGAGGCACATAGTCTTTCATTCCATTTCCTAGGTGCTTGCTTAAGGCCATATAATGATTTTAACAATTTGCACACACGAATATATCTTTTTGTATAATAACATTGAGGCTGGACCATATATACATCCTCATCAAGGCTACCATAAAGGAAAACATTATTTATGTCTATCCGAAATAAATTCCAACCATAATTAACATCTAGAGTTATAACTAGTCTAACTGTTACCATTTTCGCAACATGTGAAAATGTTTCCTCAAAATTTATACCTTCTCTTTGGTTATACCCTTTTGCTACAAATCGTGCTTTATATATCTAAACCTCACCATTTAATTTATACTTAATTTTGTATACCTATTTACCCCAATCGATTTTCAATTTGAGGGTAAATCAGTTATAGCCCAAGTGTGGTTTCTATAAAGGGCTTCCATTTCTTCATTCATGGCTTTTACCCAACTTGGGTCAGATGAAGCTTCAAGAAAACTTTGTGGTTCAACAGTTTTATTAAGATTTGAGACAAAACACTTATTTTATTCATTTTAAAAAGAATAATTAACAGATCTCTCAATATTGTATTTATGTTTATTATTCATAACAAAATCACTAAATCGGGTAGGCAACCTAGATTCGCGTCTTGGCCTAGAATACCCAGGCGTTTGGCCTTGAATCACGTTAGTACAACATTCACTGCTCTCCTCAGCCAGACTTGGTGCATTTGACACACTAACATCAGACTGAGAAATTTGTACCTTACCATCCTGGTTGTACCTTACAATATTTGTTCCTACCAAGGCATAATCATCGTCAATACCACTAGTCGGAACATATTGTGGCATATACGAGTCAAAGTCTTGGAAACAACTAGGGAAAAACTTGGTACCTTCCTGATGATGGACTGAACTAACACTCCCAGTCTCATGTGTTGCGTCTAAATTTCCTAAGTCAATATGTGAAATCACACGATAAAATTTTGGCTCATCATTGGAAAATGGATCCCTAGATTATGACATGATGTGTTGATATGGCCTCATCTTAAACGAAAAATAGTTTCATAGAATTTTACATCCCTGGAGAAAAAAATAGTACCAGAGTCAAGACTCAAAAGTTTATAGTCTTTCTTTTCAGCAGAATAGCCAAGCAGAACTGATTTTTCAGCTCTTTCAGAAAATTTATCAATATTATCTACACATGTTTCAAAGCATAAACAACCGAACACTCTAAGTGATTCAAAGCCTAGGAAATCATTTATAGACGAGTTCAAATGGATACTGACCCTTAAGCACAAAAGAAGGAGTAAGGTTTATTAAGAACACTGATGTTAAAACAGCCTCCCCCAATATTTAGTAGGTAAATCGGACTGTAAAAGTAATGACCTAGCAACATTTAAGATATGCATGTGCTTCCTCTCCACAACACCTTTTTGTTATGGAGTATGGACACACGAGGTTTGATGTAATATTCCCTTAGTTTCCAAGTAAGTTCTTATATTGTTATTTACAAATTCAGTTCCATTATTTGATCTTATTCCTTTTACTCTCACACCAAATTGATTTTCTAACACATTATTTGTAACGTCCCAAATTCCAGAATAAAATTTTCATTTTGAAAACGGGTCAAATAAATAAAAACGGGTTGAAAATAAAACCGTTCGTTCTAAGTTCGGTAATTTAAAATATTTAAAACCATAAATATTATCAATACAAAACATTAACCAGCGGAAGGCTTGAACACCAAATGTCAGATGTGATATAGTCGTGCTGCACGCCAATCCCTTATTTGACAAGTACCTGAAGAATATTTAAGGTGAAAGAGTAAAAACAAAGCTTAGTGAGTTTCACAAGGTACCACATGATCCATCACATAACACATCATATAAAGGTCTTCGGGCTCACCTCGAACAATCTGGCTCTCAAGCTCTCTCTGATCCACCTATAGCTAAGGACTGACAACGCCTAGTGATATTGCATATTTTAGTCGTTGTTGAGCCCTATTCTTAGTGAAATTATATCATATATATAGTGGTATTCTCACTTTTCGTGCCAGTACTTGTTTGGAAGAAAATAATGAAAACATGGACCAAAAGCGTGCAAATTAGAGAAAGTTTGGAAAAGAAGATAAAATCAGGAAAATACGTACGCGCGCCGCGGAAATCAAGAAGGCGCGACGCGGATTCGAAGGCGGTGGAACAAATTCAAATGCCGAGAAAACGGGAGAAGATAAGTACGCGCGCCGCGGTTTTCTTAATTGCGCGGCGCGGCTGCGGGAAAATTGCAACTATAAATAGAGCCATTTACAGCCGAAAACCCTAGCAAAGACCCAGTGGAAAATCGACCTGAAGGCTCTTTGACTCCGTGATTAAGCATCAGCAACCTCTCAATTGGTATTTTTATGTTTTAGAATTTATTTTCATTTAGCTAGATAGTGAGTATTGTTAGCTAGTATCTTTGGGAGTGACAACCACTGATGTTAGGCTTTGGTTTATGTTTTTGAATCATTTGGTTACTGTTTGTACCCGTGGAATTCGTTTTGGTTAATGAAAATCATTTGGTTACAAGTAATATTGGTTTTTCGGTGTTTTGATGATTGATATTGGATTTGCATGTTTGGATTGTGATTGGATGATTGTTTTGACCTTGTTGGACTGTTTTCCCTTGCTGATTTCAGTAGCCAATTAGGTTAGTCTTTTAGGTTTGAACTTTACCCAGTGACTGTCCCGTTGGATTTTAGTTATTGGTTTAGTTTATGCCTTGTTTTGGTTTCTGTTGGGATTTGTGAATTCCTTTGTTGCTTCTGAATTAGAGATGCACTTCTGATTTCAGAAAGTAACTAGGTTTGGTTTGAAGCTTAGCTTAGTCTATGCTTAGTTTGAGATTGTTCAGTTTAGGTTTTCTGAGTTTTAGTAGCAAGGGTTTGGAAACTAAAGTCCTCCGACTATAGCGTGACACTATAGTTGGTAATCTGTCATCTGATCTGACCACGTAGCTCCTGCGGATCGACCCTGACTACCACTGTGCTAGTGTATTTGTTAGGTTTCTTTTATTTTTGACCGCACGACGACCTAGGCGTTTCAAATTTTGGCGCCGTTGCCGGGGAGCTGTGAGCTTAGTTTAGGTGACTAGTAGGAACTTTTGTTTCTTAATTTTCTTTGAGTTTCATTTGGTTAGTTTTTGGTTTTTGATTTTTTGGGCGTGTTGCATTAGTGCATGCGTACCCGCAGGGGTGAGCAATTATCCCTTTTGCATTTTGACTCAGAGATTGAGCGAACTGCACGCAAAATCCGTGCACGTAGGCGTTTAAATACAATGAGTTTTAGTCATGTCAGTAGTAGTACAGTATGTTAGTCTATATGCCCAAGGATGATCATAAAATGATATTACTAATAATACATGATCCTATAGGGTCACACCGACAACAAGTTTGACACCAAATTGATCATTTAGAACGTTAAATTTGATTTAACATCAAATGATACTAAACTTGCAATTTAATCTTGTAGGTTATTATTATTTGAGGTAAATAATAATAACTACAAAATTAAAGGTTGATTAGTAATTCATATGTGATGAATTAATTAAGTGTAACAATTAAATTGTTTAAATTGTTAAAACGATTTAATTGATATATAAGTAAGCCTTTTATTTAATTAAATTAAATTAAATAAAATATATATATTGTTATATATGTATATATATATATATATATATATATATATATATATATATATATATATATATATATATATATATATATATATATATATATATATATATATATATATATAATTATACAATTAAGATTGTATATTTAAATGGTTTATTTATATATAAGATTATGGGTTAAATGTTATCCCATTTAAGAAATAAGAAGATGTATTATTTATAAGCTTTTATTATCTAAGTTTTATAAATAATAACAACCCACTAGCACTTCATGAGCAAGAAAAAATGCGAGAAATTTTTGTTAATCAGAGCTCCGAGTCGTGGTGTGTGTAAATAGTGTCGCGGCTTACCTTAATATAGAAGAAAAACCGACCGATCGATTCCCGTGTCGCGCAGATGCAAACCCGCGGCGCGTGTGTCACCAAATCAACCCCTGCGCATCGGGTTGGTTTACGATCCCGTGTCGCGCAAATGAGCAAACCGCGGCGCTGTCATTAAAATTTCAAATTCTTCACACGACCCCACACTTGCCTTGGACCAATACCTGCAATTGACAATGATATATATTTTTTCTAATTATTCCTAAGAAATACAGAACCTAACCTATGACACGATGGGTTGCCTCCCAACAAGCGCTAAGTTTAACGTCTTCAGCCAGACGTAGAATTCCTAGTCCCATTCTTCCTCTTTTCGAACTTCTGAAGACATCTGCTTGAACCCCGGTATGAAATTATGGGCCATCATTGACATTATGGATGTGAGTTGGGTCATCCTATCACTCACTCCACTAATCCATTGTTGCTGCGATTCCAGGAGCTTGAAGACTTTTGCTTCCCTTTCTCTTGATTCTTTCTCATATTGCTGGTGTCTTGCTTCTAGCATCTCCATCATATCCAACAGCTGCTCCTTATCAATAGTGGCCAACGGGTGATTCTTTGTTTCTTTTAAAATCTCTTCCTTTCCTCCTTCCCCCGTTCGCGTACATATTTTTCCTTTGTTCCTAATCCCTGGCTCCATTAACACACTTTTATCCCGTTGCTTGTCATTATCCTCTGACGGTAAGGATACAGGGTTTCCGAACATATTCAGCCTTCTTTTCGCGTCCCAAAGGAGATGTCCATATCTCCCGTCTTGCAGTCAATCACAGCGCCGGCCGTAGCTAAAAATGGGCGTCCTAAAATGAGCGCAGGCGCGTCATCCAAACTTTCATACTCCATAACTAGTAAATCTACAGGATAGAAGAAGTCTCCAACCTTGACTATGACATTAGTCAGTTTTCCTCGGGATACCTTTGTTGATTGGTCAGCCAGCTGCAATACAACTTTTGCTGGTTCTATTTCTTCATTCTTGTACTTATCATACAAGTATCCTGGCAGCACATTCACACTTGCTCCCAAGTCCAGCAAAGTGTTCCGAATGACCACATCTCCTACAGTAGTAGTGATCAATGGCGATCCAGGATCCTTCTCCTTTTTGGGCAATGTCCCCAACAGTGCCTCACTTGCCTTAACAGTCAATCTCACAGTGTTTGGTGTGTGAATCTTACTTTTTCCATTTCTTTCGCACATTTCCTGAAGAATTATTGTATCTTCAGGGGCGTCCTTAAGTTCATCCCACAGAGGTTGGTTTATCAATGGCCCTATTGGTTTGGGTGCTTCCTGTTTCTTCTTTCCTTTCTTATCCTTCTTTTTCTGCTTAATTCCTGCTATCATTGACTGTTGGACTTCCTTGTCCACTTCTGGTTGAGTTCCCTCCTCAACAGGAATTTCTTTTTCCTCTATTCCTTTCTCCACTTTCTCATGGACTTTTCTTCTTTCTCAGGCTCTGCCTCACTTATTGAATCTAATAAATCCTCCCAAGTGACCTTTCTCTATTCAGTCTCAATAGTATTTACGTGCTCCTTCCCAGCTCGCTGAATATGGGTTGGATTAACCTCCGTAGCACTTGGCAACTTTCCATTATCCCTTTTTCGCTGATCCTCAGCCATTTGTCCAATTTGCCTCAGCCATTTGTCCAACTTTCCATGTTTGCGATAGCTTTTGCATTGGCTTGTGACTGTTGCTGAGTAGCACTGAACATTTCATACATTTTTGCAACCAAGTCTTCTTGAGTTCCTGGGGCATTGTTGACAGCAGTGTTGGGCCCCCTATTATTATTATTATTATTACCACTCCCACTTGCATTTCCATTATTGCTTGCGGGCTGGTATGACCTAGGCTGATTAGACGATTGACCTTGGTAATTATTCAGCCTCTGGTTGTTGAAATTCTGCTGCTGCCCTTGATTATATGGTCTGTAGGGTCGTCCATTGTTGTATTGACCTTGACCTTGGCCATGAACTTGGTTTGCCTCCTGAACTTTCGGTCCTCCTTGACCTCCTTGTGATTGACCCTGAGGTCCATTTTGCAGCATTGACATGAGCTTGTCAAACTTCTTATTTAATTCACTTATTTCCTTTTTTACCTCCTTCTTCCAATCAGCATCAGCTCTCACTGCTGCTGCTGTGCCTACAGTATTTCTCGTAGAAAAATTCGTTTTGGAGCCATTGCTTAACTGCTCCAAGAACTGCCAAGCCTCATCTGGATCTTGTCACATAAATGTCCCACTTGACGAGGCATTTATCATAGCTTGATGTGTTTCGCTGACTCCTTCAAAGAACAACTTCACTAACTGCCATTTGGGAACTTCATGATGCGGGCAGGATCTCAATAATTCCTTCAACCGATCAAATGCTTCGTGAAAAGCTTCTCCTGGTTTTTGCTGGAAGTCCTGAATAACCCTCCTGATCTCCGTTGTCTTGCTTGCCGGATAGAATTCTTGTAGGAACTTGGCCTTGAGCTGGTCCGACGTGGTGATGCTGTTTGATGGTAAAGACGTAAACCAGTATTTGGCTTTGTCTTTAAGAGTGAATGGGAATAACCTAAGCCTAAAGATGTTCCTATTAGTATTCCTAGGGGTATTAGCATTGGCAATCGCTATAAATTCATATAAATGATTGTACGGGCCATCCTGCTTGTACCCCCTAAACTCCGGTAATATCCCTAGAGGCATTATTTCTACTTGAGATTCAATATTGTCAGGAATATAAATTGGCGACGAGTCATCATATTCCCGTGGCTGGAAATGTGATGCAACCGATTGCCTTCTCGGTTGTGCAAAATATAAAGGTTGGGCAGGATTACCGTAAAGATGATGATCATTGTATTCCTGCTGACCTTGTGGCGGTTGATACTGCCGTGCTCTTCTTAGAGGTCCTCGACCTCGGTTCCTTGGTTGCTGAGGTGCTGGTGGCACCCATCCTTCATCTTCCTCATCATATCTCTCCTCTTCCTCTGGATACTGGTACTGTTGCTGAAGAGGTGGCTGGTATTGTTATGGTTGTGTAGGTTGGAATGTGGGTTGAGGTTTAAATAGTACTGGTTGTGGTTGAGAAAATGGTTGAGAAGTTGGTGTCTGCTGTCTAGAAACTGGGGTGCCATCACGGGTCGGCTCTCCCCAAGACATTGCAGAGGTGAATGGATTGGTGGATTGTGGTTGTGATACTGGTGGAATCGATGGCGGAGTGCATGATGGTATGGGTGCAGGGGCTGAAACTACACCACCAGAAGCACTCGTGCTCCCGAATTGAAACTCCGAAACCGGGGGAATAAAAGACATCCTCGTTGCCTCACCTGATGGTTCCTGGGCAACACTTACTGTGTTGGAAATCATGGTTCATGTAATTAGTTTCAAAAACAAGAGTTTGCAACGGAAGCATAAAATCATGAACACAAATTCCATTTTCAAGAGGATCATGCTACATGCAAGTAGAGATAAGATGAAGAACAAACATAGTTTAAGTTCAAGATCATAACCTTTGTTCTTGGGTTTGGTTTGGATGATTTTGATAGCTAGGAATCAAATTAGAATCCCTCTATAATTGATCCACCACAAGCTTGAACACCCTTGAATGCTAGTTCCACAACTTGCAAGTTAGAACTCCTTTTCTTGTGAAACCAAAAACCAATTTTTGCTAACTATCAAGAGAGCTTTTAGAGAGTTTCTTTGGCTGATTTTTGAAGCAAGAATGATCACAAAACACTCCTCAAATTCGTCCACTATATCACCCACAAAAGAGAAAGAAAAGCACATGCAACTAGCTCAAAAGAAAGTCCCATTTGATTTCTATAATCAAAAGCTAGAAGACACAAAGCATCTTCCTTTTCTTTTAAGTTCTTAATGCATTCTTTTCCTTCCAATATGGCTGATTTTATGATGACAAATGAAGTGCTAGTGGGTTGTTATTATTTATAAAACTTAGATAATAAAAGCTTATAAATAATACATCTTCTTATTTCTTAAATGGGATAACATTTAACCCATAATCTTATATATAAATAAACCATTTAAATATACAATCTTAATTGTATAATTATATATATATATATATATATATATATATATATATATATATATATATATATATATATATATATATATATATATATACATATATAACAATATATATATTTTATTTAATTTAATTTAATTAAATAAAAGGCTTACTTATATATCAATTAAATCGTTTTAACAATTTAAACAATTTAATTGTTACACTTAATTAATTCATCACATATGAATTACTAATCAACCTTTAATTTTGTAGTTATTATTATTTACCTCAAATAATAATAACCTACAAGATTAAATTGCAAGTTTAGTATCATTTGATGTTAAATCAAATTTAACGTTCTAAATGATCAATTTGGTGTCAAACTTGTTGTCGGTGTGACCCTATAGGATCATGTATTATTAGTAATATCATTTTATGATCATCCTTGGGCATATAGACTAACATACTGTACTACTACTGACATGACTAAAACTCATTGTATTTAAACGCCTACGTGCACGGATTTTGCGTGCAGTTCGCTCAATCTCTGAGTCAAAATGCAAAAGGGATAATTGCTCACCCCTGCGGGTACGCATGCACTAATGCAACACGCCCAAAAAATCAAAAACCAAAAACTAACCAAATGAAACTCAAAGAAAATTAAGAAACAAAAGTTCCTACTAGTCACCTAAACTAAGCTCACAGCTCCCCGGCAACGGCGCCAAAATTTGAAACGCCTAGGTCGTCGTGCGGTCAAAAATAAAAGAAACCTAACAAATACACTAGCACAGTGGTAGTCAGGGTCGATCCGCAGGAGCTACGTGGTCAGATCAGATGACAGATTACCAACTATAGTGTCACGCTATAGTCGGAGGACTTTAGTTTCCAAACCCTTGCTACTAAAACTCAGAAAACCTAAACTGAACAATCTCAAACTAAGCATAGACTAAGCTAAGCTTCAAACCAAACCTAGTTACTTTCTGAAATCAGAAGTGCATCTCTAATTCAGAAGCAACAAAGGAATTCACAAATCCCAACAGAAACCAAAACAAGGCATAAACTAAACCAATAACTAAAATCCAACGGGACAGTCACTGGGTAAAGTTCAAACCTAAAAGACTAACCTAATTGGCTACTGAAATCAGCAAGGGAAAACAGTCCAACAAGGTCAAAACAATCATCCAATCACAATCCAAACATGCAAATCCAATATCAATCATCAAAACACCGAAAAACCAATATTACTTGTAACCAAATGATTTTCATTAACCAAAACGAATTCCACGGGTACAAACAGTAACCAAATGATTCAAAAACATAAACCAAAGCCTAACATCAGTGGTTGTCACTCCCAAAGATACTAGCTAACAATACTCACTATCTAGCTAAATGAAAATAAATTCTAAAACATAAAAATACCAATTGAGAGGTTGCTGATGCTTAATCACGGAGTCAAAGAGCCTTCAGGTCGATTTTCCACTGGGTCTTTGCTAGGGTTTTCGGCTGTAAATGGCTCTATTTATAGTTGCAATTTTCCCGCAGCCGCGCCGCGCAATTAAGAAAACCGCGGCGCGCGTACTTATCTTCTCCCGTTTTCTCGGCATTTGAATTTGTTCCACCGCCTTCGAATCCGCGTCGCGCCTTCTTGATTTCCGCGGCGCGCGTACGTATTTTCCTGATTTTATCTTCTTTTCCAAACTTTCTCTAATTTGCACGCTTTTGGTCCATGTTTTCATTATTTTCTTCCAAACAAGTACTGGCACGAAAAGTGAGAATACCACTATATATATGATATAATTTCACTAAGAATAGGGCTCAACAACGACTAAAATATGCAATATCACTAGGCGTTGTCAAGGACTCACGGGCTCACCCCGGTCCGTTTATCACCAAATCATTCGTGGACTCTCAGGCTCACCCTTATCAGTCCGGCTCTCGGGCTCACCCCGATCCGCCATACATCTACAATCGTAAGAACGAATCCTACGACTAACAAACAACGTGTAAAACTACATTGGTCTAAAGATACAATTTTAACCTAACGGGTCCTTAACCACAACTATGCAAGCCAAGTAACGACATACGCGTCTAGAAAAGCATACACACTTCTACTTTTAACGACCTACAGGCTTCCTACGCATGTAACATGACCCATTATATAGTGAGACCACCTTAAGCCTACTGAATGACGTCCTACAAGTATCAGATGCCTGTCATCTGAAAATTCCTACAGAGCCCCACAGTCGCCTCTTCCGACATCCAACACCTCGACAGAGAACATTAAGGTGTAACTCCAGATGAGCCATCCACACAACTTTAACAGTAGACCTCCCCTTGCCTACGTACATTATGTCCAAAAATATTCAATCAACCGGGGTCCAACCCACCCTAAATCACTAAACCACACAACTTGTCCTCGTGGAGATTCCCTAAGGAAACAATCCTTATGCAATCCCTTAACACAAGGTCATCATAGTAAATCCCCCAACACTAGCCCTCACATGCAGTGCTCAGTTCGGTCCAAAACACCCGGGGTTTAGCAACCCCAACTCAGCCAGTCCCGAGCATAGCCTAGCCCTACCGTGTCTTAGACACAGCCCACCTAGAACACGTTTTTATGCATGACCCAATCCCACGGGTATAAGGCACCGCCTACCCAGTCGGGTCCCCGACCGGACGTTTACAGAACAACCACACAATCTGATGGTCAATCTCAATGCCACACATTCCTTACCATACCCAAACCCATACGCCCTATACCTCGGACTAAACCACCAGCTCGTCCCCCAAAAGAGGAGACGAACCTAAAATTTCACTCGAACAAGATCCTTGGCAGCGCTCCACAACCATACCAGTCTACATGTCGACTACCAGACCAACTCCTTTAGAGCAACGCATCATGCCGTAGACCGTAATTCCCTATCACGACGATGTTTCGCCTTCGTCAGATGCCTGCTTCACACCATTCTAATATACATGCGCATACTCCGGGCTTCCCTGCAACGACATTCCTTTGCGTTCTGAAGATCAAGCCAAATCCGAAACCAAGTTGGTTCGAAACTTCTGTGGTTTCCCGAGTAGATCACCCAACGATATTTCAGGCAGTCTAGTGTATATTGTATATTGAGTTATGTCAAGGGTATCCTCTAATACGACCTTCACTTTACCCATCAATGTTCATCCACCATGGCTGGATATTCAAATGAAGATTGGGCATGGGGTATCGTAACCCGCCACTCACTCATGGCTTCTCCATCTTACTTGGTGGAAATATTTTCTCATACAGTGCCAAGAAGCAACCTACCGTCTAATTATCAATTATAAGTCCGAATATTGGGCCATGACAAATACCGTTGTTGAAATTGTTTAGATCATTTATCTTCTTTGTGAATTCCGCACTATGCTACTAGATTTCCATACTCTTCATATTTCTTACTTAGAACCATATTTCTCACATAAAGGCGAAGCATATTGACATCGACTGCCATTTTTTCATGAATTGGTTTCTTCTAGTCACTTGTATACATGGTTCGTTCCAACCTCGTTATATCTAGCCAACATTTTTACCAAGAGTCTTCCACACCCACTCTTCCAACTATTCTACGCCAAGCAACGTGTTGGTCCACCACCTCTTCGCTTGAGAGGGGAGGGGTATTAGGGATAATCTTTATAAGATCTTGATAACTATTGTATCTCCTTTGTTTTAGGCTGTTCGTTGATATTCATTGGTGTGTATTCTTGTATTCAAATACTCATATTGAACGTAATACAGAAATCCCTTTTTTTTTTGGAATCGGCGGAGATAAATAAAACCACTGCCTAAAAAGAAACAAGGCAGGGAGAAAAACAAACAAAATTACAAAATGTTGAAGGGATTACAGCACCATACATCCCAATTACAATTGTCAAAGTTCCCCCTATACTTAACCCAACTAAACACTGTCGTAACAATATTATCCGCCAGTTTAATAGGAGAAACACTAATTTTGTTAAATAATTTATCATTCCTAGCCCTCCACCCACACCATAAATAGCGATAGACAATGGCAAGGAAAAGATTCCTCTTCTTAGGACATCTTCCCCATTGGGCAGCAAAATGAATGAGCTCGTTCACCGAATTACAATGCAAATAAGGAATGCTACACCAATCAAACACCTTCTTCAAAGTAGTCACCATAAAAGGACATTTAACAAGCACATGATTAGTGTCATCTACCCCCGCATCACACATTTGACAATTCGAGCAATCGACCTTCACCCTTCGTTTCTGCAGAGCAGTCGCGGAGGGAATACGATCCATACCACCCCGCCAAGCAAAACACGCCACCTT
The DNA here is from genome assembly GCA_023525715.1 of Cichorium intybus. Lineage (NCBI taxonomy): Eukaryota > Viridiplantae > Streptophyta > Magnoliopsida > Asterales > Asteraceae > Cichorium > Cichorium intybus. Next base: position 19,605,428 of record CM042009.1, read on the forward strand.
ATAAGGAACCAAATGAATCCACACCACCGAGCTACTAACTGGACTAGTAACGCATGAATCAATAAGGTATCTCAAGCATCAAACATAAAAAACACCATCGCTAGATAACTTCGACACCAAATGGTCCAACCGATTTGAAAGAACAGTGGAAGAGACGGCACTGATCAGGCCATTCAACTCCAGCGTCTCTAGGACTCCAAAATTTACTTTCTTCCAAGCCCAAGCCGGGGGCTGAGAAGCTATTCGCTCCGACACAAGACAAGTCTTCCTTTTATCAAGGTTGAACAGTAGGGGGAACCGGGTCTTCAAAATACCATGACCTGTCCAATTATCCAGCCAAAAAAGAGAATCCGAACCACTACCAATTTTTATATCAAAAATATAATCAAAAGAAATACCCAGCTCTTCAATTTCTGGAATCACCTTCACAATATTGAGCCACACGCCATTGAAAGACTTCTTCCCTAAGGACAAGATCGGTTTTCTGAAAAGGTTATGAATGCCAAAAACAACCTGTCTCCAAATCGCGGAAGGGTGCAACTTAAACCGCCATATCCATTTGAACATTAGAGCCCTATTAAGGGCGAAGAGGGAACCGACCCCCAATCCGCCATTATCTTTATTGCCCAGAATCACTTTCCAAGAGACCCAACAGATTTTCTTTTGATCGCTGCCACCCCATAAAAATCTTCGACGGATTTTCTCTAACTCCTCTAAAACCGACTTGGGTGCCCTGAATAAGGAAAAATAGTAAAGCGGGAGACTGCCAAGAACCGCCTTAGTAAGCGTTAGCCGCCCCCCAAAGGAGAGCGATTTGCATTTCCAATCGGAGAGCCTATTTCTCACCCTCTCAATCACCGGCTTCCAATTACGTTTAAGGGACATGTTGGCCCCCACCAGGACACCAAGATACGTAAAAGGGAAGGAGGCGGCATCGCACCCGAGGATCCTAGCACATTTGGCAATCTCACCATCGGAGACACCAATCCCATAAACTTTCGACTTGCTAAAATTAACCTTCAACCCGGACGCCGCATGAAAGCATCTTAAAACACGTGCGAGGTTGGCGAAATTGGAAGTGGACCACTCACCTAAGAAAAGAGCATCGTCGGCATAAAACAAGTGAGAGATCTCGGTCCCAGAATTAGGAATCTTTACCCCATGAAACAGCGAACCTTGGCAAGCCGAACGCATGGCAACATTCAGCCCCTCCATGGCTATAATAAACAAAAACGGCGAGAGGGGATCACCTTGCCGGACACCCTTAGTAATAGAAAATTCTTTAGTAGCGGACCCGTTGATTAAAATCGAAGCTCTAGCGGAAACAAGACACCCTTTAATCCAAGAAATCCACCTTCCTCCGAAGCCCATTTGAGACATGATCGATTCTAAATACTTCCAATTAATCGAATCGAAGGCTTTATCAAAATCGACTTTAAAAACAAACATCTTGCGTTTACATTTTTTGGCCCACGTGCAAACTTCATTAAGAATCATAGGCCCGTCAAGGATGTTTCTACCTTCAATAAAAGCGGTTTGGACCTCATCAATCACCGAACCGATGACCTTCTTAATTCGGGTGGCAAGAGCTTTGGCGATAATTTTGTAAACGCAACCGATAAGACTAATCGGTCGATAATCAGTAAGAGAGAGCGGGTCCTTAACTTTCGAAACGAGAGTGATAAAAGACGAGTTACTTCCTCTCGAAAGACAACCGAACTCCTCGAAATGCTTGACAACCCGCATAATATCATCTTGTAAAAAAGCCCAGAAGTGTTTGATAAATTTAAAAGTAAACCCGTCGGGTCCTGGGGCTTTTTCACCTCCACAACACCAAATCGCCTCCTTAATCTCATTTAGATTAAACCCAGATTCCAGAAATTCTCGATCCACATCATCCAATTGTTTAAAATTGGGATTAATAAGCAAAGGGCGATCATGACGGGTCTCCGTAAATTTAGAGGAAAAGAAATTCCAAGTTTCCTGTTTTATGCCATCTACGTCAGTAACCCACCTCCCATTTACCATAAGACCATGCATGTGGTGTCTCCTGTTTTTAATTTTTATGGAATTGTGAAAGTATTTTGTGTTCTCATCGCCGTCACTAATCCATTTAGCTCTAGATTTATGGATAAGGTCCATTTTCGCCATCCTTTCAAATTCCAAAAGTTTAAGTTTACTGTCTTTCAAAGTCGAGATTTCGACCACTGATAACGTCCGCCCCTCAGCTGCCTCGTCCAATTCATTGATAATTTTCTTTAGCTCGCTAATGCTTCTGTTATCTTTTTCAAATTCAGCACGCCTCCAATCCTTCAAAGCATTCTTGACAAAACGCAGCTTATCAGACAGGAAACGGTCAGGAGCCCCGCTGCCTCTGAATCTGCCGAGTGCTTGAATTATCACGTTATCGAACCCGTCTCTACATAACCAGGAATTAAAAAAACGATACGGAGCTGGTCCAAAGTCAACATAACTGGTACGGAGAATGATTGGAGAGTGGTCGGAGTATTCACGCGGCAAAGCAACGACCGAGGCCGTAGGGAAGACCTTCAAGAAGTTTGGGCAGACTAAGAACCGATCAAGTTTGCTAAGTTTATAGCCATCATCACAGAAATAAGTATACCTCCTTCCCCCCATATTCAAATCCAACAGACCACCATCGAGAATGAAATTATTGAACGTAGCAGCAACACTCGGACAGAATGAGGAATTAAATCGTTCCTCCGGGCGCCTGACGGCGTTGAAGTCCCCAAAAACGATCCAAGAACCGGGTCTAGACTGCATCAGATTTAGAATTTTGTACCAGAGCTCTTTTTTCTCCGCACGCGCTTGCGGGGCATAAACATTAACTAGAATAGTCTCTCCAATAATACCATTCCAGTAACCAACAATAGCCATAAAATTCCTCGATTTAATGACAGTGATTACCTGGAATAAACGAATGTCCCAGACGCATACAATTCCACCAGACCTCCCGTTAGATTCAACAAAATCAAAACCAAACTCCTGGGAACCCCACCAAAACCCAATGTCTACAGGAGATGACATGAGCCTGGACTCCTGGATCCCACAAAATGCAACAGGGCATGATTATCCCTGTTGATTTGAAACCCAACTAACTTCCCGACTTCAATAGTACGATCCATTTCAACAGACGAGGAGGAGAGAAAAGATCCGGACGGAGAGGAGCAGGAATTCACCTTGTTTGAAGATCGCTGAGGAGAAGGTGCTTGACGGTTAAGGTCAATCGAGTTAGAAGAGACAGTCTGAGCGTGAACGGGAGAGTCCTGAAGGACCAGATCCATCATGTTACGAAGATGACCTTGCCCGAATTGAGAATTATCCTTCTTCTTTACTTTTGTACGCCGTCTCTTAAGTCCGGATTCACCAGGCTCAAAGTCTGGGCTACTAGAAACCGTATCCACAATTGGGCTAAGACGAGGCCCAACAGGAGGGTTATTGCGAACTGGGTCTGCTATGAGAGAAGGATCCGATTCACACTGCATGGGAGAATCATTAAATTTCCCATCTGAAGCATGCGTGTCTGAAGCATGCGTCTCCACATCACGAGGAGCCTCCTTGGGGAATGGAGCGTCCTCATGCGCCACTTCATCTTCCACCGGATCAGTCGGAGACGCGCTCTTTCCGGCGAGCCCATCTCCAGCCGGAATAAAATCTCCGTTTGCCGAAATAAATTCTCCGTCTTCAAGGTCGTTCCTTTCCTGCTGCCACGTGTCTGAAACAGCCTCCTCATCAGAGTCATCCTCCGATTCCGAATCCAAATCCGGTACGAACGGTTTGAACGGAGTCCAGTCATCATCATATTCAGAAACTCCAATCTTGATCACCTGTCCGTCGAAATCAATATTGACCTCTTCGTTTATCCTAGCACGCCAAGCCGTGAGAATGCAAATTTTCCCATTCGAGACATCCCTGTTGTTCCAAAAGGAATTGGAATTGACTAACACCTTTCCAAAGTATTGTGCAATGCTATCAAAGGTTGATTCATCCCAAGAGAAAAGGGGTATCCCCGTAATCTTAATCCAGGCCACTCTCTCAAAACGAGTACACTTCTTTCCATAGAACTCCACCCAGAGAAACCACTTGAGCCAAATGCTCTTGTTCACCTTGAAAACCTCTGCCGCTCTATCCGATCGGAATTTAATAAGAATCTGCATGCCGCCAATGTACCTGCATTCTAACACATCATAGCCTTCTAACTCCAAAAGGGACGGGAAATTGCAGAGGATGTCGAACGACTTAGCTTCCCCAACAATAGCTGATTTTCCAAACCAGTCTTTAATCTCTTGAATACATTCAGCCTTGATTGGCGGCGGAGAAGGCGGAGGGGGCGGAGGAGGGGGAACCCCAACATCCATCGCAGCCTTGCCATTCATAACATCAACAAATGACCTGGAGTCCCTCTGAGCGAACAATCTTGAATCTCTCGGGGCCTGAGAAAAACGAGACGGCACATTCATATTCTGCATCCTCACGTTTTTGCGCTGTAACGATCGAGGGTGTCTACTGTCTAGCCACATTAGCAACTAACTTCCTTCCCCGATAAATGATTTTGTTCAAACTGACTTCCAAATCCTCCACCTTGTCGACATTGGAAAATTTAACGAAAGCAAAAAAGGAACCTGATCTATCCCTTCTTCCAGCGATGTAGATGTCTTTAAGATTCCCCAAAGGGGCATAGACCCTCCAGAAGTCAGCCTTGTTCACGTTGCTAGGAAGATTGGAGACGAAAAAGGAGGTGAAATTAGCATCGCAAACCCAGCCGTGAGAAAATCCGGGAGCCACACTTCTCTTGCTAGTGCCCTTTCGACGCACCTCTTTCCACTCGCACATAGTTTTTTTTTTTTTTTTTCCAGAAATCCCTTTGAGGTGAATTTTGTAACCTGTATAATATTAGATGTAATCATTAGGGAGAATTTAGATAGGTTTGATGTAAAAGCTATTGACTTCATGTCGGTTTGAAGTCGATCTGTTTGGTTCCTTGTCATGGGAGCTTACAATTAAACTTATTTATACAAAAATTAGTATTTCCAGTCATTCCAGTTATACGCCTATTTATTAGAGATGGGAATAGGCTAGGGATTACTAGGGTCCCACTACACAAATTTGATTAAGTATTAAACAAAAAGTTTGTTGATGTTGTTTACACTCTGTAAAGTATAAACTATAATTTAGCCAAAATGAATTATTATAAATAATATAAGAAAAATATGTATATAGACAATAATAAACCATTCATGTATATTGACGAGTATTCCAAAAACCTAACTATTCCCAATAAAGAATTTAGTCACAAATGGGACTTTTAGCCGACCTTTTTGGGTTGGGTGTATGACTATTCTCGAACCCAGGCTTAATAATACTACTTTTGTGCATAATGCATTGATGTAGTTTGCTAAGTTCGTTTGCGATGTGCATTTGGTGTTGACCTTGTGAAAGATTAAGTCAAACATCTATCAACTGCTTAGAAATCGTGATGTAGCTTCTTGACATGCAATAATTACCGTAAATGTCCAATCTTAGCTTCTTTTGTTGTATCTAAGAAAATAAATATATCACTAACTTGTTAATTATTTCATGGCTAAGATTGATTGACTCAATAATTACCATTTACAAGTTTGGAAGAAGGTATAACTTACAAATAGTTGATGATTTTTAGTGTTTGAAAGTCTTTAATATATTCTTTATGATATTGTAAATGATCAAATAAATGTAACATGGATAAACGGCTACAACATCAATGGAGTAAAAAAAATTTAATGGTTTTGAGAGGGCTAAAGCAACAAACATGCTTTCATTTTCATATTTTCGTAATTTGCGTTCATTTTTCTTATTACAAAATCGTACTCTAAAAAAGATACATTATATAAACATTTTATATTCGCTTTTTGTACAACTATATAACACAGTGTGGGCCGACCCTTAAAACGTATCTAAGTATTATTATATGAAAAATAACCTTTTTTTCTCGTTCTAGTTTGGTCGCTGGGTTCCGTTACGCAACGTATTTATAGTTTGAAGTTTGAACGACGCCTTTGTACCTTCAAACGGATATTGTCTCTTCAAATCAGATCCTCGCCACTTTATATGCGTCCGGATATGCAGGGACTGCTAATTAACACCTTCAGATACGCTGTCCCTGTTTTTCAACAAACACACAAACCCTCCGCCGATTCTCTCTTTCAACCCTAATTCCCGATTGCTCTCCAACAACAACTCCCGTTCACATCACCCAAAAGTATCCTGATAGTGAAGCTTCCAACTATGATGGATCTTGAAGTCGAGTCATTGTAGTGAAGCTTAGATTTCGTCTTCCCTTCCTCGTGATGTTTTCTTCGCCTATCTTCAAACTCATTCTCTTTCCACCCATGTTTCGAATCAGTACTCATCTCGTTCTCTTTAAACCCACGCTTCGCATCAGGGCTCATCTATTTTCTTTTCCCCTTTTTCTCTGGAATCTGAAGAATCTTTTGTCAGAGTATGTATCCATGGGGTTTCAGTTTGTGTCGCCAATTTTCAAAAGGGGCATGTAATTTCTCGTTTCTTAAGGAAGAAGATGGTTTTCACTCATCCACCGATTTCCCTTGTCTTCTAACTGCAACTCCGGCTTCTCCAAGACAACACCTCCGACGACATCATCAACAAAAAACCCTTATTAATTACGGTTATTTGATGCTATGTTTTTATTCAACTTTTATGACAGGTAAAGATGAAATTTGTTAGAGCTGCAGCATGAAACATTATTATAATTGGAAGTCAGAAGCAGAGCAATCTTCACTTTCAACTCTCGAAAATCCGATTATCTTCTTGATATTCACAATCATCGGTTTTCTGGCGCGTCAAGAGATGTCTACCGCCCTTCTTCTCTACTCCGCTTCTTACACCGCCATTTTTTCAGTCGGCTCTACCGCCTTCAAACCCTAATCGATTTACTCCAGTTCTAAAACATGCATACACAAATAGCTATTTCTTTGTCTCTGCGTTTGCCAATTTGTAATCCACCACCGCTGTCCTGTCTCTCCATTCAACAACCATACATAATCTCATCAAAGCTTCATTTAATCTCTCTCTTTTTTCTTTTTCAAATCGAAAATCCCCATGCAACCACCACCGCTCAGCCTTCTGCGAAAACAATCATCGCAAATCAAGGTAAACGTTTATGAAACTTTGTCTTTGTTTCTGTATTTAGTCTTTGAGAGAAATTCAAAATCAATTTGGGATTACGCTCGATATAATCATCCATAGAATTGAAGGGTATTACAATAGACCACTCTATCTATATCTGTTTCTCATTTTTTAGGTCCTAAATGATTTTTCTGTTTTCATATTTATTTTGTAATATTGATTTTTTCAATTTATACAACTAGACTGGAGAATGATTTTTCTGTATTTAGTCTGTTTGTTTTCATATTCTTGAAAATATTTATTTGGCACGGTTTCTTGAATCTTCATAATGGTAGATAGTGCTCTGTTTACTTTTTACTTTTTATCTATAGTTAACTAATTATTTTTGAACCTAATAATCTTGTTGTGGTAATTTTCATGATTAACAAGTAGGATCTTATTGAACTTTTTATATGCATACAATGTGTTTGGCAAAATACCCAAATGATGGTAGGTACTCTATTTAACTGGCTAAATTGGACCTGGAGTTGAAGGTTTTCTTAAATTTTTAATTAGATTTGTGCTTCATAGGCCTAGTTTATGTGTTCTTGTGTTCTATCGTCATTGATCTTCTAATCATTGGTTATTCATTACAGGTGTTAACTACTCTGGTAACTTCTTTAATCTATCAATCCTATTTGTTCAAAAACGTCAATAATATTGAATCCAACATACAGGTGGACATATTAGTATCGCCTTCATACTATTTCAATCAACTACCCTCAAGTGATGATCTAGGATCTTGAGAGTTAGATTGTGGTACCTTTTTCAACTTTCAGGTCAATCTCATGTACTCTTCTGTATTCCTAATATCCATTTTGATTTGCATAATTAATACAAGCCAAATATGCATGTTGTACTTTATTGAAATTTGTTTACAGCTCTATATAGCACCTATGTGGCATCGTTCATAACTTCATATAGATGATAAATCGAGGCATGATATTAAATTTTACATTGGATTTATATTTATTATAGAGAAAATAGAAACATGATAAACATAAACCTACATGTTTCTCTTGATTTTCAGATTTGCTGTATTTTTTGATCATGGTTTTGACCAAAAAATTACTTTTGATTTTCAGTTTTATTATAGAGAAAATAGAAACACGATTAACATTAAATCTTTTGTACTGCATAGTGCATATAAATGTTCTGATGGGTAAAAGAAATTCAATGGGCAACATACTTTTATATTTTTTTTAAATATGGCATTATACTTTAAAAAAACTATTCAAAATTGGAATATCATCCAAATAATGATCAAATTTATCAATGGGGTAAATTTCTTAAAGAATAATGTCCTTATAAAAAAAGGGAAGAGTACAGTGCTATATTTGTCAAAATTTATAAGAGTACAATGTCTTTACTAAAAAACCCGTTAACCCGGGTGTAATTTGAAAAAAAAAACAAAGTAACAGGGCACCTGGTGTTTTATAATAAAGACTGGTAGATGGTCAAGTTAGACAGGAATTATTTCATCAGTTTTACCAAAATTTAGTATATTGGTTTTAGTTGATGGTCAACTCACCTAGACAACCTCTGCTATTTTTGTAAGTGTTTCTCTACTTTTTTAAAGTTTTTTTTTTTTTTTTTTTAAATTGTGCAATTTATTTGTGCAAAGGAAGTATCATGGTTAGTTTATTGACTCTTATTCATTTTGTTGCAGAAGTTTTAAGAAAAACAATGAAAAAGGCATCGATGCATAGAGATTTGTTGAGCTATTGATGTCATCAGGAAATGTCTTTAATGATGGTGTGCTTTGGAATACTTTCCATAATTGGTATAATTTAGGGTATTTGTTGAACTCATTTATTACTATGAATCATTCTTCAACATGAATGGAGTTTTAGAAAATGATGGCTCTAATAAACATATAAATTATTTGCCATTCTGAATGTAGCACTCTGTTTTGTTATGTCGTCAAAGGTTTCGGAATCAGAAATCATCTTTCTTCTCTCTTTCTAGCTTTCTTTATCTACCTATGTTATTAATTCAGTAATAGCTAATGTAATTTTCAAACATTGCAGAAAGAATAGATGGATTTTCAAGGAAATTTTTTCCAAGATTGAAGGGGTTTATGAGTAGGTCAGTTACATCGTTTGTGCACCTATAACATTACATCAGCCTATATTAACTACATTTGCTTTAAGTGGCACTGATGCAAAACCTTCTTAACTGCCAGGTATGCTATTATTCTAATTTTAATTTTTGGAAATAAAAAACAAATTTTAACGTAACATAAGTTGATTGTGGTATCTGTGATTACAGATTTGTAGCCTTGCTGCTGGACAAAGGTATGCTATGAAGTTGAATAAGAAACAACTCTCCAACTTTTAAAAGTCAACGGCCTAAAAAAAGGTAGATAGCATACAGATGACATGAGTTTGCCTGAAGTTTTATTACATTTATTAAGCTACTCGAAGAATGATTCTATTTTGACTTTATTAGAGCCTTATTCATCTTTTCATATGAATTTGACCTCTCATTTTCACATTTTGACATCTTAGAGGGTTCATGTCTTATTATTAGTTTATTTACTAGTTTGAAGATGATGTTTTTCTTTTCCCATTTGAAGTTGCACACGGGTGTATCAGTGGTCCTCATGCTAAAGTTTGTTGCCTTTTCTTGTGTTTTACATTGTTAATTCATTGAAGTCTTTTTGCTCTGTATGTATCTAGAATGCATGTTGGAATATATAGACCGACTGCCATGATAGCTCTTAAAGATGAGGCTGGTACGTTAAGTCTTCGTGATGACATTGATACAAACACGTATAAGTCACCAAATTTTCTTTTTAGAGGAGGTTTGTCGTTTTCCTAGGATAAAGCAAGACCAGGGTTAAATTGCAAAATTGAAGCAATAAAACTTAAGAGGCGATAGGCAAAACTCCTTCACATACCAAAATCTAATGTTCCAACTTTTGGTAAAATAACCCATTAAGCCACTGTTCTTTTAATATTTTACTATTAAGACATTGTACTTCTACGATCACATCACCCAAAAAACTCCATTTATTCTTATCTTCCAATATTGTTCACAAATCGACTGAGATAACTGACATTTTAGATGTGCTTTCTTTTTCTTGGTTTATGGTCACTTACCCATATTATAATCTCTGCTCCTGTCATTGCTTGCTGCAGAGGATTTGCAAATTTGGTAATCCTAAAATATTCTTTATTTATTTTTGGTGATTTTGTTAACTCTCTTTGTCAATCTTTGCAGATCAATATGTAGGAGTGAAGAAATGTTGTGTATATCGTAAAAGAATTATGATTCAGACAAGTATGATGAGATTAATGAGTACCAATGTTTGGATCATGAAGAAAGGGGCGATGACATGGAATTACATGAATCGGGAAAAAAAGAACCAAAAGATCAAATCCTGAAGCATTAAAAAAGCTAAAGAAAAAAATATCAAACAAGGAAGAATTTATAAGGTGGGGATCGATGCGTCTTATCAAATTTCTTGAAATATTGGGAAGAACAGGATAGTTGAATGTGATGATAGGGACCGACAAATCAAGCATGACTTTAATTGTGTTGAAGAAGGGTAAAATTGGCATCTTCTGGTATGAATCTCAAATACTTGGACCAACCATACCTGTAAGTCGCGTTATGTTAAGTTCTATGAAACCTTAATTACGTAAACAAACAACTGATTGTAGTCATGTTCTTCTTTACACTTTTTTTTTTTTTTTTTTTTTTTTTTTTTGATTTCCAGATTGGAGTTGGTCATAAAGGTATTGACTTCAATGACATATCCATGGGGTTTCAGATTGGAAACAACAGCTCCAGCTACTCTCCATCCCTAAGCAGAACTGGTCCCTTTTATCGTTTTGCCTCTCTATGTGTCTTTACCAACTCCGCAAGCACATATTCTACTCGTTTCAAGTATATATACCAATAAATTTGTACTATATTGATCTATATGGTTGTTTCTTCTCTTTGCATTAGAATCACAACTCTTTATCTTATCAGACTTGATATTGTTCACAAACTGATAGAGATAAATGCCATTCAAGTTGTGCTTTCTTTTTCTTGGTTTATAGTCATTGACTCATGTTTCTTTAAATCAATACACTACTTTTCTCTCTGTAAACCCACTGGTCATTTATATGCTCATTTTATAGGTCTCATTTGTTGGTTGGTTTGAGCAGAATTAAAGATATGAATAATGGCTCTGTTTAGTTGATACAAACAAAATCCAACATAAGACCCACTAAGTAAAAAAAGAGCAGCACAATCTTTTATTTATGTTAGTGTTGATTGGTCCCACATTAGAATGTTTGCTCTGTTCTTTTATATTGTGTGAACTATTACCACTTATGCTCGAGGTTATTTATGCTCTTTCCCCCTTTTGTGTTGTCTTCACTGGATTCATAGTATACTTTTTAACTTAACTTTCTCTCCTCTTTATTGCTTCCTTTCTAGGTTTAATCATAAAAAGGGGTTGATTGGAAGTTAACATTGATATAATGAGATTGTTTCATTTTTTTATGATTAGGTCAATTCTGTGATCTGGCTATAAATGATGTCATCAGCTGGGAAATTGATCGATGGGTACTGAAAATAAGGCTGCCTAGAGCCTGCTCTAAACATGCTCGATAAAATGCCTGAAAGAGACATAATGCCATGTAACATTAGTAGATACTCTAAGCCACTTTCTATGATAGCAAAGATTTTTTTTTTTTCAAAAACAAGTAGCCATTTATAGTTATTCTTTTATATATGCAGGTTGGATATGGGGCTAGCTTCATTGAGTTCTTTGCAGAAGAGGCACATCGTATTTAAGTTGATATAATTCCATCAAACACGATCTGATCACGTATTTTTTTGTTCTAAAACAGGTGTTATAATACAAGTCCAAAATACCCTCGTTATATACATAAACATCATCATTCCTCTAACTTTTTCCTTTCTGTTAGTATGGTTGCTGCATTACATAATGGAATTTCCCTTTAGTCATCATTTCTAGGAAGGTGGGGCCCTCTCTTGCTTGTGGGTATGCTGTGGTGATAAAGCTCCCTTAGCTTGCTCTTAAATCTGCAATCTCATAGTATGTCTTGTAAACTTACACCATTTATAGCATTATACTTGCTTTTTTCTTTTTACTACGACATTCCACTTTGAAAAGCAACCAAGTTATTGCATTGGACTTGTAATTTTCTTTTTATCAGTTGAGTAACTTAAAAAAATCTATCCCTTTTATAGCAAAGAAAACTGTTTCGTGCTTGGATATCTTAGTTATAATTGGTATATAGTATTTAGACTACAATGTTGTAAGGGGAACAAATGAAAGTAGGAGGATATGATAAAAAATTCAATGGAAGTATGATGTTATATTTGGCATTTAACCCTTCAATATTTAATGATAGTGAGCTTTAGGAAACATTTTTCTGTTAAATTTTTGCATCCTTAGAAGTTACAATCACACTAAATGGCAGAGGTTTTGTTCTACTAAAAGAAGCTTGATGTAGCTAAAGAAGAAGAAACCAAAACATTTGGTAAGATAATGTTTAGTAAATTCCTGTATTTGAAAACATCTCATGTTTATTTGACTTTTGCTTTGTTTGTTTTTGAGCACATCTTTCTCGAATACAACTTAGGCGGTGAATGAATTATGGATTGAAGAGAGGCTTTTCATCAAATTCAAGGTTAACCTTCGATTGTAAGTTGGAAATAGGAGCGTGGGCCAAACATGCCTTTTTAGCTTGGATCTTTGATTCTAGAGATTGTTTTCACAAAAAATGGTTAACAGCTAATGGCACATATAAAGGTGATTGCTGATGAATACTTATGTATGTCAATTCGTATATCTACACATTTATATTGTGTTTTTAGTAGCATAAAGTGATAAACATTAACTAGACAAATGATAAGGCATTTTCCCTTTTAAATAGCTTGCTTTAGGGTGGTTTTGGTGATGGGAAATATAAGATGAAACCGGGTTGGCAATTTCATTTAGACATATCACTGTTACCTTGTAGTAAGATCGCATTTTTTTTTCTAATTACCCCACTATGCTTTCAAATTATTTATTATTAGTGCATTGTACAATACCATTTTCTAAATGTTCCCCTTGCATATATTCTAGCGTTAGGATTTATATCATTGTGGAGTTAATCTTTTTGTAATTTGTTGAATTTTGATTTATGTTTAATGCTATAAGGATCCCAAGGCTGGAGAAACAGAGGAAAAAAGAAAGTTTGTTCAAGAGCTCAAAATTTAAAACGCAAAAGGCCATTCCAGTCTTCTCCAAACTCGGCTCCAAAACCTCCAAAGTAAGCTTTGATATTCATATCCATGCATTTACATGTTTTTACATGTTTGATGTACATGTTTTTACTGATATATTGTATTCAAAATTACAAGTTAAACTGATATATCCTGTCAAAATGGTTATTTTGGAAAAATGTCAGAAATGTTATGGTTTGATTGGAAAATAAACTATTACCTGTTAAACTATTCAAAATAAAATGGTGCTCTGGTATTTTTTTTCCCTAAAGTAAATAAAATAGACTTATGTTTTGACTTTTTGGTAGGAGTTTTTGGAATGGATGGTTCAAGATCACAAAGCTATTGATCTCATGTGGTAAAGGGATGTCCCACCCGATAAAGCAAAGTAAGCGATTTCATGAGGTATAGAATAATAAATGTCCTTTTAAAATTTGATATTTAATGAGGGTATAGTTGGTAATTCTTGTTATATGAGATTTTACAGGGTTCTTGTTGAATATAACGGGAATTGGTTTTTAGAGTTGTGTAAGACTTCTAACTCTACATCATAATGATTTCTTGTAAGGGTTTCAAAATTTATGTTTTTTATCTTACAAATTAATATATAAACCTCCATTCCAAGGCTGATATTTTATTTATAAAGGTTGATACAAATGTTGGATGGGTGGCTACATATCTAGGGTGGTCCCACTTCAACCCAAACTCAAAAAAGTTCAAAATTTATCTTTTAGACGTGCTTGCTTTTCATATTCCATATTTTTATATAAATTTTCCTTTCTTAACTCATTCTTTCAAATCCATATATAATAATATTGTTAGTTTTTTATTTAGGTATGTAATGGTGGACACGATTTAAACGGTAAAGCATGCTTTTTCTGACTTTCTACATTAGGTCATCTTTTCATCATAATGTCAAAAGGAAACACCCATATATAGCTTATTGGATTAAGTGATATCTTCATTAAGACGAGTTTTATGGATTCCATATAACTTCGGATGGGGACACGTTTGTCAGTGATAGGACACTGATAAATTTGGATGAACCAGCTAACTACCAGGAAGCAGTGGCGGGCCCTGAGTCTGCCAAGTGGAAAGAGGCCATGGATAGCGAGATCAAGTCCATGTATGACAATCAAGTTTGGAACTTGGTTGACAACGTACCGGGTCGAAAGACAGTCGGGTGCAAATGGATCTTCAAGAAGAAGACCGACATGGACGGAAAGGTACACACTTTCAAGGCAAGACTGGTTGCGAAGGGCTTTACTCAAACCCCAGGGGTTGACTATGACGAGACCTTCTCACCAGTAGCTAAGATAAAGTCTATTAGGATTATGCTGGCCATAGCTGCGTTTCATGACTATGAAATTTGGCAGATGGACGTCAAAACCGCTTTCCTTAACGGGAAGTTGACTGAGGATGTTTACATGAATCAGCCAGAGGGTTTTGTCGATGCAAAGTATCCAAATAAGGTGTGTAAGCTTGAGAGATCAATCTACGGATTGAAGCAAGCTTCTCGCAGCTGGAATCTTTGTTTCCATGAGAAAGTCAAAGAGTTTGGCTTCTCTAGGAGCGAGGATGAGTCCTGCGTATATGTCAAGGCTAGTGGGAGTATAGTCACCTTTCTGGTGCTGTATGTCGATGACATACTGCTCATGGGAAACGATATTCCAACCTTGCAAGATGTCAAGGCTTGGCTTGGGAAATGTTTCGCCATGAAGGACCTAGGAGAGGCTGCCTATATTCTTGGGATTAGAATATTGAGAGATAGGAAGAAAAGACTAATTGGACTTAGTCAGGGTACATACTTGGAAAAGGTACTAAAGAGGTTTAGTATGGAAAATTCCAAGAAGGGAGAGCTGTCTATCCAAAGTAATGCGAAGCTGAGTAAGACTCAAAGTCCGAGTACAGACGAGGAAATAGCTGAGATGAGTCGAGTACCATACGCTTCGGCTGTGGGATCGATCATGTACGCTATGACGTGTACTCGCCCTGACGTGGCCTTTGCCTTGAGCATGGTCAGTCGGTACCAGGGTAACCCTGGAAGGGCGCATTGGATAGCTGTGAAAAATATACTCAAGTATCTGCGAAGGACCAAGAACATGGTGTTAGTCCTCGGTGGCAGTGATACCTTGAGAGTTGAAGGATATACAGATGCCAGCTTTCAGACGGATAGAGACAGTGGTCGGTCTCAGTCGGGCTAGGTATTCCTTTTGAACGGTGGAGCAGTTACTTGGAAAAGTTCCAAGCAAGAAACAGTGGCTGATTCTACGTGCGAATCAGAGTACATAGCAGCAAGTGAAGCGTCAAAGGAAGCGGCTTGGCTGAAGAACTTTATCGGTGACCTTGGAGTAGTCCCGAGTATTCAGGAGCCCTTGGAACTATTTTGCGATAACGAAGGTGCGGTCGCCTTGACAAAGGAACCGCGAGATCATGGAAAGTCCAGACATATCGACAGAAAGTACCACTATATCAGACATAGGGTAGAAGAAGGTCACCTCCTTGTAAAGAGGGTATCATCGGAAGATAATCCTGCAGATCCCTTGACAAAGGCTCTGAGTAGGATTAAGCATAATCAGCATGCTAGGAGCATTGGATTAAGAGATGATATAAGTTTTTGTAATTAGATAGGTTTCGAAACTTGTAACAATGTATTGTATTTGACTCTTGTGATTTAATAATAGAGATTTATTATGGTTTACTACTCTTGTCAATACCTTATCATTGTGTTTCATTTTGCATGTTTTACTTCCTGAATAATTGGATTATTCAAATATCCACAGTCGATTACACTTTAAGGGAGTAAGTGTGAAGTAAGACTGTCATGAATTGGTAATAGATTGTCTAAGGAGTTAGACATTGCAATTGGATTGCTGAACCATTCGTGAGTACTTGGAAATGGAGATTTGAGTATTGGATAAACCCGCGCTCAATGGATTGCTTCATGTATTATATCACGAGCAATATTGAGACGATAATATCTTTTGATCTTTAAGCTAAGACATATGAGTTATGATTTACTAAGACGGTTGTTCATTGATAATTCGAAAACGCATCGGTAACTCGGTGTTATAAAACGTATTGTTGTGAGTGATTTGTCCGGTAAAAGACATAAGTATATGAGTCAAAGTTTATTCGTCCCTTGACCCTAACGGGGAACAGATATCTGTAGGCCTCTCGATGTTTTTGAAGTTGACTAAAATGGTTGGCCAACCGGGACTAAATTGGTAGTCTAAGAGTCATATGCAAATCGGAAATCGAGGAACAGTGAATCAGACCGGATTGATTTTATCCATGTCTTGAGTCTGAAAAATATCTTGTTGGACGGAGGATCATCTGATCACTTATCTATGGACAGGACTGATTAGATCAGAGTTTGGCATTGGTTTCTAGGAAGCTACAAGTGCTGGTTAATTAGAGGCTAAATTGGTAATTATAGTCATAGACTTATCCAAGTGGGAGACTGTTGGATTAGGTGTCTAAGCCATGACTGATAATTAGTATTTACCTAATTAATAGAAGCACAGTCCATTTGGGTTGCCCTCATGGCTGGAGGTTTGGTAGAAAATTCGGTAGAGAGAAAGGTTGATTTATTATGGGATTAATAAATCAACAAGAATTAAATATATGGTTTATTAATATATTAAAGTGATAATATATTAATTAGAAACTATATTAATTAATTAGGAATTAATCCAGAATTAATTGGATTTAATTTGGGGATTAAATTAATTAATTAAAGGTGCAGGGACTAAAAATGTAATTATTCAATAGTTGAGTAAGTGGCAGTGTGACAGTGACCAGTGGAAGTCGAAATCCATATATGGAAATATATGAATTTCGAAAATTGATATAAGGATAAATAGGAGTTTGAATTATAAGATAAAAGGTTTATCTTATTTGAATTCAAAAAGGTTTATCTCTAATGTGACATCCGCCTAAAATGGATTCGGGTCAACCCAACCCAATTGGAAATCTAATAAACCCTAATCGAGATTACTTGACGCTAATAGGATCAAAACTCATACACTACGTTATAAATTGATGTTAATAGCAATATAGCATAGTATAACGTTATAACTATAATCAAATTAAATTATGATACCATATTATAATCAAATAAAAGTATAATTCTCTAATTAAATTAAAAGAATCAAACTTGAATGCTATAATTAAACTTCAAATCAAAGTAGATTGTTATAATCAAATAATAACCTATTTTTTTATAAAACTCTATTTTTATAAACACTACATTAAATTTTATAAAAATCTTAAGATGCTTGTGCTAGTGGAAAATTATGAAGACCACCAAAAGCCAAAAGATATTCCCATGGTCTCCCACTCACACCTCCCATCATCTTTCCTTTCCTTTTTCTCTCACCACATTATTCTCATCACCGCTCAAACCCTCTCTATTCTTTCTCTCACTCTCAATCTCGAAATTTCTCCAAGAAAGCTTCATTTTCCAGCCAAGAACAATCCCTCATACTCAAATCTTCATCCCTCTTGAAGCATTCCTCAAGGTATGTTGTTAAAAGTTTCAAATTCATACATGAAACAAATTAAATCCACCAAAATATCTAAAACTCATTTTATGTATAAAACTGATTTTTCTCAGAATTCCATTAATAAAATAAGAAGTTCTGGAAATTTTCAGAAATTAACTCATTTTTATCGAATTATTATAATTATTGCACTAAAATAGGGCAATAATTCATATAAAATACTTTTTGTATTCAATAAATTCTGAGAAAATTATGGGATGACCCATAAACTGAGAAAACATAATTTATAAAGTTTCATGCATTTATATTACTGTTTGATGCTTATTTTGTATTTTATTTTGTTGTAGATAAATAAATTGCAAAATATAGTTATGTATGTTAAAAACTAGATTTTATATTTTTCGCACCTTATTCACATATTAAAGACTCCATGACTAAATTTACAGATTTTTGTAAGAATGTTTCCTTATTTTTCCTGATTTAATGTTTATTTAATGGTTTAAATTGATAATAAATAGCTACACATGTCCAAAAATTATAACACCTTATCAGAATATCATATATAACATGGTAATCATAAATAGAAAGTCTAATTAATTTCTCTTAATATTTTCCTATTATTTATGATTTTATTGATTAGTTAATAATGAAAAACATAAGAAATACTTCCCTTAGTCCAAAATATCCAAAATATTTACAGTAGGCTCAATATAATGTTAGAAAACTATGGTTAATTTTCCAGAATTTTTAGGGATCATTTATTATTTTTCCCGAATTTTGTTGTTGTTTAATCATTAAAATACTAAATAAATACTAACGCAGTTAAGAAAAATATGAAAATTTTACAGTAATTACTATTTTATGAAATAATTATTTTCTGATAATTTCATAATGTTTCATTACTGTTTAGTATTTAAAACCATTTTCCTAAATATCTAAGCATGTAAAAAAGCATTTTAATGATTATTTCATATAAATAATTGTTTATAATATATAAAATCTGTAAATACTTATAATTTGACTAGTTATTATTTTAATAAGAAATTATTAAAATATTTCCTAAAGTGAAAATATAAATTAATTAAGCAAAGTAATTAATTCAATTTAAAATTCATTTAACATATAAATACATTAATATGCAAAACAAAATTTGGATAATTGTTAATTCATCCAATATAATAATATGTGTCTAAATTATTTTTATTAATACTATATTCCCATTTATCGATTCCTATACCAAAACTACTAATTATAATAGGTTCCACGTCGTTTTGACCCGAGCCGTCTATCGTACAACACGCGCATTCCTTATTGGACTAATGTGAGTAATCTACCCCATATTTTATAATTTTCAATACTTTTGGGGTGTATCATGTGGTTCTAATATGTTTTCAACTTCATTTTATTATTTTATCACAATTGAGACATTGTTGGGGACATTTATACTTGAATCATTATTTGTATAATTATTGTTTGTTTACGCTACATGTACTTGTAGTGCATTATCATTTTAGTCTAATCTCCATGACTATGCCCGTATTCTTGAGGTACGTTATGGACAATAATAGCGCTATTGGGTTGACCACCCCGCCTTGGGACGCTAAGGTGATTGATTGCACGTGGTTGAGTGTGTATGATGATTAGATGCTCCATCCTATATATATACTTATATGTATATATAGGGTGAGGACTTATTGTTGTTGTTATCATTTGTTAATCAATTTTTGATTTATAAATTGTTATCTCAATAACACTTGTTTGCCAACTTCAAAAGAAAACAAATTTCAAATTATTCAAAGTCACAATTTTCGTTAATAAAACTAGATTACTCACCAACTCTCGTAGTTGACCTGTTTTTACCCATGATGCAGATTTGAAGAATGAAGTTGATGAAAAGTAGGGTGTACCTTAGAAACCCACAATACTATTTAAATTTCATGTAATAAATGTTGTTGTATTTGGATTTGTATTTGTATGTTGTGGATTTTGTTTGCATACTTAGTACTTAATTGAATCTAATCATATTATAACATAGTTGTCATGAGACTTTGAACAATATATCACGCCTTGATCGATTCCGCCACGGATCTGGGTGTGACAGATTGGTATCAGAGCCCTTGACTATAGGGAATTAGGTTAATTGCCTTGACCTAGTCTATAGCCTCTAGGGTCCTCTCGTATGCTAGTTTATAAAATGCACACACAACTGCATGCAATTCGCACTTAGAAAATTCTAGGAATACCTTTGTGTGCTAATTGCTCCCTTATGTGCTTACGTATTACTCATGACACTTATATGTGTGCATACACTTGTAAATTTTCTCTTCTTTCTCTGAAAATCACACACATACTCAAGTGGTTTCAAAAAAAAATTATACATATATAATCCTTAGAACTCATAGGAAATTCCAAGTCATCCACTCTAGTTTGGTAGGATCATAGTAATGGACGCGTAGTAACTGGAAGGGGGAGGTGCCGGTAGCCCGAAAGTCCTGACTAGGTAAGCATTCGTATACATCCCAATCAACCGAGGGACCAGTTTGCTTACCTGGGGACCAAAGGCGAGAGTTCCCAAACCTATATGCCAAAGCGCGTCATTCACATTACTTTTGAGCCATCAAAATACCCGACCTTATCAAACGTATCCGAAAGGATACACTCTAAAATGGCCAACTCATTGGACTATTAAGTTCCCTAATGGTCCTAGAAGTGGGAAAACATGTGAAAACTTAGTATTATGGGGGCCCACGCAAATGCTACATGATTCACATTTAACACCCATGGAAAGCCCAGAAGGTGCCCAATACAATGATATTTTTATAAAGTATAAGTACAAGTACATACATACTAGAACAGTGTCATAACCAAAACAATACAAGAGTAATAAGATGAGTTGAACACTACGAGTAGGCCTAGATAGTTATGTAATCATATCTAGGATAAATAGAGCCTGATCAACTCTATTGGTCCAAGGTATGACTAACATGTGTTTAGGAATAATTGTAGTGAACAACAAGTCTAAAAACTTATCAATAACCATATACAAATAAACTCTAAAACAGAATACAAATCTAAAATACTATAGGAGTATTTTATAATACTATAGAACCATACATCTAGACATTTTATGTACATGTTATACCCCTACCCTTACATGGTCGATAATATCTGACCAATAACTATTATCGAAAACCTACAATCATTCCATCTTTAATCTCAATAGCACAAGAATGCCACCTTGTCAAAGTAACCAACATACCATCACACCATCAACAGATCGACCGATGACTCCACTGGTGGACACCGTTATATTTCATGTCGTTGTGGCAGCCGCCTTGACAAACATTAGCATTAATGGCATAAACGGAAACAGGAACGGTACCAACGGTTTCATTAGACTAATGTTGGAATTCAATCTGAACGCCGAAAGCAGGCTATCTCACCTGTTAAGTCTTCTGTTTTCTCTTCACTTATGATCTTGAGAAAGTCAGGGTTAAAACCACTCATATCAGAATTAGAAGGTATTTGACTTGGACCTTCCTGAAGAATAGGAATGGTCATACCTTCTATCATAGGATGTGAAATTTCATCATTTACATTCTCAAGTAAATCAAGATTCATATCTTCCTGTTCTAAGAAACTCCAATCTTCATCAAAAAGTACTTGACTTGGACCTTCCTGAAGAATAGGAATAACCATACTTTCTATTATAGGATGTGAGCCTTCATCATTTACATGCCCAAGTAAATCAACATCTATAGCAGAACCGGATGGCAAAGATTGCTGCTGTACATGGGTCCCTGATGAAGTTTCCTCCATCTCCTCGGCCTTTCGTTTCCTGTAAACATCTCTAAAGACAGCTTGCCTAAATTTCTTTGTGGTATCAGTCATCTTCGAACTGGAACCCTCGAATATTGCTTTTTTCTCATTTTCTATACCAAGTATTACGTCTGCTTCATTAGCAATATTATTCAATTCCTGTTACATAAATACCTTCAGTCAATACAATCTCATGGTACTAAAATTTTGAAAAAAAAATGCAATTTCTAACCTGAGTATTGTTAATAAGAGTTTCTAGACTCTTAAGCTGTCTTCGAGACCATTTTGGTATGCCTAACTCCCTACAACGATTCTTCAACTGGGTTGATCCAACGTTGAGTTCCTTTGCAGCTTCCAAAAGAGGCTTGTTAAAGTGCTGAGTTATTGCTTCCTTACTTAATGGCTGTCTAGAACCACTTCCACTGCCAACTACTGTAGTTCTTGGACTCAAAGAATCAAATCCGGTTGTACTATTGTCATTTAGGATCAATTGAGCATGATCCTGACCAAAGATAAACTTTGGTGCAATAACATTAGTATCTGACGTCGACAGTAACTGTTGATTTTCAGCTATGAACCCAGGGTTTTGAAATCCCTCTAGATTTCTTTGAATCATCTGAAGGTGATTCTGGTATTGAAAACCTCCCTCAAACTCGGGATTCATTCCAACACTATCGTTATGAATCACCTGTAGTTGATTGTCATTCTGTATGCTAGCCATGAATCCTTGATTCATGGGGAT
This sequence comes from Cichorium intybus, assembly GCA_023525715.1. Classification (NCBI taxonomy): domain Eukaryota; kingdom Viridiplantae; phylum Streptophyta; class Magnoliopsida; order Asterales; family Asteraceae; genus Cichorium; species Cichorium intybus. Next base: position 19,627,916 of record CM042009.1, read on the forward strand.
AATCTCACTATTCGTTAAGTGCTCGTCCATGAATGGATTGTAATCCGTTAAACTATCTATAAGTGGATCTAAAAAAAAAAAAAAAATTCAACCATCTACAGTAGATGCGACCTTTCGACTACCCAAAGTGCTATTTTTTTCAACATTCACTGCTTAACTCCGATAAGGACAGGGAAAACGAAAAGACTCTTTATAAAATAAAAAAAAAATTCTCCTGAAAGTGGAAATAATTCAAAGAACGTTTAATTAAATAATATCATAATAATGGATTAGAACCTACTCACCTGGCGTATATACAGCTCGTGGTCCACCTGTATCTTGCATATTTTATTCCTCTTATGCGTATCAGCTATAAAATGACATTACAAACATACATACATATACATACATACATATACATACATATATACATACATACAGTACCGCCTATCATCCTCAGACCGATGGTCAATCTGAGAGGACAATTCAAACATTCGAAGATATGTTGAGGGCGTGTGTCTTAGATTTCGGAGGAAACTGGGACTCTCATTTACCGTTGGTGGAATTCTCCTATAATAACAGTTATCATTCTAGCATCGGGATGCCACCATTTGAGGCATTGTATGGCCGTAAATGCCGATCTCCTATTTGCTGGCATGAAATTAGGGAGTCTCACGTAATTCGCGCAACAGTGGATTCTCCAATCGTTGGTCCTGAGCTTATCCAGGAAACAACCGACAAAATCACTCAGATTCGCAATAACCTTCTCACAGCTCGTAGCCGACAAAAGAGTTATGCCGACAAGCGACGCAAACCGCTTGAATTTATCGTGGGTGACATGGTCATGTTAAAAGTATCCCCATGGAAAGGTGTGGTTCGATTTGGACGCAAGGGTAAATTGGCACCACGCTACGTAGGCCCGTTTAAGATCCTGAAAAGGATCGGACCAGTAGCCTATGAGTTGGATCTACCAACAGAGCTTCAGAAAGTTCACCCACTATTTCATATAGCTAACCTCAAAAAGTGTTTAGTAGACGAGAACATTCATGTTCCTCTCGAGGATATCCAAATTGACGAGACAATGCAATTTATCGAGAAACCCTTGGAAATTGCCGACCGGAAGGAAAAGCAACTCAAAAGAAGTCGCATTCCCCTGGTCAAGGTCAGGTGGCAGTTGGCACGTGGACCCGAGTATACATGGGAGCGTGAGGATCATATGCGTACCAAATACCCGCATCTTTTCTCTTAAGGTACTTTCTTATTAAATTTCGGGACGAAATTTCCTAAAGTAGGGGAGACTGTGACATCCGCCTAAAATGGATTCGGGTCAACCCAACCCAATTGGAAATCTAATAAACCCTAATCGAGATTACTTGACGCTAATAGGATCAAAACTCATACACTACGTTATAAATTGATGTTAATAGCAATATAGCATAGTATAACGTTATAACTATAATCAAATTAAATTATGATACCATATTATAATCAAATAAAAGTATAATTCTCTAATTAAATTAAAAGAATCAAACTTGAATGCTATAATTAAACTTCAAATCAAAGTAGATTGTTATAATCAAATAATAACCTATTTTTTTATAAAACTCTATTTTTATAAACACTACATTAAATTTTATAAAAATCTTAAGATGCTTGTGCTAGTGGAAAATTATGAAGACCACCAAAAGCCAAAAAATATTCCCATGGTCTCCCACTCACACCTCCCATCATCTTTCCTTTCCTTTTTCTCTCACCACATTATTCTCATCACCACTCAAACCCTCTCTATTCTTTCTCTCACTCTCAACCTCGAAATTTCTCCAAGAAAGCTTCATTTTCCAGCCAAGAACAATCCCTCATACTCAAATCTTCATCCCTCTTGAAGCATTCCTCAAGGTATGTTGTTAAAAGTTTCAAATTCATACATGAAACAAATTAAATCCACCAAAATATCTAAAACTCATTTTATGTATAAACCTGATTTTTCTCAGAATTCCATTAATAAAATAAGAAGTTCTGGAAATTTTTAGAAATTAACTCATTTTTATCGAATTATTATAATTATTGCACTAAAATAGGGCAATAATTCATATAAAATACTTTTTGTATTCAATAAATTCTGAGAAAATTATGGGATGACCCATAAACTGAGAAAACATAATTTATAAAGTTTCATGCATTTATATTACTGTTTGATGCTTATTTTGTATTTTATTTTGTTGTAGATAAATAAATTGCAAAATATAGTTATGTATGTTAAAAACTAGATTTTATATTTTTCGCACCTTATTCACATATTAAAGACTCCATGACTAAATTTACAGATTTTTGTAAGAATGTTTCCTTATTTTTCCTGATTTAATGTTTATTTAATGGTTTAAATTGATAATAAATAGCTACACATGTCCAAAAATTATAACACCTTATCAGAATATCATATATAACATGGTAATCATAAATAGAAAGTCTAATTAATTTCTCTTAATATTTTCCTATTATTTATGATTTTATTGATTAGTTAATAATGAAAAACATAAGAAATACTTCCCTTAGTCCAAAATATCCAAAATATTTACAGTAGGCTCAATATAATGTTAGAAAACTATGGTTAATTTTCCAGAATTTTTAGGGATCATTTATTATTTTTCCCGAATTTTGTTGTTGTTTAATCATTAAAATACTAAATAAATACTAACGCAGTTAAGAAAAATATGAAAATTTTACAGTAATTACTATTTTATGAAATAATTATTTTCTGATAATTTCATAATGTTTCATTACTGTTTAGTATTTAAAACCATTTTCCTAAATATCTAAGCATGTAAAAAAGCATTTTAATGATTATTTCATATAAATAATTGTTTATAATATATAAAATCTGTAAATACTTATAATTTGACTAGTTATTATTTTAATAAGAAATTATTAAAATATTTCCTAAAGTGAAAATATAAATTAATTAAGCAAAGTAATTAATTCAATTTAAAATTCATTTAACATATAAATACATTAATATGCAAAACAAAATTTGGATAATTGTTAATTCATCCAATATAATAATATGTGTCTAAATTATTTTTATTAATACTATATTCCCATTTATCGATTCCTATACCAAAACTACTAATTATAATAGGTTCCACGTCGTTTTGACCCGAGCCGTTTATCGTACAACACGCGCATTCCTTATTGGACTAATGTGAGTAATCTACCCCATATTTTATAATTTTCAATACTTTTGGGGTGTATCATGTGGTTCTAATATGTTTTCAACTTCATTTTATTATTTTATCACAATTGAGACATTGTTGGGGACATTTATACTTGAATCATTATTTGTATAATTATTGTTTGTTTACGCTACATGTACTTGTAGTGCATTATCATTTTAGTCTAATCTCCATGACTATGCCCGTATTCTTGAGGTACGTTATGGACAATAATAGCGCTATTGGGTTGACCACCCCGCCTTGGGACGCTAAGGTGATTGATTGCACGTGGTTGAGTGTGTATGATGATTAGATGCTCCATCCTATATATATACTTATATGTATATATAGGGTGAGGACTTATTGTTGTTGTTATCATTTGTTAATCAATTTTTGATTTATAAATTGTTATCTCAATAACACTTGTTTGCCAACTTCAAAAGAAAACAAATTTCAAATTATTCAAAGTCACAATTTTCGTTAATAAAACTAGATTACTCACCAACTCTCGTAGTTGACCTGTTTTTACCCATGATGCAGATTTGAAGAATGAAGTTGATGAAAAGTAGGGTGTACCTTAGAAACCCACAATACTATTTAAATTTCATGTAATAAATGTTGTTGTATTTGGATTTGTATTTGTATGTTGTGGATTTTGTTTGCATACTTAGTACTTAATTGAATCTAATCATATTATAACATAGTTGTCATGAGACTTTGAACAATATATCACGCCTTGATCGATTCCGCCACGGATCTGGGTGTGACATCTAAGGCTTATCAGTTAATCATCTGGAAACTATAAATAGGGATCCCTGGCACCACATTGATTTCGCCAATTCTCATATTACTCTCTCTGGATTTCGTGACCTCTCTCCTCTGGCTTGGGTGTGACTTTCATTTGAGGCAGGATAATTTTGCTGCTCAGCTTCCAAGAAATAAAGGTTGGTTTTTCTGTTTTGATCTTTAGTTTCTTTTTCTGGCCTCTAAGTTTTTTTGTTATATGTTCAATTAGAAGAAAACATAGATCCTTATAGGTTGCATGTGAACTTAGGTTATTTAGTTCTTGGTTTGCAGAAAACCTTTCAGAAGGATGTAAGGATGTCCCACTGAGGAGAAAAAGGAAAACATCTGAGAGGATACTATTGCAAAAGCATAAAAAGGTTGTGAATCACAAAGACGGTGGTTCTTCAGCTGCTAATCCAGTCAACTTGGAGTAGTAGCTTAGATATAAGGGGGTGTAGTGGAGATGGTATAGGTTGCCACTTTTATAAACTCTTTTTGGCATTTGGGTAAATATATATGAAGGGGGCCTAATGGGGATGGTATAGGTTTCCGTTTTTGTAATCTTTTTTTTTTGGCATTTGGGTACATGTATATTGCAGCATACATCCGGTTGTTCTTTGTTACCATTTACGATGCCTCTTTTGTACTTTTTAAGGCAGTTTGGTACAAATGGATGTCTGCTACATATTGATAGTATGTAATTAAACTTTATGCGATGAATACGCCCCCATTATTATGTTAAGTTAAATATGTAACTTGGTTTCATAAACCCCCTTATTAAGTTAAGTTAAATTTGTAACTTGAAAACCAACTAGTATATTTTCATATTGGATTTCATTCCACTGGATTCCACAAAATACATTGAAAGTGATATGATTACAAACACACTACTTATGATCTTATTACAAACACACTACTTAAAACATTCAAAACCTCCTAAAACAATGACTATCAAAACAACCAACTAAAACAACCCTAATTTCACTACATCTTTGATACTACTAAAACAAGCATAAACAATATAGCTACCAACAACCCTACAATCATCTGCATCAACGCCACCATCTGTCTCTACTCTGTATTAGGTATGTGTTCTTTTGAGTCTTTCAAATCTTGTTCATCATCAATTACCCATTTGAATAACCCACAATTGCCTCTAGGTACCTACAAAATAACGAAGGTTAGGGCAGCCCCAATTACATGAAATGTTCATTGTTACCTTATATTTAGGGCACCCCAAAAATTTCTTTCCCGTGTTATTTGGTGTGCGTGAAATAGAAATAGGGCAAACATCACCACGATCGCATGTAACACATCCCCTCTTCTTGCGTACTGAAACCCCGCTCGAGCTTAATTTTACTGAGGATGTTGACATTCTTGCGTGAGAGAACAAAGACGACCCCAATCCTATAACTTTCGAATGAGAATGACGTTGGATACGAAAAACGTTATAAAGGGTTGCCTTCATGTTTTTTTGCCATATTGGACCCCACTAGGAGTCCACGTATATGCCAACTCAGCTTTAGTGTTCACGTATGCATTTCATTAGACATGGGTAACCGTCTATATGGTGTAAAAACGGGTATATGGCATCAATGAACATATTTATTAAAACATCCGACTTTAATGAACCCAAAATGCCCAAAAGGGTAAAACCACACATTTTCTGCAAACTTAAGGGCTTTTGTGATATTATATATATATATATATATATATATATATATATATATATATATATATATATATATATATATATATATATATATATATATATATATATATATATATATATATATATATATATATATATATATATATATATATATATATATAATATTAGGATTAAATGTGGAATGTAAGCATTGTGTGAATGTATGACCGAATATGGAGCATCCGATCGAAATGATCAATGATGTTGATTAAAGTGTCTAATTGTAAATTTATATCAATTAATTAATCAGATTTTATAATTAAACCTTTATAAAGGGTATTTTAGTATATTAAAAAATATTTAAAAAATACCCTATTTATCTTATAATTTTATAGGAATTATATTTATTATGTATATATCTTATTATATAAAATTTATAAATGTATTACGTGATAAATAATAACTGCAAATAAAAAAATGCAGGTTCATACATATTATGATAACCACATGATACATTGTCATTCTTAAAGAATATAACATTATTCTTGAAAAATACACTATCATTCTTAAAGAATATGAGTGTTTTTATATCAAGGGTATAAACATAATGACAACTACATTAGGAAAGAATAGGAATATACATTTTGAAAGTTACAATTTATTATTCAAATAATACACAAATTCTTTAATAATACACTTAATTGTTAAAAGAATACACTTATTATTGACATAATAAACTACCATTCTCAATATAAGCATTATTGAAGAATTTAAGTATTCTGAAAATATGGCTGGAAGAGTGCAATTTTTGAAGAATTATGGAATGAACATAAATGAATTAAGTACGTATTTTTGAAGAATCCAAGCATTCTGAAAAGTAAGAACTTGTGTAAGATAAGTTGTTTTAACAAACCTTCGTTATCAAAATCAACCTCACCGTCTGGATAAACTGTTTTTTTAAATTGAAATTGCCTGTAATAACAGTATTCTAGTGTTTCAAAAGACCACATTCTTTGTCCTAGTATTTCATTCTTTAAGAATGCAAAAACCCTGTTCATCATCTACTAACGAACACAACCAGAAAATCAGAAGAAGGACCAGCCAAAAACTATATATATATATATATATATATATATATATATATATATATATATATATATATATATATATATATATATATATATATATATATATATATATATATATATATAGAAAGGTTTTATGCAAATCTATGAACTAAAACCCTAAGTTCACATGCAACCTATAAGGATCTATGTTTTCTATCTTTGAACATATAAAAAATTCCTAAAGGCCATAAGAAAAATTACTAAAGAAAATAATTCAGAAAAACTAACATTTAGAATTTATTGGAAGCAAAGCAACAAAATAATCTTGCCTCAAATGAAGTCACACCCAAGCAAAGGAAGTAGGTCATGAAAAGTTCCAGAGAGATCGGGTCAAAAAATGGCACAGGCTAATGAGGTCTAGGGGTCCCTACTTATAGGCTACCAGATAACTCTAAGAGATAAACCTCATTTGAATTTCAAACTGAGATAAACCTTATCTTTAAGCTATTTTCCAGATTACTGATACGCACGCCGCGGCTCATACACATGTGCGTCGCATGTGTCCAATTCAACTATTGAGTTGGAACAAAGTTAGCCCCTGTCCTCTTGATTAATCTAATTAATGCCACAAAAATTAATCCAATTAATTTTTGATTAATTATTAATCAAATAATACTATTTCTAATTAATACATTATCTCCATAATATATTAACAAACTATCTTTTATTTCTATTGATTTATTAATCATATAATAAATCAATATTTCTCTTTACTGAACTTTCTACCAAACCTCCAGCTATGAGGGCAACCCAAATGGACTTTGCTACTATTAATTAGGTAAATACAAATTATTAGTCATGACTTAGACACCTAATCCAACAGTCTCCCACTTGGATTAGTCTTTGACTATAATTACTAATTTAGCCTCTAACTAATCAGCAACCTGTAGCTTCCTAGAAACTGCTGTCGAACTCTGACCCAGTCAGTTCTGTCCATAGATAAGTGATCATATGATCCTCCATCCAACAATATATTTTTCAGACTCAAGACATGGATTAAGATCAATCTCGGTATGATTCTCTGTTTCCCGATTTCTGATTTGCATATGACTTTAAGACTACTAATTGAACTCATCAATTCAGACCTGGTTGGCCAACACATTGAGTCAACTTCAAAATCATCGGGAGGCCTACAGATATTTGTTTCCCGTCAGGGTTAAGGGACGAATAAGCTTCGACTCATATGCTTATAACTTTTACCAGACAAATCACTCACAACAACACGTTTTATAATATCGAGTTACCGATGCGTTTTCATATTATCAAGGAACAACCGCCTTGCAAATTATAACTCATATGTGTCTACTTCAAGATCATAAAATATTATCGTCTCAACATTGCTCGTGATATAATCCATGAAGCAATCTATTGAGCATGGGTTTATCCAATACTCAAATCTCTATTTCTAAGTACTCATGAACGTTGTAGTAATCATATTGTTATGTCTAACTCCTTAGACAATCTAAAAACCAATTCATGACAGTCTTCGTTCATACTTACTCCCTAAAAGTCTGAGCGACTGTGGACATTTGAATAATCCAATTACTCAGGAAGTAAACATGCAAAATGAAACACAATGATAAACTATTGACAAATAGCAGTAAACAATACTCATTAATAAATCTCTATTATTAAATTACCAAAGTCAATTACATTTACATTGTTACAAGTTTCAAATCTTATCTAATTACAAAAACTAATATCATCTCTCAATCCTATGCTCCTAGCATGCTGATTGTGCTTAATCCTACTCAGAGCCTTTGTCATGGGATTTGCAGGATTATCTTCTGATGATACCCTCTTTACAATGAGGTGACCTTCTTCTACTCTATGTCTGATATAGTGGTACTTTCTGTCGATATGCCTGGACTTTCCATGGTCTCTCGGTTCCTTTGTTAAATCAACCGCTCCTTCGTTATCACAGAACAGTTCCATGGCCTCCTGAATACTCGGGACTACTCCAAGTTCACCAATAAAGTTCTTCAGCCTAGCCGCTTCCTTTGACGCTTCACTCGCTGCTATGTACTCTGATTCGCACGTAGAATCAGCCACTATCTCTTGCTTGGAACTTTTCCAAGTAACTGCTCCCCCATTCAAAAGGAATACCCAGCCCGACTGAGACCGACACCATGTTCTTTGTCCTTCGTAGATACTTGAGTATATTCTTGACAGTTATCCAATGCGCCCTTCCAGGGTTTCCCTGGTACCGACTGACCATGCTCAAAGTAAAGGCCACGTCAGGGCGAGTACACGTCATAGTGTACATGATCGAACCTACAGCCGAAGCGTAAGGTACCCGACTCATGTCTTCTATCTCCTCGTTTGTACTCGGACTTTGAGTCTTACTCAACTTTGCATTACTCTGGATAGGTAGCTCTCCCTTCTTGGAATTTTCCATACTAAACCTCTTTAGTACCTTTTCCGAGTATGTACTCTGACTAAGTCCAATTAGTCTTTTCTTCCTATCTCTCAATATTCTTATCCCGAGAATATAGGCAGCTTCTCCTAGGTCTTTCATGGCGAAACACTTCCCAAGCCAAGACTTGACATCTCGCAAGGTTGGAATGTCGTTTCCCATGAGCAGTATGTCATCAACATACAGCACCAGAAAAGTGACTATACTCCCACTAGCCTTGACATATACGCAGGACTCTTTGACTTTCTCATGGAAACAAAGATTCCAGCTGCGAGAAGCTTGTTTCAATCCATAGATCGATTTCTCAAGCTTACACACCTTATCAGGATACTTTGCATCGACAAAACCCTCTAGACGATTCATGTAAACATCCTCAGTCAACTTCCCGTTAAGGAAAGTGGTTTTGACGTCCATCTGCCAAATTTCATACTCATGAAACGCAGTTATGACTAGCATAATCCTAATAGACTTTATCTTGGCCACTGGTGAGAAGGTCTCGTCATAGTCAACCCCCAGGGTTTGAGTAAAGCCCTTCGCAACCAGTCTTGCCTTAAAGGTGTGTGTTGGATTAGGTGTCTAAGCCATGACTTTACAACTATATTTATCTTGTTAATTGAAGCAAAGTCCATTTGGGTTGCCCTCATAGCTGGAGGTCAGGATAGAGTTCAGTAGAGTAAAAGGTTGATTTATTAATTGTTTAATAAATCAATAGAATTAATTAAATGGTTTATTAATATATTTAAGTGCTAATATATTAATTAGAAACCATAATAATTAATTGAGATTTAATCTAGAATTAATTGGATTTAATTTAGTGATTAAATTACTTGATTAAAAGTGTGAGGACTAGTTTGTATTTATTTAATAGTTGAATAACTGGCAAAGAGAAGTCCAGGGGCCAAAAGTGGCGCCACCCTTGGAGGATTCTCTAGGGTTGGCGAAAACCCTAATTAGGGTTTAGGGATCTGGTCCAAGTGGTCAACAGGCTTGCCCACTTGGAGGCTCCTTAGGGTTTCAGGTGTAACCCTAGGAGGCTATAAAAGGAATCCTCTGGCTCCCCATTATTCACGCCAACTTCAACCAAGATTACTCTGCTGGACTGTCTTCTCCATTGCTGTGGGTATGATTTGCATCTGAGGCAGGACACTTGTGCTGCTAGCTTCTAGAACAAGATTCAAAGGTTGGTTCTTCTGATTTGAACTTTAGAATTAATTGTTGGCCTTTAGATATTAGTTTATTATCTTCATAGAAGAAAACATAGATCTTTATAGGGTGCATGTGAACCATAAGCAATTTTTGTGTTCATTGTTTGCTAGAAAAGCCTTCAGTGGTATCAGAGCTTAGGCTGTTTTCTTGTGTTTGATATAAACTGCTTAATCTATGTTTGCCTTGAGTGTTTTTGTGAAAAAACCTCTTGGAATAGCCTCAATTTCGTGGCTTAGGCTAGGGTTTCCTAACCCTAGCCGCCACCCCTTATTTCCCCTTGATTTGCTTGATTTACTTGCCTTTTATAAGTAGGTTGTTATTTTTGGTAACTGTATCTATTAAGTAACTAGAACTCTTATTTTTGGCTTGTAATTTTCGAAATTTGTGGGGCCTTAAATAGATAAAATTAATTTGATTAATTTATAATATCTATCTTAGATTTAATTAATTTAATTAATTGTTAATTAAAAGATCAATTAAATCAGCTTAAGGAATTAATTTAAATTTTCAAAAATTGTTTAAAAATTTGCGAAAATTATGATTAAATTAATTCTAAAATATTTTAATAAGATTAAAATATATCTTATATATTTATGATTAAAAGTTAATTATTTATATATAAAAAAATTGGTTAGTCTTACCGCTAGTAGGCCTCATTCATAAAACTGTCCTATAAAGAGGGTATAAGGCGACTGCCTATAAAATGGCAGTCTAATGGGTATCTACTCTTACCCACCGCTCTCCTGGTCAGTCGAGTGTCGTTAGCCGAACGGGTTTGATAGAACCGCTAAGCCTCTTAAAAGTATAATGCTATAATTGAAAGTACTAGAACTTTGAACAAAACCCAATCTAGTTACTTTAGGTTAAAAAATGTGAATTGGCGCTAATCCATGGAATTGCACATTGCAATTTGCGGAACGTTGGTGGAGCGTGTGTGGTTTACCGGGACACCAACTGGGGTCCACAAAGACTTGCAATGGGTTTCTCGATTTTGTCATTATTAACGGAGCGTGTGTGGTTAACCGGCACGTTAATTAGAGATGGCAATCGACTTCGAGAGTACCAAGCTAATTTGCATGGTTATTCACACCCGGTTTGTGATCCTCGGCATCCCAGTCACAAACAGTGGGGCACATCCGAAACTAAACATGCCATTGAACAGTTCAATGTGTCTCAACAGATCTAGGAATTTCATAAGATGAAATTGATAAGTGCATTATCTACCTTAATGACCATTATGTTGTGATTACGGCATCCCTCTTCACACCATAGTTGGGGTATTTTGGGTCCTATCCTTAATAAATAATATATTGGGTAATTATTTAAAAGGACAAATGAAACTAATAAAATTCTGGTTATTGTAGATGTCTGAATCAAGTGTCTATTCTCCTCCCTCTCCTCCTTCACCCATTTCTGAGAGCATCAGAAAGCACCTGCTAAATATGGAAAGGCTGACTGGCCTTAACTATATGGTATGGCTTCATAAATAGAGAATAGTTCTCTGTTTTACTAGCAAGCCATATCTGACTAAGTGTCCGCTCCCCAGAGCATGACATCACACAGTAGCTTGTGATGAGCATGACTCCTTGATTGTTAAGTCAAGGAAAGTTCGTTACCTAATACTATTGATCATTGACCCCGAGTTCCACAGGAATTTAGAATTCCTGGGGTCAGATAAGTTAACACAGCTAGTTGTGGAAAGGTTCCATGAACTGGTTGAGAAAGGACGAGCTAAGATCTTCAAAGAGTTTGAAGTGTGCAGGAAGTAGCACCAGTTCACATGTTCTCAAGACTAAGAGACACATAGGTGAACTGTATAAATTTGGTCCCCTTTTGATCGGGAGTTAAAGCATTAACTCGACTCGCTGATCCGTTCATCCTGATGTACAGGAAGGGAAACCAGATAAGACAATCATGGATATGCATTTAATGTTGACTCTGTATGAGTCGTTCATAGAGAAGCATAGTTCCATTGATTCATCTGCTTCAGGATTGAGTCCAGTAATAGGACACATCAAGAAATGATCCAGATCGTCTGGACCGGTTCCTCGATGGTTCAAACTGGGAATCCATAGGGTGGGACACAGTCACGGAAAGATTGGAAAATGCTCCGAAGCCGAACAGTTTGGCAACTCAGGAATATCTTAAAACTCAGAACACCTGATCCTTAGTTCCTTGATACAGGATGTGTTTCTCATATTTGCTTTGTATGCATGGACTCTGTAGGATGTGGGATGTTGTTGCATAGGAGCATATTCAGATTGGATCTGAAGCTCATGCAGTTTTAGAGTTTAGTTAGATATTGGAATCATGTTATTAGCTTATCAGATGCGTATGACATTGCCTATCATATAATACATTGTTCAAGGATTTTATTTTAATAAAATTGTCAATTTTCTTTTAACACATGTTGTTTGAAATATCCTTGAAATGTTGTATGATTGTGTTGAATGCATGATTAGTAATAACTTGAATATTGATACATCCAAAGTGTTTGGATCTTAGGAATTGTGCTCATTATGATTGTTAAAGTAAATATTATAAGAATCAATTCAACCAAAGGTCCAGTTGGACGGGACTTTGGAATCATTTGACTTAGAGTCACATGATGAATTGAGTTATTAATGTGTTAAGAAATGAATCAACCAAAGATCCAGTTGGACAGGACTTTGGAATCATTTGACTTAGAGTCAGATGATGATTAAGTTCTTTATAAAGCACATGTGGCAAGAAATGAATCACCCAAAGATCCAAAGGATAGGATTTTGGAATCAGTTGACTTAGAGTCAACTGAAGATTGCAAATCTTGTACAGAATTAACAAAGTCATAAGTTTACATAGAGATGTAAAAGAGATTGAGATTAGAAGCAACGAACACATCAGTTGCTGTGTATTGCTCGAATCTCCGAATAGAACACAATTGGTTGTACTTCACAATATTTGTCAGTCGGTATGACGAATATGGCTTTACTTATCAGAATAAGCGATTGGATTGAATCCTTGAATAGTTCAAGGACTTCAAAGGAAGTACAAGACCCACAGAACCTGAGTGACAAAATAAACTGGGAAAATGTTTCACAGTTTATTCCCTTCCAAGAACATTAATAGTTATAATGTGTCTTAGGGAAGATGATGGAGCACTGGTCGAAACAGTTCGATCCTCAATGTATGAGATACATTGCAAATTAGTTTCCGATACATTGAATACTAAACTAGTCAGACCATATTCCAACCACATCTTCGACTAAGTAGGTTTTGCAGACACTGTCTGAAATGTAAAGCTGGGATTGTCCCACTTGTACATTAAAGGTCCAGGGTCTTGTAGTGTTCGTCCGAACCACATGACTAGCCTGAACCTAATCAGAAATGTCGTTTCACTAGCTGTCCCACTGTACCTGGAAAAGAAAGAGCTCTTTTTGAAAGAACTCATATTCTAAGGAGACAGTGGGAGTTGGGACTGTCCTGAATGAGTTCAGGATTAGCCAAGTGAAATAACCTTTAGTCACCACTAGGCTTAGAGCAGAAATCAGATTTCTGTTTTAATACTGACATAACCTTCTCTTGACCAATAGTACTGATCACCGTCATAAGTAGTTATGATCGGGGTGACATACCGAATAGTGGTAAAACACTATAGTTGGTACGGATTTTCAATCCGACTACTTGGAAGCATTGGTGAGCCCGGTTGCTGCCAATTAAGAGAACTTTAGGACGAGATACAGCCCATGTGACAGTTTGATTGATTTTACAACTGGTCTTAAAAACCAGTGGGAGTAATCATCAAAGGAAACCAACATGGACAGAAACATACCTTCAGAACATCTGGTTGAGTAAGACGATACTCAAAGTCAAGTAATTGACTTCGAGAGAAGCGCTCTCAATAGAAGATGAAATCCGAAAGGATACTGCATATTGTATGTCGTTAGTGGAGCGCGTGTGGATCGCCGGCACACTAATAGGGACTCACAAAGAATATGTCAGTATAAAGGTACATGGGCCCGGGATTTCCCCGCGGGCATCTCGCAAGAAAGGATATTCAGATTCTCAAAATATGCCAAAGGATTGGATTTTGAGAAGGGGCTGAAAGATTTCCATTAAGATGTCAGAAAGGTTTGGATTCTCAAAATGTGCCATAAGCTCTGGATTTTGTGAATAGTCCATAACCGTGTCAAAGCCAGTGGGAGTATTGCTGTTATCTATCTCAATATGTGTGTTACACACTGTTTTTAGGAAATGTCTCTTTTCATTACAAAGTGTAATGACTTGGTGTTAAGAGACAGATCACTATGAAAGACTTAATAATGATACGACATGCTCGGGTGGTTACAAACGTCTATGAGATAGATCGAAACTCTGCCAAAATGATCTTGATGAGACTCAAGATGCATTGCCTAGGAAATAGTTTTCTATCATTGCAAAGTGTAATGATTTGGCATGAGAGATATAAAGAAGGTGCATCATGCTCAAATAATCCATAGACATCTATCAGATAGATGTTGTCATCAGTATAGACCTTGTAACACCCCTTTCTCAAAACCATTTTAATACAGTTTACTTTACATTATATTATACAACTCGTGACTATGAAAAAGTCACTTAAATTTTTTCCTTTAACAAACTTTATACTGAAAGGGTATTACAGACTCAATACAGAAACCATAATTTAAACTTACTGTATACACTGGTCCCAACTTCCTCTTCAGCTCCTCTCACCTAAGTACATAGCATTAAAAAAAATAATAAACGTGAGACATAAAGCCTCGTGAGTGATATGGGTTTAGACCCAAAACTTTTCTGCTTTAAAACTTGGAATATAAGCAAGTAAACTACTAGAACTTATTTCATAATAAATCTCAAATCTCTTTTCTTTTCTATCTTCAAAACTCAAAAATACTTTCTTTCTCAAAAACTGCTTTCTTTTTATCAAAACTGTATTCTTTTTCAAAAACTACTTTCTTTTACCAAAACTGTATTCTTTCTCAAAACTGATTTCTTTCTTTAAAAACTGCTTTCCTTCTTATAACTGCTTTCTTTCTCATTTACTTGTGACCAATTGAAACTCATGAATTAATTTAGTTTAATTCATTCTACTAGCTCCCCTCACGGGACAGAACAGATCCGCCCGCTAGGTTATGCTCATTCTGTCTCCCCTTTGTGACTTGGAACGAATTCAAGCACAAGGGTATACTAAGCTAGACAACTACTTCGCGACGGGAGGTACCATCCCAGTAGTGTCTTCTGATCTCCCGATTATGTGGGTGATCCTAGTCCGGACAACTAACTCTTACTACTTTCTTTGCTTTGGTTCTTATCTTTTCACTTTCTTTATTTTATCTCAAATTGGTCAAATATGGACACAATTTCAAAGCAAACTCAAACTTTAACTCTTTGGCTCATACTCTTGAAAATCACTTTAAAACTAACTTCAAAATCTTTAGCTCTCATATGGAGCTTCTTTAAAAACTTTACAAACTATACTTCTTTTAAAAACTAAACTTCTTTAAAGCTTCTTTAAAATCTCTTTTAAACACTTAGCTCTTGGAGCTACTTTCAAAACTGTTTCCAAACTTTAGTATTTAAAAACATTTGGAAATCTCATACTTTTCTGAAAATATCATTTTGCTATGTACTAGAAAAAATCCTCATAAAACTCACCTTGATGTTGCTACAAGTCTCTAAGCCTCTCGTATTCCTTTTCCTTTCCCGTGCTCAATGGTATTTGAAGCACCACCTATACAAGTATCATGTATAAATACTCAATATAATTAACTCTATAGTTCTAAAGTCTCATATGACACAATTCCAGGT
This sequence comes from Cichorium intybus, assembly GCA_023525715.1. NCBI lineage: Eukaryota > Viridiplantae > Streptophyta > Magnoliopsida > Asterales > Asteraceae > Cichorium > Cichorium intybus. The sequence continues at coordinate 19,644,098 of CM042009.1, forward strand.
TATAACAAATGTATAACCATTAATAAACTCGTTTTATAGTTTTTCTCCGAAATACACGTATTTTGCTACAGTACCCCCGAGGGGTCGTATTTCAGTTCCGACACTTTTCCATGAAGTCTTCTACTATATTAGACTTGTATTTCAAATTTGAAGTTAATTGGACAAGTCTAGCTCAAATTCTAAAAATCAAGTTTTGACATAAACTTGAAGTTTAGCCACTGCCGCTACAGTGACTTTTCCGCAAGGTCGGATTACGGATTTGACAATTCCCGACATGTTCTCATACCATTTTAGGGTTATGGCTAAAATTTCAGACCAAACGGACATGTCTAGCTATGGTTTCTAGCATTTGAAATTTCTAACATTTTTGGTCCCTGTCTGAGGGCGCACCGCGCCTGGCTCAGGGCGCACCCCGCCCAGATCTTGGGCGCACCGCGCCTAGCGCCTGGGCAGTGTCCTGATCAGTCGTGATTTATGCACTGTAGCATGCAGTTTTGACATTTTAAGTCCTTAATCCAGGTCTTAATCATATGTGGTTTGTTCTAGGACCAAAACCCTTGACTAATAACAAGTTTTAAGCCACTAGAAACACCTTAATCACAACAATTCATGATTTAGGGTTCTTGAGCAACTTTTCAATTTCTCAACAATAGCAACCTACTTTGCTATTTTTAAGATATGTTCTTACTACATGAACATGTTTAAGCCCAGAAATCATATACACTTCATGGATTATGACTGAAATTACAGATTTCAGTCCACTCCATGGAAACTCATCAAGAACACACAAAAGCTTGGGTAGAAACTTCAATTACTAACCTTGTTTACTTTGGAATCACCAATTCCAACCTTTCTCTTGATTCCTTGGTAACAATTCTTGAGCCTCTGCTTCTTCTCCCGTACTCTCTCTCGCTCTCTCTAGCTCTCTCTGGACACTTCTATTAGGTTCTTACATAATGGAGGAAATAACTATCTTATAATATATATATATATATATATATATTTAATTTTATAAAAACTTTGCATTTTGGTCCTTAGCCTTCCAATTCCTTTACAAAGATGGTCCAAAAGTCATAACTTAACCATTTATGCTTCATTAACTTCCAACTCAACATTTTCTTGACATTTTTGGTCATTTCCATGACAAATGACCATTTTGCCCTTTTCGGTCATATATGACTATTCATGCGGTAAAACTCCAAATTTCATATAATCTTTTATTTCTTATATTATTATTTTACATAATACATGTTATTTTACACACTAGTCTTATAACGTGTCAAAAGACCGTTTTACCCTTTTACAACTTTTTTGCGGGTTCTTACAGTCACCCCTCCTTAAGCGGATTCCGTCCTCGGAATCTTTTCGTAATCTGTGAAATTCAGATATCTTCTCTTCATTTCTTCCAGCGTCTCCTAAGTTAGGTTTGACCCTAACGTGTGCTTCCACTTGACTAGTACAAGGTCAATCTCCTTGTTTCTTAGCTTCTTAGTCTGCATTTCTAGGATTGTCTCAGGTTCTTCAATCAATCTGTTAGAAGTCTCCACCCTTAAGTCTGTATAATGTATAACTAGCTCTTCTTTTCCAAAATACTTTTTCAGATAGCTTACATGAAAGGTATCATGTATTCCACTAAGTTCTGATGGTAACTCAGTTTGAATACTTGAAATCTAACTCTTTTCAGAATTTTAAAGTGTCAAATATATTTTGGACTCAGCTTTCCTCTTTCATCAAATCTGACTACGCCCTCTCACGGCGATACTTTTATCATTACTAAACCATCTTCTTGTAAATCATTCGGCTTTTTCTTTAAATTGGAGTAACTCTTCTGTTTGACCTGTGCTATTTTCATGGTAGCTTAAATCACTCCAGTCTTCTCATTGGTCACTTTAAAAATCTATGGTCTTGTAAGCTTAGTCTCACTCGCCTCCACTCCGTATAAAGGAGTTCTACACTTCCCACCATACAATGCCTCAAAGAGTGACATTTTAATATTAGAATGGTAGCTGTTGTTATATGCAAACTCCACTAGAGGCAGGTGTTCATCCCAACTACCTCCAAAACTCATCCCACACAATCGTAACATGTTTTCTACTGTCTGAATCGTTCGTTCACTCTGACCATCCGTTTGTGGATGATTCGCTATACTTAGCTGAATTCTCGTCCCCGTTTTATCTTGTGAAGCTCTCAAAAAGTTAGAGGTAAATCTGGGGTCTCTGTCTGACACGATAGACAACGGTGCACCATATCTTCTTAACACTTCAGCTATATACAACTGGGCTAACAGCTCCAATGGAGTAGTTTCTTTTTATGGCTAGAAATAGTGCACTTTTGGTCAACCGGTCTACTATGACCCATATGCTATCATAACCTCTTCTCGTTCTCGGTAATCCGACAATTAAGTCCATGGTTACATCTTCCCACTTTCCGGCTGGAATGTGTAATGACTGAGCATCTCCATGCGGGACCTGATGTTCCGCCTTGACTTGTGCACAAATAACACACTTGGAGATGTACTTAACTATCCTCTTCTTCATTCCAGGCCACCAGTACTGTCTTCTAAGATCTTGATAAGTCTTGGTATTCCCTGGATGTATGGAATACTTTGACTTATGCGACTCTTCTAGAATCAGCTTCCTCAAACCTCCTACTTCCGGTACCCAATTGCGGGTTCTAGAAATCTTTAGCTCTTGTCTACTTATCTCAAACTGCATGTCTTCCTCGTTTCTCATCTCTCAAGTCTATGCTTTTTCCAACTTTTTGTTGGACTGCTTTAATCTGTTCTATAATACTGGACACTAGTTATATGCGTATCAATCTTGCATTGATTCTTTTCTCTGAAACTTTTCTACTCAATGCATCTGCTGCTACACTTGCTTGCCTGAATGGTATACAATCTCGCAAACATAATCACTGGTCACTCTAACCATCTTTTCTGTCTTATGTTCAGCTCTATTTGAGTGAACACATACTGCAAACTCTTGTGATCAGTGAATAGCTTGCGCTTTGTTCCATACAGGTAATGCCTCCAATTACAAGGCAAATACTATTGCTACTAGCTCTATATCATAAGTAATATACTTTGTTTCTAAGGCTTTCAACTATCTGGGAACATATGCTATACTCTTACTCCTCTGCATCTATACCCAGCTGAGCTCTCTATATGAGGTATTGCTGTATACTTCAAAATCTTCTGTCCTATCTAGTAATATAAAGACAGACGCATTACTTGACTTCTCTTTTAATGTAATAAAAGCTTTTACTTATTCTTCTTACTTGAGTAAATTTCATATTTTAAATTTACTTTATCTCTCTTATTTTAGAAGCTCTATCACTTCATACTTTATTATAGAAAATTGACTTTCCAACAGTCAATCTACATTTCTAATTACTTCTTTCTTGTCATTAGACTTAAATCTCATATTATCTTTATATAATTCCTTTAGAAGTTTTACAACTTCTTATATCTATATATACTAAAAGAATTGACTCTTCAAAAGTCAATCGTTGTTCTTGCTTCTTTTGTCTTATCTTTCATCTTTAATTCTCAAGAATTTTTCTATGTATATATATATATATATATATATATATATATATATATATATATATATATATATATATATATATATATATATATATATATATATATATATATATATATATATATATATATATATATATATATATATATATATATATATATTTTAAGCAAAACCTTTTGTATCCAAGGTATTGCTATAATTACTACTAAATTTTTCTTTATCTTTACTACTAGTTTTCATACATTCTCATAAGGTTATTACTTTTATAATTACATGTTTTGTATCACTCTTCACTTATATTATTTTCATCTTTCAACATATTAACGATCTATATACCTCTTTCATTTTTCTTTATAATTTATGAGATTTCAACATCTTTTACTCATTATACTTTCTAATATGGTCATGTCCTTTTTATTTCTCAGCTTTCTTACTGTACTCTTATGAGTACACTTCTTATCTTCTTAGGTACCCCATGTACCATTCTCATCTTATTACTTATGTTTTAGTATTTTCTTGTAGTTCTTATTTCTCACACTAATGCTTATTTTAGCATTCTATCTCTTGCTTACTCTTTACTTGCTATGGCTAACGCCAAAAATAACTTTTACTTCTCTTTTTATCCTGACTGCATTTTATCCATATTTCAATAAAGATTGGCATTTCTGACTCAACAATTTCTTGTTTTATCCCATTATACTTATTAAGCATATACCACTTTCATAATCATATAGATTACCACCATTTTTCATAAACATTTAGTCTTTTTTTCTCACATATTTTACTTATAAACTTTCTAGGTTTGATACCCAAAATTTCTTTTATTATTCTTTTTACCATTTCTCTCTATGTGCCATGAGGCTATATGCCTAACACATTGCATTGTTCTTTCCTTTAAACTTCTTTTCTTTACTCTCTTTATTTTAATTCTTATTTCATATTTGACTCTTTGTCTAAGACTTATCTGGATATTCACTTTTACTCTTTATCTCATATTATTGATGACTCTTAGTCATTTTTTTCACATTCTTTCGGTTATCCTTTTATCATTCTCAGTTCTTCCTATTTCATATTTATATGGTCACTAAATCTGATTTCAAATGACCATTTCTTTGATAACTGTCTTATATTCTTCTCACTATCATCTTTATCTGTCTTATCTTTAAATTTTTTTTATTTACTTTCTCAGTCTAGTAACTTACTTTGTTATATTACTCATTATATCACTATACTTATAACTTAGTTATTTATTTCAATCATTGGATATCATTTCTTGTCATACTTCTTTCAAGTTTGGAAGTCATAACTTCCCATTTCTTACACTTTCTTTTCTGTCCTTGGTTCCTCTTCTAATATTTGGTTAAATACTTTGCTTTTATTTTATACGATCTTATTTACTCACAACTTTTATATACATACTTTAATTTCTTGGTTGTGCATGAACAACACATCATACTACTTCTTAATATTTACTTTTTATTATTTTTTATATATAATTTCATTGGGTTTGTCTATAATTACACCCAACACATATTCCTTTTACTCTTCCTGCTTAAAAGTTTTCATTCTTCTTTATTATATAAATTTCATTCATATATCTGTATTCACATTCTTTTCCAATATTTCTTTCTTTAGTCATTGTAGTGACATTACTCTTATTTTTATTCCATTGTCATAATTCGTTTCCGTTAAACAACAGAAATTTTCAGTTATACTTTTTCTTTTATATTTATACTATGTACTCCATTACTTCTATTAACATTTTCAATACATTTATACTTTCTGATCATGTCTCTTTTACTGATTCCTTTCATACTTTACATTATTTCTCATATTACTCGATGGTTATCACAACCACAAATTTGAACTTTTCTTCGTCATTACCTTTTTATTCTTGTCATCTTATTTTCAGTGCTCTTTACTCATGTTTTCTTATATTTTATTACATATACTTTATACTGATTCATATAGGGTATAGGGTTTTTCCCTATATATCTCATATTTGCTACTTCATCTTTAACTCTTTTTTTTTATACTTTAGTATTTCCAGTCATACTGGATTTTCTCTCATAGGTATACTGAATCTATACCCATCAAACCTCTTACACTTATCTCTTACAGCTTCAAATGATTCCTGTGTGGTTCCACCAAACTCAAATGTATATCCTGTGATTAGAATAGTACGGGCCCATATTATTATAACCACCTATACACATTTGCTTCCAGTTTACCACCAGGACTCATGTTCCACTGTTATGAATTTACTTCTATCTCTACTTACTTTCTACATCATACTCAAGTATGTACTCTACTTAACTCTCACATAGTTTAAGTCTAGGTCCAAGTACTGACACCTAGTTCGCTTAAACTATGGCTCTGATACCAAAAACTGTAACACCCCTTTCTCAAAACCATTTTAATACAGTTTACTTTACATTATATTATACAACTCGTGACTATGAAAAAGTCACTTAAATTTTTTCCTTTTACAAACTTTATACTGAAAGGGTATTACAGACTCAATACAGAAACCATAATTTAAACTTACTGTATACACTGGTCCCAACTTCCTCTTCAGCTCCTCTCACCTAAGTACATAGCATTAAAAAAAATAATAAACGTGAGACATAAAGCCTCGTGAGTGATATGGGTTTAGACCCAAAACTTTTCTGCTTTAAAACTTGGAATATAAGCAAGTAAACTACTAGAACTTATTTCATAATAAATCTCAAATCTCTTTTCTTTTCTATCTTCAAAACTCAAAAATACTTTCTTTCTCAAAAACTACTTTCTTTTTATCAAAACTGTATTCTTTTTCAAAAACTACTTTCTTTTACCAAAACTGTATTCTTTCTCAAAACTGATTTCTTTCTTTAAAAACTGCTTTCCTTCTTATAACTGCTTTCTTTCTCATTTACTTGTGACCAATTGAAACTCATGAATTAATTTAGTTTAATTCATTCTACTAGCTCCCCTCGCGGGACAGAACAGATCCGCCCGCTAGGTTATGCTCATTCTGTCTCCCCTTTGTGACTTGGAACGAATTCAAGCAAAAGGGTATACTAAGCTAGACAACTACTTCGCGACGGGAGGTACCATCCCAGTAGTGTCTTCTGATCTCCCGATTATGTGGGTGATCCTAGTCCGGACAACTAACTCTTACTACTTTCTTTGCTTTGGTTCTTATCTTTTCACTTTCTTCATTTTATCTCAAATTGGTCAAATATGGACACAATTTCAAAGCAAACTCAAACTTTAACTCTTTGACTCATACTCTTGAAAATCACTTTAAAACTAACTTCAAAATCTTTAGCTCTCATATGGAGCTTCTTTCAAAACTTTACAAACTATACTTCTTTTAAAAACTGAACTTCTTTAAAGCTTCTTTAAAATCTCTTTTAAACACTTAGCTCTTGGAGCTACTTTCAAAACTGTTTCCAAACTTTAGTATTTAAAAACATTTGGAAATCTCATACTTTTCTGAAAATATCATTTTGCTATGTACTAGAAAAAATCCTCATAAAACTCACCTTGATGTTGCTACAAGTCTCTAAGCCTCTCGTAATCCTTTTCCTTTCCCGTGCTCAATGGTATTTGAAGCACCACCTATACAAGTATAATGTATAAATACTCAATATAATTAACTCTATAGTTCTAAAGTCTCATATGACACAATTCCAGGTTATAACAAATGTATAACCATTAATAAACTCGTTTTATAGTTTTTCTCCGAAATACGCGTATTTTGCTACAGTACCCCCGAGGGGTCGTATTTCAGTTCCGACACTTTTCCATGAAGTCTTGTACTATATTAGACTTGTATTTCAAATTTGAAGTTAATTGGACAAGTCTAGCTCAAATTCTAAAAATCAAGTTTTGACATAAACTTGAAGTTTAGCCACTGCCGCTACAGTGACTTTTCCGCAAGGTTGGATTACGGATTTGACAATTCCCGACATGTTCTCATACCATTTTAGGGTTATGGCTAAAATTTCAGACCAAACGGACATGTCTAGCTATGGTTTCTAGCATTTGAAATTTCTAACATTTTTGGTCCCTGTCTGAGGGCGCACCGCGCCTGGCTCAGGGCGCACCGCGCCTGGGCGCACCCCACCCAGATCTTGGGTGCACCGCGCCTAGCGCCTGGGCAGTGTCCTGATCAGTCGCGATTTATGCACTGTAGCACGCAGTTTTGACATTTTAAGTCCTTAATCCAGGTCTTAATCATATGGGGTTTGTTCTAGGACCAAAACCCTTGACTAATAACAAGTTTTAAGCCACTAGAAACACCTTAATCACAACAATTCATGATTTAGGGTTCTTGAGCAACTTTTCAATTTCTCAACAATAGCAACCTACTTTGCTATTTTTAAGATATGTTCTTACTACATGAACATGTTTAAGCCCAGAAATCATATACACTTCATGGATTATGACTGAAATTACAGATTTCAGTCCACTCCATGGAAACTCATCAAGAACACACAAAAGCTTGGGTAGAAACTTCAATTACTAACCTTGTTTACTTTGGAATCACCAATTCCAACCTTTCTCTTGATTCCTTGGTAACAATTCTTGAGCCTCTGCTTCTTCTCCCGTACTCTCTCTCGCTCTCTCTAGCTCTCTCTGGACACTTCTATTAGGTTCTTACATAATGGAGGAAATAACTATCTTATAATATATATATATATATATATATATATATATATATATATATATATATATATATATATATATATATATATATATATATATATATATATATATATATATATTTAATTTTATAAAAACTTTGCATTTTGGTCCTTAGCCTTCCAATTCCTTTACAAAGATGGTCCAAAAGTCATAACTTAACCATTTATGCTTCATTAACTTCCAACTCAACATTTTCTTGACATTTTTGGTCATTTCCATGACAAATGACCATTTTGCCCTTTTCGGTCATATATCACTATTCATACGGTAAAACTCCAAATTTCATATAATCTTTTATTTCTTATATTATTATTTTACATAATACATGTTATTTTACACACTAGTCTTATAACGTGTCAAAAGACCATTTTACCCTTTTACAACTTTTTCGCGGGTTCTTACAGACCTAGCCACCATAAGCATGATCTTGATAAGATTCAAGATGCATGGAAAAGAGTCTCCGAAAGGAAATAGTTATTGAAGATCATGACACAAGGATTATAAGTAATCCTTAGATTCCAAAAGAGTTTGGAATAGGACTGGATCGAATCCAACAAGTTTCTTGGATCGATCAGAAGTGTCATGAACATGTCTTGATGACTTAATGCTTAGAGCATAGTGAGTCAGATTCAGGATATGACCTGGCTGGGAATACTTAATGGATTTTGTAACTACATGAGAAATCATTGGAAAATGATTGAGGTGAATGTTGATAACCATTTGAAAAGATTTTTCAAATAAGGACTTAATGATTAAAGAATTTCGTTGGCATTCCGATGGAGCGCGTGTGGCTCACCGACACATCGTAACACCTCGAAATAGTCTTAGTGTGCAGTCGTGTGGACTAAAGATCCCGAGAACCATGGAAAGTCACAGTACATAGAATGGGGTTGTTAGTGAGAATGACGGTATGACCAAAATTGAAATATCATCGGAAGGATATCCGATCGGATAAAGTGTATAAATGTGTAACATTTGAATACATAGAAAGAGTGAAAGGTCAAGTAGACATAGATACATAACACGAATTAAATAGTTTAAAAGGAATCTAGAAACCGATAATAGTTTATGTAAAATCCGACTTGGTGATTACCTCGTGGAGACTTGGTAATTAGGCAATAGTAGCCACCAGTCAGATTTTAAGTTTCAATTTTGCATGTTTCACTTCCCGAATAATTTGATTATTCAAAAGTCCACAGTCGCTCATACTTTTCGGGAGTAAGTATGAACAAAGACTGTCGTGAATTGGTTTGTAGATTGTCTAAGGAGTTAGACATTGCAGTAAGACTGCTACAACGTTCATGAGTACTTAAAAATAGAGATTTGAGTATTGGATAAACCCGCGCTCAATAGATTGCTTCATGGATTACATCACGAGCAATGTTGAGACGATAATATCGTATGATCTTGAAGCGGAGACATATGAGTTGAAATTTACGAGTCGGTTGTGCATTGATGATACGAAACGCATCGGTAACTCGATGTTATAAAACGCATTGTTGTGTACCATTTGATAAGTAAAAGACACAACCATATGAGTCAATGCTTATTCGTTCCTTGACCCTGATGGGAAACAGATATCTGTAGGCCGCTCGATGATTTTGAAGTTGACTTAAGTGCTGGCCAGCCTGGACTAAATTGATGTGTTCAATTAGAAGTCCGAAAGTCATAAGCAGAATCGGAAATCGGGAAACAGAGTATCGGACAGAGATTGATCTCAATCCATGTCTCGTGTCTGGAAATATCTTGTTGGACGAAGGATCATATGATCACTTATCTTTGGACGGAACTGACTAGGTCAGAGTTCGGCAGCAGTTTCTAGGAAGCTGCAGGTTGTTTATTAATCAGAAGATAAATTAAAGTCATAGACTTATCCAAGTGGGAGACTGTTGGATTAGGTGTCTAAGCCATGACTTTACAACTATATTTATCTTGTTAATTGAAGCAAAGTCCATTTGGGTTGCCCTCGTAGCTGGAGGTCAGGATAGAGTTCAGTAGAGTAAAAGGTTGATTTATTAATTGTTTAATAAATCAATAGAATTAATTAAATGGTTTATTAATATATTTAAGTGCTAATATATTAATTAGAAACCATAATAATTAATTGAGATTTAATCTAGAATTAATTGGAATTAATTTAGTGATTAAATTAATTGATTAAAAGTGTGAGGACTAGTTTGTATTTATTCAATAGTTGAATAACTGGCAAAGAGAAGTCCAGGGGCCAAAAGTGGCGCCACCCTTGGAGGATTCTCTAGGGTTGGCGAAAACCCTAATTAGGGTTTAGGGATCTGGTCCAAGTGGTCAACATGCTTGCCCACTTGGAGGCTCCTTAGGGTTTCAGGTGTAACCCTAGGAGGCTATAAAAGGAATCCTCTGGCTCCCCATTATTCACGCCAACTTCAACCAAGATTACTCTGCTGGACTGTCTTCTCCATTGCTGTGGGTATGACTTGCATCTGAGGCAGGACACTTGTGCTGCTAGCTTCTAGAACAAGATTCAAAGGTTGGTTCTTCTGATTTGAACTTTAGAATTAATTGTTGGCCTTTAGATATTAGTTTATTATCTTCATAGAAGAAAACATAGATCTTTATAGGGTGCATGTGAACCATAAGCAATTTTTGTGTTCATTGTTTGCTAGAAAACCCTTCAGTGTGCACCTTTCCATCCATGTCGGTCTTCTTCTTGAAGATCCACTTGCACCAGACTGTCTTTCGACCCGGTACATTGTCAATCAAGTTCCAAACTTGATTTTCATACATGGACTTGATCTCGTTGTCAATTGCCTCTTTCCACTGCTTCCCGGTAGTTAGCTGGCTCATCCAAATTTATCAGTGTCCTATCACTGACAAACGTGTCCCCATCCGTAGTTATATGAAAACCATAAAACTCTGGTGGCATACTAACTCTACCGGAGCGCCTAAGAGGTAATGATATATCTGTCGGACCAACAAAAACTCCTTCCTCTTGTTGGGTGCTAGTTTCTCCTAAGGTTGCGTCATCTGATGACTCTTGAATTTCTTCAAGATCAATGGTACTCCCACTGTCCTCTTTGAATATGAGCTCTCTCTCTCGAAAGACTCCTCGTCTAGCTACAAAGACCACGTTCTCGCTTGGTCTGTAGAACAAGTATCCAAAAGACTGTTTGGTGTATCCAATGAAAATACACCTCTCGCTTCTTTCTGCAAGTTTGTCGTGAGTCTCTCGTCTTACGAAAGCCTCACAACCCCAGACTTTGATATATGCTAACGAGGGAACTTTCCCTGTCCACATCTCATGAGGTGTTTTAGCAACCTTCTTAGTTGGGACAAGATTGAGGATGTCGGCGGTAGTCTCTAAGGCATACCCCTAGAAGTGGATGGGAAGCGAAGCTCGAATCATCATGGAACGAACCATGTCTAACAGGGTTCAGTTTTTCCTCTCGGTAACACCGTTCAACTGTGGTGTTCTGGGAGGTGTCAACTGTGAAACTATTCCACATTCCTTTAGATAGTCAAGGAACTCGATACTAAGATACTCACCGCCTCTGTCGGATCTAAGCATCTTTATCTTCCTGCCTAATTGATTCTCAACTTCGTTTTTGAACTCTTTGAACTTTTCAAAGGTGTCTGACTTGTGCTTGATTAAGTAGATATACCCATATCTACTATTTATAGGCTACCAGATAACTCTTAGAGATAAACCTAATTTGACTTTCAAACTGAGATAAACCCTATCTCTAAGCTATTTTCCGGATTACTGATACGCGCGCCGCGGCTCATACACATGCGCGTCGCGCGTGTCCAATTCAACTATTGAGTTGGAACAAGTTTAGCCTCTGTCCTCTTGATTAATCTAATTAATGCCACAAAAATTAATCCAATTAATTTCTGATTAATTATTAATCAAATAATATTATTTCTATTTAATACATTATCTCCATAATATATTAACAAACTATTTCTTTTATTTCTATTGATTTATTAATCATATAATAAATCAATATTTCTCTCTACTGAACTTTCTACCAAACCTCCAGCTATGAGGGCAACCTAAATGGACTTTGCTACTATTAATTAGGTAAATATGTAAGCAATGGTGGTGAGGAGGAGTGAATGTCTTGAACCGTATTGAGAGAGAGAGAGAGTGTGTGTGTGTGTGTGTGTGTGCGCGCGCGCGCGCGTGCGTGTGTGTGTGTGATACAGGATAGTGGGGGTAGGGGTGGGTGTGTTTTTTTCTAATTATCTAAATAAAGAATAGGTTAAAAGAAAAAAGAAAAAGAAATTACAAAGGGTATTTTAGTCTTTTTACATGGATCAAGGACTAATAATGCAAACTTTTTACAACCACAAGGACCATCAGTGTAAAAATAAAAAACTTGGACCAAACATGAAAAAATGGGTAAACCAAAGGGACCAAAACTGTAATTTTCTCTATATACAATCAATAGAGAACACGACTATAGAATTCAGTTCACCCACACAGAAGCCACTCCAACTCCGTATAAATGGCCACATGCCCCTCCACTTGTAGTCCGCATAAAGCACAAAGTAATCGAAGTTCGTTGTTGGTGCCTTAGATCCCTTTTAAGCAGCTAAAATCCATTCCATCTCCTTTTCCGCCATGGAAACCACCGTCAGTTGGTGCAAATCCGGCAGCCTGAGCTGCTGCTGGAGCCGGAGAACCACCGACTACGACGAGCTTTTGTCTCTGAGTGTTTCGACTTCAAAGCCACGCATTATCTGGAGAATTTTGTTGAGAAAGATTAAAAACGCGAAGAAGAAAATGTACAAATTTTCCGACTCGACGAGATTCGGTTACGAGGCTTGTGAGTATGCACAAAACTTTGATCACGGATTAATGTTGAACGATTCAGATGCTTTATCGAGATCCTTTTCCGCTCGTTTTGCTGTTCCTAATTCTGCAGTCTTTCAGCGCAAGCGATTAATTGCTTGACAGAAGATTCAGATTTCATCCTGGCTTTTTGATAAAAATGATCGATGCAAATGTAATCGTTCTAGTTTTAATCGTAATTAGTTGTAATTTGGATCTTTTCAACAGTATGGAAGACGAAAGATGTTGCTCTTTTATTCTCTTCATTCACAAGCACTCGAAGATGCTTCAAGGCATGCTTCATAACATGGCTATTTTATTTGCTTTTTCACTAAAGAAAAAACTAATCGCACATTATTTACATCGTTCATAATTCCTACATCATCTTTTTTTTTTTTTTTTCCTTGTATAATCCTTTAAACAATGAAATGTTAAGGATGATTTGGACTTAGATTTTGAAAATGATGATTTTGATATTGAATAATCAATGGGGTAAAAAATCTATCAGATCACTTATAAGTTTGTTTTATCCTTATCATATTAAGAGTAAAAGAAATAACGAGTATATAAATTAATTCCTAATTTTTTAGATATCAGCGAGATTAAATTATCCTAACTTTAAAAATTGATAATTAAAAATTGAAATTTCAAACTGCAATAATCATACAGTCCATTTTCAGATATACTTTGGCATGATAGAAATTGAAAGCATGATTATAATTAAGATTTAGGATATATATGAATCTAACCCATTAGATAAACTAAAACTGTCGTTCCAAGTAATTAATTGTTTCTTAAGGTTTGAAAGAAGCTCAAAAAACAAGAATTGCGACTAATAGAATGGTATAATGCGACATCATCCCATTAAACTAGAGATTACTTTTAGGGGGTGTTTGGAATTTGCTTATTTGAGATGCTTATTTACTTATTGTGGTTTGACACTAGTAATAGACAGTTTTAAGTGCATAGATGAATATATTTTATAAACACTTATTTGCTTAAGCAGTTTTTGATAAGTTACTTGTTGTTTACTTATTGACTTATTAAAGCAGTTTTTGATAAGTTGTTTTCGTATTACAACATAAGCACCGTTTGCCAAACACTAAAAAACAACTTATTGACTTATTACGTTTTGATATCGGATAAGCTTAATGAAACACTTTTTTTAAAACTTTATTTTCACACCGGATAAGTTAATAAGTACTTTTAATAATAAGTATAATTTGTTTTAAATAAGCAATCTCAAACACCCCCTAAACATAAGACAAGTCTTTCAAATTTTGTAAAGAGGAATCGTAATAGGTCTATCTAACTAGTAACTAGAATTGTATAAATAATTGGAATTTGCATAGATTAGCTTGCATGTTTTCCATTTGAATCACACCTCTAAATTTTTTATCGATAAAAAATAAAAATAAAAAACAAAATGGATTTTAATTTTTAAGGTTATAAAACAAGTGTATCATACGTGGTTTCAAAATCGAAAATCGAAGCCATTGACAACAGAATACATGCTTTTGCCCACGGACACCACTTGTCACTAAAACGTAACTTTTTATGGACCTTCTCCAAATACTCTCAGCAGTCAGCATAGCGGAGCTATACGTCTTTTCAATGTCTATTTTAAAAACCATTAATCATTTCGGAAATCTCTTGTGTAAAGCTACAATTTCGTTTCAACATCATATTACCCTCAAGAATTTGACGATCCTTAACAAAAGCTGATTGTACCGGGCTAACAACTTGATTGATTACTTAAGATCATTTACCTTCATAAATTATTGTTTTTTATGATTTTAAGGTTTTGGTTTTCTCTATAAAGACAGTTATACTTTTATAACATTATTTGCATAATATTCTTAAAATTATGTATTCCCGATCATTATTATTATATTATCACAGATCTATGACGGTTTGACTACAGTTGGTTCACTGTTCCAACTCTCAGTAACGATTTCGAGTCAAGGAACAATTTATTATTTTAGACATAGATTATGAGTATTAAATTGTGATTATTCCAATCTTTGTTTCAGAGAGTATTTAAATAACGTGCTAGTCCAAAGGTTACATTGGATACCGAGTATATGTGAACATGCTTAAGATTCTGCCCCAAAATCAACTATTAAATATTCCTAAGTATCAACATTTCTGTAGTTCAATTAGTAGGGCAATTTGTAGATATAAAACAAAAGCTTACTTTTGATCAATTTGAATTCTAGAAAATTTACTTTTTGAAGTAATATAGGACAATGTTTTAAGTTCAAAATAAATAAATAAATAAATAAATAAATAAATATATATATATATATATATATATATATATATATATATATATATATATATATATATATATATATATATATATATATATATATATATATATATATATATATATATATATATATATATATATATATATATACCTTGATTATCTAAAAGTTGATTCTCATTTCAAAAAAAAAATATTTTATTTAGTTATAGTTAGGAACTCACAAAATAAGATTAAAATATGATTTGAAAATATATTCCTTACAATAGAGATTAAATAAATATGTGCTTCTTTTATGCGTAATTTGTATATTTTCATATAATCAGACTTAGTTTCTGTGGTTTTTTTTAGATTAAATGTGAATATATGTTAGTAAAGAGTGGAGATAATCATAAAGGATTTTAAATAATTAATTGGCATTATTTTGAAAAATAATTAAGTAAAAAATGGCATAATTACTAGGTAGGAAGAAAAAGTTTTCGGGTCTGACTTTTGTAAAGAGATAATGACTTAAAAATGTAACGAAGTTTTAAAAATATACAAAAAACACCATCAAAGCACCACCAAAGTATACATTTTGTACACATTATACCATCAAAGCATGTATTTTGTACATATTACACCATCAAAGTTATTTGTTTGTTCACATTTGACCTTGAGTGTATAAACATTAGCTAATCAACTTTGATGGTATAATGTGTACAAAATGTATACTTTGATGACTTTTAGTGCACAAATGAAAGTTTAATGGTGTTTTTTGTATATTTTTAAAATTTCGTTACCATTTTAAGTTATTTTTTATAAGTACTGATACTTAAAAAAATAGAATATACAGAATAATCAGGCTAAAGGGAGTACCCATCACATTGCCCAAATGTGATGGGCGCCACGTCATCGCCACGTAGGATTATTGCCCATCACACTAAAAATAAAATTACACTAAAATTATAAATAAAATTACACTAAAATTAAAAAACATAATTTTTAAATTAAAAACCATTACATTAAAAATAAAATTACACTAAAATTAAAAAACAATAAAAAAAACTAACTTAGAAAAAAAAACGACAATTGGAAAAAAAACGTAAACTAGTTGTCGTTCCTAGGGCGATATTTAGCGCGGACACTTTCCCGCATCGCCAAAAAAATCTCCAAATCCTCGCCCTCGAAGTCTGATGCTTTTTTCGACAACAAGTCGATATCCGCGTTTCGTTGTAGCTCCCGTTGCGTTTGGATTAATTCTTTTTCGACCCGACCCATAATCTCGACCTTGTCGTGTAACACCCGGTTTCTCATACAAAGTACACCCAAAAATTTTTAAACAATAACTCATTAAATTGGGTATATTTGTACTCAAACCAAGGATCAAGATGTTATCAACATGAATAATTACACAAAAGGTCCTTACTATTTACCAGGCATTACAAATAATCTAATTCAACTAAAGGACAGGCTCTAAACTTTTCCATCTCTCTCTTTATCACGTGCCTTCCCCTATCACAGCTACAAATACCTGCAAAACAACACAACATTCAAGTGTAAGCTTATAAAGCTTAGTGAGAAATCTCAATCATACTCCACAATCTCTTTTAGTAAACTCTCTTCTCATTCTTCTTCTTGCTAGTCTCATTAGCAATATTCATTCTCTCTAAACTCTGAAACCTGCAAACATATTAGCTTTACAAACACCAGCTAATTAGTAGTAATAGTAACTCAATAAATAAGTATCTCAACTGATACTACTCATAAACTCAATCCTACATACTCGTATGAACTCATTTCACTATTAATTATGCTCAATAATAACAGTTATCATGGTTGTAGCAATCAAACTCAAAGACTCTTTAAGTCACTCACTCTAGCATATACTCTAATCTCATGCTCAAGTATAGACTATAACTCATCTCTTGTTATCCACAATTAACAGAACCACTTTAACTCTAAGCTACCGCAATATCAATACAACACACATATATGTACAACATATGTATTAACTCAATCTCTATGATTATCTCAGTCATTCAGTATATTCATTCAAACCAAGTACTCGTATATAACAGTGAATTCTAAACCTTATTTAACTCATACAAATTAGTTATCTCAACCAATTAACATGTACCATAATTCAATTTAGATATAGTCAAACTATACATAATGAATTATAACTACTCACCTAATATCGGCTTGGTACGTGAAACTCCTAATTTGCGCGTACCGGGCTTCTGTTCGCTAGACTTGGTTATATCACCATAGTCTAAATCAGTTCTTCAACATCCACAATCATCTCAATATCATCTATCTCAAAGATGTATCAATCAAAAGAAGAAAAAGGAAGTATAAACTGTAAATATCAACTCAATATTTACCGAAACCCCCAATTCCGCGGTTCTACTCATTCAACCGTAGAAACTCGACAATACTCTCACCAATAACTCTAAAGGCATCTACTAACAATCTACTATCAACATATATAACAATATATAACGAAATCACGAAATCAAAGTTAGGGTTTCAAAAACCCCAAACCGAAGAAATCACTCACCTCGACGAATTAGGAAGCAATAACGCGTGTACGGGATTAGATTCACACTTCTCTATGTTCTCCCATGAATCTCCAGGCTTCAATTGACCCAAAATCGCCATCTCTAGCTCCAAAAATCGAAAAGGAAATGTTTTTGTTCGAAATGAAGTTTGCTGCGTATTTAAAAGGGGATCTGCACCGTAACCCGACCCGGGTTTTGTCACGCACAATTCACTCTTTTATTCTTTATGTGCAGCACGGTCCCGTTTCTCCAACCCGACCCGGGTTTTCTCGAACACGACCCGGGTTCCTTAACACGACCCGGGTTAATCTTTTTCCATTTTCATTTCAACTCTTACTCGATACGTGTCTTAAAGCTCGACCCGGTTTGACCTTTCAAGAACACAAATTGTTTCTTTTACCCTTTTTAACATCCTACTTCTCATAGATGGGTTTCTAAACATCTTAACTCGTGTTTTAACTCATCTAATCTCATTTATATCAAAAATTAAAATAACTCTACCATAAATTAAAATTACGGTATTACATGTCGGTTTGTAATTGGTCGTATCGGTCGAATTTTTCACCAAACAATTCCATAACGCTCGACTCCGAACCGGAACCCGAAGCCGCTTTCTTGCCGGCTTTTTTTGCCCGGTCTCGCCCCATCGGTCGACGGATCGGTTGGGGCTCGTCTTCATCGAGATCCACGGGCTCATCGTTCACGTCGATATACGTTCGCCCGTCCGATTGTTGTGACGTTTCTTGGTGGACCGACCTCGAGCGTTTCGTTCCCGAAGATTGCGAATCTTCGACAAGGAGCCATTTCAGTTGTTTTCGCAACTCACTCCAAGCTTGCATATACGGGAACGCTTTTTTAGTGGGCGTTGTTGTTTCGTAATTGTTTTAACGTCGCGTTCAAAACGTTGAAATCGTTGGACCCGCTTTTACGCATATTCGTGAGATTGTTGAAGATGCCGTTAAAATGGTTGAGCTTTAGTCGCATCTCTTGAAATTTCCCCATAATTTTATCCATGTTGCATTTTTTTTCGCCCATTAACTCGTAAAAAAACGCTTGAACTTTGTTCCAAAAAGTATCAAGCGTTTGCGAGTCCCCGACGATCAGGTCAACGGAAGCGGAAATGTACGCCTTCACTAAGTTTAATTCTTCCTCTTTCGTCCAATTCGTTCGTTTTTCGCCCCCCGTTTGTTTTGCCTTCCTCCTTGCGGCCCAGCGGGTTTGGTTGTCGTCTTCCTCTTGTGTCTCTTGAACAATATCGGGAGACACCGGTTGCGGTTGTGGTGGTGGTTGTGACATCGGTGGTTGCGATGATTGGGCTTGTAATCCTTGCGGTTGAAACGAAAACGGGGGTTGAAATTGTTGATATGGGTTGAATGGCGGATATGGTTGTTGAAAAAGTGGTGGTTGTGCGATCGGAGACCCGCCTTGAAGTAAATTCATAAAACAACCGCGGGGCGATTCAAGATTGGGTATTGACGCGGGGTCGAGTTTAATCCGAACGGATCATACTCGCGGTTTTGGTTTGAAGGTGGGGTATTTGGATTTTGTTCCATTGCAAAAGAAGTTTGAATTTTTGTGTGTATGAGGTTAAAAAGATGAAGAAGATGTGTGTAAATTGAGGTTAAAAAGATGTGTGTATATATATATATATATATATATATATATATATATATATATATATATATATATATATATATATATATATATATATATATATATATATATATATATATATATATATATATATATATATATATATATATACACTAGTTGTAAGACTCGTGTATTACACGGGATGATTAAAAATAAAGAATATAAATTATGAATATGTAAACGTTAATGTTCATAAAAAATATTTCCATAAGAAAATAATTGAAAGTAGTAAACTTTACATGAGGTAGAGAAAAAAATGAGAGTACAATGTTATAATTCGGCAAAATATTCAATGTTGCAGCGACACAATAAAATAGTGCCACTATATACTTTTAGTCGTAGCGCTTTTGGTGGCACTTTATTGGTATTTAGTGGCATCCTTTCTGTGTCATTAAATGTCATTTTGTTTGTAGTGATACCCAGGTCAATGTGTAAATTCCAGCTTGTTTAAAACAATGTAATATTACAAAGAGCATGCAACTTATATGCAAAAGGTTTCTTTTGGTAAGTAGTTTCTTTTAGAGTTTAGGTTTAGGTTTTCAGATTTAAAATTTAGGGATTTTATTTAAGGTTCATAGCAATGAATTGTTAATGGTTTCCTTTCAGCAAATAGTTTCATGCCGGCAAATAGTTTGGTTTCTATGACTAATATTTTTTTTCAAAAACATGTCATGTTTAATATAAAATTCAATGTATCTGCAGATCATTTTTATCTTAGTTGGTTGGCGAATTTAAACAATTATATATTAAGAAAACCATTTATTTTGAATATATGACGTTATTAATGAATTTTTTTTACAAAGTTCAATGCTATTTCTTTCATTGACATTAACTTAGATTGGTTAATCCTATTTTAAAATAACTAAAAAACTCAAAAACCTTATTTACTCTTTCTCAAATCAATCAATTTTTTCTCCCACACTTAATTGATTATTCATAATATGTCATTATAGTCATTAATTATTCAACTTAATTGAGGATTTACAAGATAATTAAGAAGTTTAGAGTAACTGACAAAAAAATTTTTATTTTAAGAAAATCAGAAATTCTATAAAATGACATGTGTACAAGAGGGCTTACAGATGACATGTGGCACTTTGAGTTACTTATTTATTAGAATAGGATATATATATATATATATATATATATATATATATATATATATATATATATATATATATATATATATATATATATATATATATATGTGTGTGTGTGTGTGTGTAAATGTGTAATTAAAAAAAAGGTAAATTTTTTTTTAAATTCTAGCCGTTGAACGGCTAATTGAGTCGTGATGCAGCGTGAAATGGAACACGGAAGACCACGAACACGGCCCATCACGGTCACACGGGGCGGTGTGCACGCCTTGATAGGTGCCACCGTGTCCATCACGGTCCCTCGGTGATCGGTACTCCCAAACGTCTCACAAAAGAATTTGTAGCTCGGTTGGGAAGGATGTAGGCAAGTCTAAGGACATGCTACGGCGCGTCCTTTTTAACCCTGATGAAGTACAAATTTACAAAGCTTGTCCCCCTGGTTTGGCCAACTACGGATTCAGTTAAAGTTATAAAACTTTAGCAATTTTAGTACTTGAAGACTGAAGTGTACGTTTTTATTGCTTTTATTTCATTTTGTAATTGAAATATAAAGATGCACAAATGGTCCCTTACCTTTGGCAATTTCACTTTCTATTAAATCCTAAGTGTTTTTTTATGGAACACCAGAATTTTAGAATTGGTCCCTTCAATTTTAATAACTTGCTAGTTTTTATTATTATTATTTTTAAGACTATAGTTTTTGTATTTTAAAGGTTTAATTGTTTTGACTTTTGATTATTATATATATTTAAGGATTGAATCTTATTAATTTGGATTTATTGACATAATAAAATATTAAGGATTGAATCTTATTAATTTGGATTTATTGATATAATAAAAGGAAGGTACAGTATTTTACTAAAATTGTTACGAATGTTTTAATTAACGTAATTGGAAATTATCATTGGTTAATCGCACGAGACAAGTTGATAGTTGAATCAATATAACCACAAATGATCTTTTTTTAGGATTGTGGCCTTAAAAAACTTGTTGCTGGAATGTAGGGTGCGAGTAGAGTGACAAGATTCAGTTAAGACCTTATGCTTATGAAAATGAGTTTCTTGTGAATTTTGTGGTTGTTTGCATGAGAAGTTGTTACTGATATTATTTGCAATTACATGTGATTATTATATTGCCATAAAATTTTATGTTAAATGTATAAGCTAATTCTTGGAAAAAGGTGGAAATTTAGGTGATACATTTACAGGGAATGGGTGTAGTAACTTATTATACGACGTTATACTCGTCGACGTACATTGTGTGAGTACATTGCGGAAAACATATACTCTAATTATTTAGTCGTAAGCATATTTATTGTGCCCGGTGGAGAAGATTGAGTTTGATGGACCATTCTCTATACAAGACGTTTTAGTTTTCTAAAGTCACCAAGGGTGGAATGAAAAATGAAAAATGAAAAATAACTATTGTTGCTAAATTGTTGAATTGTTTTTTCTATTAACGTCAATATGATTACCCTAATTAAAACTTTAAATGTGCACACCTCAAGGAATTTTATTACAAGTGGTAGTGGAAAAGAAAAAAAATAATGCTTAGGTGTGCAGACAACATAGGAGTTCTCGAGAGACATAACACTCCAATGATTTACTTTACTTTTTATTGCTTTCACTATTGTTAAATACGATGTTAGGATGCATTTGATTATTTTTGTATCTGAAAATATGGGGTTTAGGCTGGGGGAGTGGTTAGCATGTGCTGAACATGCTAAACTATGCCACATCAGCTTAGCACATGCTGACCAAATTTGGTGGGAGTAGTCAGCATGTTTAAACCATGCTAAAAGGTACAAGTTTCATGCTAAATGTACAAGTCATGTTGCTAATGGTTGCTATAGCGAGTTCGCTAATATATTGGCGAGGCTTCTTCAGCGAGGGCGAGGGCGAATCCAGGCGGTGTGGCTTGGCGATGCTGAGCGAGGGTGAAGGCGAGGGGGATGGCGAGGCCACTCCCCCAAGCCTTACAGATAGTAATTCTTTTTGTTTTTTTGTTTTGTTTTTTTTTTTTTTTTTTTTTTTTTTTTGATATTTTGGACATCCAATATCTGAAACCAACCCAATTTTTTTTTATTTTTTTCTATATTCTTATTAATTTAACATGGAATTGAGGAAATTGTATGTGTGACATACACACACGCACACAAAATAAATCTTTGGAACCTATATATATATATATATATATATATATATATATATATATATATATATATATATATATATATATATATATATATATATATATATATATATATATATATATATATATATATATATATATATATATATATATACCTCATACATAAAATGATAAAAATATTGACAACATATAATCATGAACAATATGTAATAAATTTCAGTATGTGCCTACATATAGTCCACAAATACAAAAACAGTTATGTCGATTTATTTCTTACTCTTTTTTACTTTGTTTTTTTGGTTTGTAATATTGTAATGTGAAGATGAAGATATTTATTTTGGTCTACTTATTGAATAAATGATGCTTCATCTTTAGGATATTATAATTGAACTGACAAAAATAAAAAATATTTCGGATATTCGATATTGTACTCCTCTAGTCAATCTCAACGAGCTGAAAATTTGACCAAAAAAATTATCTCTTTATATATTGATATGGAAGTTTAATTATAGAAGACAAAAATTATGAATTTTGATGTATAAAATTTTTTTCGATAAAAAAGCATTAAAGGTAAAATGAAGTGAGTTGTTATAATTCTATACATGAACATCCAACTAACAAATATATACATTATTTTTGGCTATTGGTATTTTCGATCTAAATTTCTTTGGTTCCAATATTTTTTTGGGTTTTTCTTGAATCTAATCATGTATATACACGCTTTGTCTAAAATAAAATTTTGGTGAAACAATAATGTTTGTTAAATGATGTATATTTTTGTTAAAGTGGTATTATATATCAAATGAGATTATGGAAATTTTTAAAACCTTAATATGGGAAAACAAACCCTAAATGATTTACATAAGTTCATGTATATTTCAATAAGTTTTAAACAATCTACACCATGGCAAGGTGAGAACAAGTTCAAATATTATTAGTTAGTTATGTTTGTCTTCTTTATTATAAGCTGTTTTTTAGTGTTATCTTATTGTAATTCTTAGGTGGTGTTTTCTTTTTATTTAATGAACTTAATGTATAAAAAATTTAGTGGTTCAACTATATATAGTTGTTTCTTTTTTACTTAATGTTAACAAAATGTCCTAGTAGGTTAAGTTCGGAAATATATGTCTTTAATATTAGGGATATATTCTGTAAAGTCTTTATATTTTGACCCTATATTCGATTAAGCCCTGATTGTTTTTTATATTCAATTAAGCCCAATATTTTGTTAAATATTTACAATTTTGGATAGTAGCTGGTTATGTCGTTTTTATATTTTTACAACTAATGATGTATAAGGTCAAATTGTAAAGGTCAAAATGTAAGGGCTTAATTGAATAAAACTGAAAATTCAACTCTAAATTGTTTAAAAAAAGGTTTAAATATAAGGACTTTGATGAATGTTTTTTTTTTATATATAACTAAAATTGTAAACATTTAACAAAATATTGAGCTTAACTGAATAAAAAAAACAATTGGGACTTAATCGAATATAGTGTCAAAATGTAATGACTTTCCTCAATATATCCCTTAATATTAAGCTATGATTTTATATTTAGTTTTCCTGAATTGCCTTACGTCCCCTAATGAAAATCACATTTATATCGAAAATTATGAGTAAAGAAGTGTATTTCATGCTTATATATTGAGTTATTCGCTATTATTTGTAAATTGCTATTATAAGTGTAAATATAATACAAATTTCATGTGATCGTTACTTTTTTAATCCATTATATATGTAATAATAAATGTTTTGAGTTTAAATTTTTTTATTTGAACTTACTTTAAAATTATGTTTAATTTAAGTTACAAATTATGTTTTTTTAATTAAAAATGTTATAAATTTTAAAAATTTTAATGTAAACACGTACATTTTTTATTTATAGAAATTATTAAATAAATGGTCATTTGTTATTTTTTAAGTTTAAACATGAGGATAAAATAGCCACTGATTCAGATTCAGATGGTGCATTTAGTACATACACACACACACACACATATATATATATATATATATATATATATATATATATATATATATATATATATATATATATATATATATATATATATATATATATCACTAAAAGGTTTAGAACCGTGAGAACCGATATTTACACCATAAAAATTATGATTTCTTTTTTTGTTTTCTTACACTTGTTTATTATCTTAAAATATATCAAACTTAATAATTTTTCTTATTTTCTAACACATTTACAATATGACTTTATATCTTAGTCATGTCTGGGCACTATAATACCTTATTTTTACTCAATAAGAAATTGCATATGACTCTAGATTCGGCTTCCAGCTCCATGCTTTGAGTACCACCAGTCTCATTGCCTACTCATGCCGATTGGGGGGATGTATAGCCTCTCCTCCCTATATCAACGTTTGTTATTGTGTATTTCTTGGTGATAACTTACTATCTTGGTCATCTAAATGACAATCTACCATATCTCGATGCAGTGCTGAAGCAAAGTAGATTGGTGTTGCCAGTATCGTCATCGAAACATATTGGATCTGTAACCTCGTTTGAGAGATTCACTCTCTTCTTGGTAAAGCTGCTATTGTTTACTGTGACAACATTATTGCGGTTTATGTCTCTAACAATCTAGTACAACACCAAAGAACAAAGCACATAGAGATTGATATTCACTTTGTTCGTGAAAAAGTAGCCACTGGCCAACTTCGATTCCTCCATGTACCATTAAGCTATCAGAATGTTGGCATATTCACTAAATGTATATACATCACTCTTTATAGACTACAAAGACATTTTGAGCGTTAGATCTCAACCTCCCGCTCAAAGTAAGCAAACTTATTAGTGTATGTATGTTGTATTTGTATTCTACCACATATAGGTTCATTGTATATGTATTAGTCCGGTCTATATATTCTTGATACTTTATATTTATTCTTCAAATTAATGAAAAATCATTTGACGAGACATATTTCAGTATCATTCTTAATTCAACATATTTTGAAAACCGTGGTTCTTGGTTCCTGGTTCTGACGTGTCCAAAACCAAAACCTAATGATTATTAATAATTTAAACTTAAAACGACATTATTTTAGATTGTAGTTTTTATATTATAACAAACTTATGCTTGTAAATAGTATGCGGTAAGGGTAAGCGTTTGAACCGAAAAACAAAATCGAAACCGGTGAGGGGAGACGAGTTCAATGCAGAACCAAATTAAATCACCTAACTGCAGAACCATGTTCATCCATGAACATAAATCCCAAAAACCCCAAAACCACAATCGCTAAATCTCGCTTCTTTCTCCTGTCGAAGAAGTTGCTCTAAGAAGATCGATCAATTCCAAAAAATTGAATTTGCACCTGTCGAAGAAGTTGCTTCTGTCAAAACGCTGCTGATTTATCATCGTCCTAATAGAAAAGCATATGTTCATACATGAACATATGTTCATTAATGAACATACGATTACATTGAATTTGCTCCTGTCGAAGAAGTTGCTCTAAGAAGATCGATTAATTCCAAAAAATCGAATTTGCACCTGTCGAAGAAGTTGCTTCTGTCAAAACACTGCCAATATATCATTGTAAACAGCAAATAGAAAAGCATATGTTCATACATGAACATATGTTCATTAATGAACATATACATGTGTTCATTAATAAACATATGTTCATTAATGAACATACGATTACAGGGTAAAATCTTTTACGATCTTTGATTACATACGCATAACCAAACCAATATTACGCACGAAGATGACGACTTGCGGTGATTAAATCTTCGATCTGGCGATTTGTTGATTGGAGATTCGTATGGAGATTTTTATATCCTTGATTTTGGGGGGATATACGACACTATATTTTTGGGATTTATGTTCATTGATGAACATGGTTCTGCAGTTAGGTGATTTAATTTGGTTTTGCATTGAACCCACCCCCCGGTGAGGGAATGTTCGGTCCGGTTCCGGTCCTAGATTTATTGCTTATTCGGCTACCGGTTATTTTGGTTCCGGTCCGGTTGGGGAACCAATTGTATCCCTAGTATACATTTCCAACTCTGATTGAATTGAATTGATTCAAAACCAGAATCAAACGGTTGCCGACCCATTTTATTTATTTATTTATTTTTAGAACGGCAATTTAACATACTTCTACTCCTAAAATACATCTTAATACCACCTATGTCTCATACGAGACTTGAACCCTCGACCTCAAGTAGGGAGTGCAACACCTAATATCGTTGGGATAGAAGCACTTTGACATCTATTTTATTTAAAATCAGTTTTCAATTCCATAAATTGTTATCTTTTGATTTAGTTCCAACTGGTCCGGTTCTGAACCGGCATTTTATTTAAAAACAGTTTTCAGTTCCATAAATTGTTATCTTTTGATTTAGTTCCCACTGGCCCGGTCTGAACTGGTGCACATCCATAAAACTAGCGACTCAATAAGATATTGTACTCTTCGTAAGACAGACAAAATATTTAATCTCGTTAAATTTATACGTTACCTCGTAGTAAAAAACATCTACAAGTGCTATGATGTGAGAAAAGACAAACAAAAGAAGGTAAAAAGAGGACAGTAAAGAATCAATGCAGATGTTTCTAGCGACATGTATGTCCAATATAATTTGTTTTATAGCTTGAGTGATGTTTTAATATGCTATAAGATTATAAAAGTGATTTTGAAATAACAGAATGGAAAGCATTTGGATGGGTTGGATGTTATTTTAAAACGGGTAAATTTCTAATTTGTCAATAGAAGATTAGATTAAAAGATGCGGTGGTCATAAAATCCTTTACAACTACTTATTTTTCGAACTGTTACATAAGTGCTACAACAAAAAATCTTTATTAACTTTGCACCCCTTTAAATTTCGGAGACGGTAAACCGTAAACCTTCACCAACCGTTATTTTTTTAATTAAATAAATAATATAAATAAATTAAATTAAACAACAAATATTAGTTAAAATAAATTTAAAAAACACTTCATTAATTAAGAAAATAAAATTACAAACCATAAAATAGAACGACAAAACTGCAAATTAATTAAAAACGACAAACTACAAACGTTAAAATGCGAAACTACGACCGATATTTTTTATGATATCGGCTCTGTATTTTAAAATCATCTCAAGTGCTTCCTACTCGAGACCCTCCTCCAGATTTGACGTTTACGTCTTTTAGTCGTTGTTCTTCTTCACAGATTCGTTGTTTTTTTGCGGGCTCGTTGTTTGTCTTTGTATGTTTTTTTTTTCAAACTCAATTCGCTCGTGGATGTTTAAATTATATTTTTCAAACTCCAAACGCATAAGGGAGATGTTGTCTCTTTTTTACGACCCCGTCTCACTAGACGAAGACGCTTTCCTTTCCGTTTCACCACATCTCTCACCGTTTGACGGACGAAAGTGGCAAACTCAAACTCGTCCTCCTCCGCCTCCTCCTCATTCAAATCTATGTTGATACGAGCGTCCCATGATGTTGTGTGGCTTGTTTTAGACATTTTCGATTGTTTTCTTGTCGGGTCTGCAACGACGCTTTCAACTATTCGCCAAAACTACACATACTTGAAGGATGTTCATTTGTTATCAGACTTTTATCTTTTTAAAGCTTCCTAAAAAACGTTTTGCTTCGTTTGCCCGCTCCTTCGTTGGCTTCATAAGTTGTGGATCAACTCGTTGAACTTCAAAAACGTTTTTTGGACAAAAGTGTTTATTGATAAATTATGTTGGCAAAGAGAGTTTTTAAAAAAAGTGTTTGAATTAACTTTTGTGGTGGCAAAAGTCAATAAGTTGTTTTTTAATGTTTAATTTAGCTTTTACTAATAAAATGACCAAAAAGAACATATTTAACATCTTTTGGCTTAGCTTTTATATGTAAAGTGAGGATGGAGACGTGAATCTGTAAGTTCTGTAAAACGGTTAGGTTTGATGGGTATTTAACGATGGTATTATAGTGTTTTAACTTCAAAAATTCATAAGTTGTTTTGAAAAGTCATGACTTTGTGACTTCTTGAAATCTCATTTTCGAAGCGAATGCTATGGAATATTCCATTCTTGGGGGCTTATAAAAAGTTGTTTTAAAAAATACTTTTAATATTGTCAAACACTTTTTTTTTCTTATTGAGCTTTCAATTAATCTCAAATATTGTCAAACACTTTTTTTTTTTTCTTATTGAGTTTTCAATTAATCTCAAATACTTTTTAAGACTTAGAATAGAACTAATAGAACACACGATGTTTGGTTAAAGATCCACGTTCAACCCACTTATAAATAATTATATCAAAATTGACACATCTACATCCAAGTAAGCAATTATTACAACAAAACTAGTCTAGGTAGCTATCTTTATAACTCTATCAAACATTTTAATTCTTAAGAATAACTCATTAGCTTAGATGAAGCGGCTGTTCAACTGCAAACGTGTCATAATTCAAACTTTATCAAGCTTGAGTACGAGTATAAGATAACAAGCTTGAAACATAAGACAAGTCGAACATAAGCTTATAACGAATCGACTCGAATTCGTATCAAGATCTTCAAGTTGTAATGTGTAAGTAGGGTTGCTACGGAGTCAAAAGCTCAAACTCGATCGAGCAGGTCCAAGTCAAACTTTATGAAGCTCTAGAATTAAACATGATTTCTAAATCTTTTTGAGCTATTTGATCTCTAATATTCCTTTATACAATAAATCTATCGAATAAAGTTTGAGCTTTTACCCCTTTTGTGAAAGTGAAGAATAGAACGTTAATTTGGAGGGATACTAGACTGAGTAGGGGGCCTTCCAACAGGTGTCACCCTCCAAGCCCCAAATTACCAGGCCAAAATAGGGGAAGAATAGTGCATAAAAGAAGATGGTTAAAAGAAGAAAAGTGACCAAATTTCGTACTCTCTGCTCTTTTTATGGTTTGCCCAAAAACACTACATTGTCCCGTCTCATTTATTTCATACCCAGTGTGGTTGGAAACTTGAAGTGTAAAACACAACATGTCAACATAAAAGCATAATCATTTCTTGACCTTTATTGGGACACATTTTCTTTTCTTCATGCCTCAATAAAAATTTCAATGTTGTAATAGAAACTATATCGATATAATAAACAAAGAACTGATAGTACATTGCCATTTCTTAAATCCTGCCCTTTGAAAACATACTTTTAATATTTTTTTTTTCAGTTATACAATACCATTTTCTAAATGTTTCCTTTGCAGGATTTATATAATTGTGGAGTTAATCTTAATGTCTTATAAATTTTCGGTCGGTTTCGTATCCGAGAACCCGACAATACCGAAGGACCAAGACCAAGAAGGACCAAGACCGATAAAGACCAAGACCGAATTAAGCCATATATACGGACCGAGTACCGACCAAATAACATGATCGGTTCCTTATCTCGGGTCCGGTTCCTCGGTTCTTGGGCTTGGGCTCGGTAAAATAAACCAAATAAACAAGTTTAGTTTTTTATCAAGGTATCGTCGAAAATGATCATTAGCATTTTATACAAAGGGGTTATAAAGCAATGGCGAGAAATAATAAATATAGTTAGTTTATTGGAAAAATAAAAGATTTAATATTATATATATATATATATATATATATATATATATATATATATATATATATATATATATATATATATATATATATATATATATATATATATATATTACCAACTTTGATTCTACTCACATAGTACTGTTTATTTCAATTTACTTTTGTCAAGATCATAACTACTAAATTCAGATCATAGTATAATTGTTAAAACATTTTATACAAAATTCAAATAAGCTTCTATTTGGAAATAATAATTTTGATTCTTCTTATAGCAAACTTTTATATTTACGTTTTTCCCCTCAACTAATTTCGAATTAATTGTTTTCATCCCTATTTATTATAAAGTTATATTATTGGTATTTCGTAAGTTACGATTCCGGTCCCTTATTATATTTTAAAGTTACGTTTTCGTCCCTTACATAATTTGTTTTTTTGTCGAGCTGCGTTTTTCAATATACCAGGCTTCCGCAGCATCGTGCGGAAAGTCAAAACACTAGTTTTTATTAAAAAGCAACTAGTATCGATCACATCACATGGTGGTGGCGGTAAGTGGGCTGTGGCCCATTCAGAAAACAATTAATCAAATCTATGGGCCATTCCTATATCACATAATATATAAAAAAAATACATAAAGTAATTTTTTTTGAATTTTCCTACATTTGCCAAAACTAAGAGTGAAAAAATAAGTTTGGACTCAAACAAAGGTGAGATTGTCCGAGTATATGAGTGGATCTGATAGGAACCAATTAGGAAGTTTAGACACTAAAAGGATATTTTGAAAAGGAGTATCCAAAAGATAAATTGTTGTTTCTCTTGTGCTTGTTGGTCATATAGTAGGATTGGTTTTACATCTAGGAATGGCCCATAGACTGTGTATGATTACTTGCACTGTATTAACATATTGATATGTTCTATGCCTTGATTTAGTGTGTCTTAACGTTGTATCATAACAAAAATTACACATGTGGCGCATCAAAAAAATGACCAACAATAGTTCAAGATTCAAGAACATTCAAGAGGGAGAAACTTTATCAATACCAAGGCGATTATAAAAGCTTACGTTTAACTCTTTATATATGATATAATTAAATTTGGCATGCAATTAATGTTGACTACTAAATCATCTAAGACTAATTAGTGTACTTAAACAATATAGTGATTTTCGGGAATTAAGGAAATCATAAGTTGGTAAAATTAAAATTATTTATTTAAGAACGGGAATTTAGGGTCAGGAAATTGAAAGTCTAAACAGTGAAATTCAGGGACGACGGGTGGGTGAATAGCAATTGGGGGATTTTTAGCAACTCTGGCCCATTGAGAGATTTATATCCGTATCAGGTGGGCCTTCAAACCTATAATTTTGATCAAAAGTTATGATCGTGTGAAGTTGAGCCTCTTTCGGCTCTTTTTATCTACATCTCATGTATGCATGAAGGATTCAGCTTAGTCCTCGATACGCTCCACATCAACATATAAATCCAAATATAAAGAATGTTCTTTGTTGATTTGTTTTTGAGTTAATTACTTCCATAACCATGATACCTAACATGTAATCCCTGCAACGAGAACCTAACAGTTGAGATGCGGGAATCCATAAAGAAGGTCGGGAGTTCAAATCCTGGCATGCATAAAATATTTTTAGTATTATACGATCTACTTCCCATGCCATAGGCCTAAGGTGAGGTCGGCATCAACTATCTAGATAATGCAGTCTACCATTTTTTTAATGTTAAAACAAAAATAAACTGCTTTAACTTGCAAACGGCACATTTCCATTTTGGTTAAAAAATAAAACTTCATTATCTGATCCATATGAAACGGATTGATGCACTATGGTCATAAATCATAATAGCAAGAACAAAATTGTGCATATTTAAAACTCATAGATACGGAACTAGGACCCACTCGCGACCACACCTGGATCACAAAATCCAAACCATGTTAATCGGTATCTACTTTAAAACACGTGTCGACTAATCTTTTAGAGACACCAACCAGCTTGGGGTCCCAAATACCAATTTACCAACGCTTTTTGACATGTAGCAACCTCTTTTTTAGTGCAGCATATCTTATTCTCTTGAAAAGTTGAAAAGGGTGGAGACAAGTTCAAATGTGGATGTCAAAGACACACTTAAAACGAGCACAAGCCAAGACATATAGTTATCTTAAATTTTTTTATGTGTCAAAATGCAAAGGCACGACAGGTTTATAGAATGGTCTTAAAGATATGAATATGCTTTCCACAACAGAAACATATTAAAGTGGCCAATTAATGATATACATGTTTTCTTAGTTGGTTGTGTTAAAGTGAACCAAGTGTCGACACCATTTTTGGTCACAGAGTGCTTGGTGGGATCTGTCAAGTATCAAAGGGAGGTGCTGTCAACTCCTTGACATGTATGTTTATCAGAAGACTTAAAATTAGCCTAGAATATTTCTGACGGTTTACATGAACAGTGTTGACTAGTTAAGACAGAGATGTGAAAGATAAAGTATTCTAAAATATGGAGTTATTTTTGTAAATGGAAATAACATTCTGGAAAAAGTTGCTGCATTTTGACTGAAAGTGGAGATGTCAAAATCATGAACATAAGAGATTTTTTTTAGTAAAAGTAAACTGAAAATTTGGTCATGTGGTTTGAATATTGTGGATAAGACCCGAGGGTATGACCTTGGTAAAACCTCGGCAAGCCCTTGGTAAAAATGGTGAACACCGCCTCTTAGCCTCGGTAAATTTACATGTTCGGTAGAGGGGAACACCGTTTCTCTCTCTTCTCTTCTTTTCTGCTCTATACCGTCTTCTCTTCTTCTTTGCTCCATTCCTTCAACTCGCTGAATATGGTGGTAAGATAGTGCTGGAGCTCAAATGGCTAAGGTGGAGGTTGGTAAAACTATTACTACTCCCTCTAGCCTAATATTCAGAAAGTTTTCAATTTGGACCATTAGTTCAAAACAAAGATTTTGTTTATTTAGACACTATCAAAATTTAAATAACTTTTATAGTTAGCTAGTTGGTGGTTTTTTTAAATTTATTTTAATATTTAATTATTAGAAATAATATGAAAGGGACCCACCCCACCCCCAAATCCTTCCTCTCTCTCTCTCTCTCTCTCTCTCTCTCTCTCTCTCTCTCTCTCTCTCTCTCTCTCTCTCTCTCTCTCTCTCTCTCTCTCTCTCTCTCTCTCTCTCTCTCTCTCTCTCTCTCTCTCTCTCTCTCTCTCTCCTATATTTTATAGAACTAGCAACAAACACACACACACACTAAAATTTGCAACTTAAACACAAACACACACACCCCTCATGAACACACCGACTATTAAAGCACATACATACACTAAAACTTGCAACTTAAACACATATACACACCCTAATGATCATTCTTGCAATTTTGCATTATTATCAAAGAGCGTTCATTTATAGAAGTTAGTAGCAAGCAACAATAGGGGTATGTTGGAATATGGAGTCTCGTCAACCTTTTGACCTTATTGTCTTTAAGTAGACCAAGAATGAGGCACAAGAGAAATATTTTCAAAATTATTCTAAGGCCAAACTGTAGTGTCCTTGAACCATAGTTGCGGTGCCGAGTCGGGAAAAAATGTGGTGGCAGAGTGGACCACAGTTTCACAAAGATCATCAGAAGAATCTGCTGATATCGTCTTTTAAATACTTATATTTAGCATGATATCTGTTACATTTGAGCCATAAATTTGTAAAAGTCAAGATAAATGCTACTTATAATGCTTGGAACTGATATTTTACAAATTAAAATGCTTTGCTGAGAAAAAGGTACAAAGATGGATTGTAAATGGAACTGGAACGAAAATGTTGTAAACTGCAGAATGCGACTTGTAATCCTACTTGACGAGGCGTGTTGGAGGAGGAAACGCAACGAGTGTTGTCCAATAAACATATGGTGTTAAAGATCAAGATTTGTAGTTATCACATATAATTTCAATAATGTGACACGTTCTCCTGGCCAATGCGACGGATTCTCCTGGACAACGTGACTGCATCTTATGTCAGTAGAAAAAGTATAAATATAATCTTAATTTCAACTACCCGGTCTTACTAAAGTTATACTATCATATGATTGGGTACACTTGCCTAGTGTGTAATAGTCCCTAGTTCTAGTGAAATCATTTTATAAATTTAAGACTAGATTTTACACATCACCGTGGTGCCAAGTCGCAGGATTTTTAGTGACTACAAAGACCGTAAATTATTGGAGAACCAAAGTTGCAGTGTTGGGAACAATATATGTAATGCAAAGGTTAGTTACACTGTCCACACCAAGCAGCATATCTACGGTGCCATGTAACCCTAACCATATTTGATAGTTTTGCATGGGTCTGGCCAAATTAGAAATTAGGGCATTATATATATATATATATATATATATATATATATATATATATACACACACACACACACACACACACACACACACACACACACACACACACACAAGGCACATGCTACGAAATATTCTCTCTCATTCGCTTGTGGACGTAGCCGATTACCCTAATCGGTGAATTACATTAATTTTATTATTTTTTATTATTGTTTGTTTGCAATATTGTGTTTGTGCGGAATTTATGCTTATCGATTTGTTCAATTCTTGTTTGTCTTGCGATTCAATCCCCAACAAGGCACATGCTACGAAATCGACATTTACTGTTAGTGTATCCCACATTGGTGCGACACGGTCCTATAAGTTTGTATATATGTTGGAGTCTCCCCTCTCTCCACAAGGGCTCTTTTGAAGAGACAATCTTGGGCTCCACATATATTTACATGGTATCAGAGCCGGTGTCCCGCATCCCCGAACCTCATCGAGCCTACGTCTCTGAGGGGGAGTGTTAGTGTATCCCACATTGGTGCGACACGGTCCTATAAGTTTGTATATATGTTGGAGTCTCCCCTCTCTCCACAAGGGCTCTTTTGGAGAGACAATCTTGGGCTCCACATATATTTACATTTACAACGTTCTAGGAAGTGCCTTTGTAGGTACAAGAAAGAGAAAAAATATCACAAATGTGAGATGAGATATTGTATATAAACCTTTTGTTGGATTCTAAAACCATCTCTCTATGTAAAAATCATTGTTCTTTCCATTAGAGATATTGTATTGATATTATTTATATTTACTGTAACTCTTGTAGATAAGACTAGTTTTCCTTGATTATATGATGTATATGTTGTAATCCCATTCTATGTTGTGATTGGCATCAATGAAAGACATGGATTATACAAAATCATTTATGGCATAAGAGCTCCATACTATTAAACCCTAAACGCTGGTGCTCTCATCCCCCTCCCTTTGGTATAATAAAAGACAATCAAATGGCACTAAACGATGCACTAGTACCCTAACACACATCTGTCACAAAAATCGAGAACAAGATATAGACTCTCGACGACACAAAGGTTACCTACTCATCATGGGTAAAGTTATTCAAGCTCTAAGCATGAAGATACATTATTCTTCACCAAATTGACGGGCACCCCTACATCATCAAGACTAGGGGTGTTCATAAAACCGCACAAATAGCACAAATCGTCCATAACTTACCACATAATGTGGTTTAGAATTTTTGCATTACAGTTTGAAAATTTATCAAATCGCGCCATGTGGTACGGTTTGTAGTTTTTAATTGCAAAACCATGGTTCAAATCTCACCACCTCCTCGTATATTCGTAGCCCTAGGTACACACGTTCCTATCTTCCTTTTTATTAAATATAATTTGTTTTATTAACTACTAATAAAATAATTTTTTATTCGTTATCTAGTCTTTGGAAAAAACCATCTATATAAACATTATTGTTGAAAAGTATTCGATATATATAATTATAATTTTGAGAGATGATATAGGATGAATAATATGTAAACTTAGATATGCTTATACTTGAATTTGAAAATAATTTTATGATATTGATATATAAGTAATAAATGATATTTAAAATGTAAATATATAAAAATTAAATTTAGACTAATACATATAAAACTAAGTTACACAATATTTAAAGTTGTTCATAAAACTGCACCAAAACCACCCGCATCGCATGAAGCCGCACTGCACCGACAATGCGTTTTAGAACCTTCGCGACGCGGTTTGTGGTTTCTAAAAATTTCATATAACACATGTGGTGTGGTTCACAATTTTTCCTCTATACCACACCACACGACATTGTGAATACCCGTAGTCAAGATTTATGAAGTATATGAGTCATGAAACGAGATCGATTCTAACGTCCCAAATTTCGTAATAAAATATTCATTTTAATAATGATCCAAATACATAAAAAGAGTTACCAAATAATTCATCCAAATTAAAACTTAATATTTAATACATATAAAATTATGTTTACAAAACATTATTCAGCGGAAGACTTAGATAACAAAACTTAAGATGCGGTATAGTCGCGCCGTGCTCCAAGCTCAAGCCAGCAGATACCTGAAAAACAGTTAGGGTGAAAGAGTAAGCACAAAAGTTAGTTAGTACCCCCAAAATACCACACGATTCATCACATAAAATCATCATTTAACAAATCATCGGTTGGTTCTCGGGCTTGCCCCGATCCGCCAGTATTCATTGGTTGACACTTGGGCTTACCCCGATCTGTCGGAAATCATCAGTTGACTCTCGGGCTAGCTCCGATCCGTCAGTAATCATCGGTTGACTCTCGGGCTTGCCCCGATCTGTCGGTAAACACATAAGACACATATAACACATTATTACAGAAAGTAATAAGGCTACCTACCGCATGCAACATCACCCATAGTATAGTGAGAAGACTCACCTGATTCGTAAAGCCAGACGGCACTCCTCACGCACGTTATAGATCCGACAGCGCGAACTTCCTAACAAAGATAAATTCCACTTAGAACTTCCTAAATCTCAAACAGGATAAGCATCTAAGATTAGTGCCCCAAACTCTCAAGCTTGACCAAAAGTCAACCTGATCAAAAGTCAATGTTCAAAGGTCAAAGTCAACAAAAGTCAACAGGAAAAATTAGCGCCGCTAACTCCCCTAGTTAGCGTCGCTAACTATGAACAACCTCAAAAGTCCACTAAACTCTTAATCCATTCAGCCAAGGTCTTAATCCTTCTAGGGACATTCCAAACAGTCCCTAAATCCATAAAAATCCTAATTTTACCAACCACACATGACCATACAAGCTCATGAACAAGATCCAAGTCCAAAATGGTCCAAAACTCAACAAAACCATCAAAGAGAGCTTGGCTTACTCTCTAAACCAACTTTATGGTTCTAAATCAGGACTTAAAGACATAACCACAAGGGTGGTGCCTAGTTGGTTAGAGCTTGGTCTCCAAAGGTCAAAATGACCAGGAGGTGCCAAGTTCTAATCCAAGGAGGAACAAAAATCCCCTAGTGGCCACAGAGGTTCACCCGCGATGACTCTAGGCTACTCGTGAAGCGGGTAGTCGCCGGGGGATTAGTCGGTTCGCGAAAGCGTGCCGGAACCTCGGCTCCATAGGAGGCCAAAAAAAAAATCACACTAAAACACAATAAGTGTCTTAAAAATACATAAAGATGGGAACTTTATTCACAATGATCCAGACAAATGCAGATCTCTGAAGCTTCACCCAATTGTGTGCAGATTTTGAGAGGTTACAGGAGAGGAATTTTCAGCGATCGTTGAAGAAATTAGGAGCATTCTTGAAGATTTAAGTTTCAAAGTTGGATTATAGCTTCAAAGGGTAAAATTGGAAGTTTGAAAGGTTAGTTTTTCAAGTTCTTGCTAGTTATTCTTGATGGGTTTTGTGGAACTCAAAAACTGCATTTGCAGTCACGATTATGTTGTTAAGTTGATGCAATACTTCCATTAAGTCATGCTAATAAGAATTTAACTAAAGAAAATGGAAGTAGGTTGTTATAATTGATGAATTTGAAGATTGGGGTTGTTAGAACTAAGAACCCTAATTCTTCCTATGATTGATTGAGGGTGTTTTGGGGGTTAAAAACCTTGTTAAAATGTAAGGTTTTAGCCTAGGAACAAACCCCAAACGATTAAGAACGACATTAAGGACTTAAAGGACAAAACAGCAAGCTACACTGCATAATTCGCGACTGGACAGGAGGCCTGCACAGGCGCTGGGCGCAGTGCGCCCCTATCCAGGCGCAGTGCGCCTCCAAGCAGCAGCCAGGCAGGAACTTTGAAATGCTATCTTTTGTTTGGCTTGTCCGATTTAGCTCAAACTTGAACCGTAGGCTCGTTATGGTCTGAAAAGTTTGGGAAAATTTTTATATTGAGTTTCCGACCCCTTGGGAGCACTGTAGACCGATCCGAATGCCTCGGTGAATAGTAAAATTCATATAAAGTTAGTAAACGGAAAGTTTATTAACTAGGCATTGTTTATAACGATATTATATTGAACTCTATTGCATTAGAGTTAATTGAAAAGGTTATTAACCTATAATCATTTTGATAAAAAAATGGAATTATAGGTACGGGACAAGATTCTACGGATCACATTGGAAAGCAAGGAACAACAAAAGCTAGTTGTAGCAATCCTTCAGGTGAGTAATCTCACTTATATCAACTGTGATATTTGATGGTTGGACTCTTATAACTTATAGTAGTTTCAGAGTTGAATATGGTATTATGATTTCTGGATTTTATATCCAATGGGTGCGGCCTTCGGGCTATGAATTCTGGATTTTATATCCAACGGGTGCGGCCTTCGGGCTATGATTTTGGTGCGGCCTTCGGGCTATGATTTTGGTGCGGCCTTCGGGCTATGATTTTGGTGCGGCCTTCGGGCTATGATTTTGGTGCGGCCTTTATGGCTATGATTACGGTGCGGTCAATGATGACCATGAATTTTGGGACAGAAATTGTTTAAGAGTTTAATTGTTGTTATTCTCTTGTATATGTGTATTTAATTGCTTGATTACTCATTGGGCTTTATAGCTCACAGTTTGTTGATATGTCCCTGCAGGTGAGCGTGACCCTGCTAAAGGAAAAGATAAAGTCCGTGACTAAGGACTTAATGTTGAAGTGATGACCCGACTTAAGAATGTATAATATTTATGTATTGTACTTCGTGATACTCTTGTACTCGTATTGTATTGACTAAAACCCCTTACTTATGATTTTATTTGTAAAATATTTGGTTTGAAAAATGAAAATTTTTGGGGAGTTTTTGTTAATAAGTCGGGTGTTACAACAACCTCCTTGGCCACTCATGGATTACCAATTTTTGATTTCTTACGTAATCAATATTTCTTTCTTTTAATAAACATAACTTATCATCTATTTGTCACTCATGTCAAATTTCAATCAATAAGCATTTACCATTTCTATATTATAGTTCTACTACTTTTGCACTATTTTATATTATACACTGTGATTATAAACATGTCCGGTCCTAAGCAATTCTGGCTATAAATACTACATTATCCTCATTGATAATTACACACAACATTTGCAGATATACCCCCCCCCCCTTTCAGATCCAAATCAAAATCCTTCATTAACCTTACCAAATTTTACACTCTCATTCACACCCAAGTTGATAAAAAAATCAATTCTTTTCGGAGTGATTTAGGGATGAATTCGATAACACCAACTTCAAAACGTTTGTCTCCTCTTACAGTATTACCTTTGGCTTTTCATGCCCTCAAACATCCTCCTAAAATGGCAAAGGAAGGCGTATGATTTGGCGGCGCCATAACCTTATCACTCTCTTAGCCCATGCCTATATCCTACCCTCGTTTTGGGTTGAGGCTCTACACACCGCCACCTACCAAAGTTGTTCAATTCAAAATCCCTGCCTTTGCCCTATATTTGTGACACTCCACCATGATTACCTTCGAGTTTTCAAGTGTACATGTTACCCTAACACTTCTACCACCCAACCACATAAACTCCATACTCGCTCTACTCATTGCATATCCCTCAAATGTCCGAGCAACTTTAGGGGATACTAGTGTCTTGATCCAACTTCTAGCAAGCTAACCTTGTTTGGCTTGTCCGATTTAGCTCAAACTTGAACCGTAGGCTCGTTATGGTCTGAAAAGTTTGGGAAAATTTTTATATTGAGTTTCCGACCCCTTGGGAGCACTGTAGACCGATCCGAATGCCTCGGTGAATAGTAAAATTCATATAAAGTTAGTAAACAAAAAGTTTATTAACTAGGCATTGTTTATAACGATATTATATTGAACTCTATTGCATTAGAGTTAATTGAAAAGGTTATTAACCTATAATCATTTTGATAAAAAAATGGAATTATAGGTACGGGACAAGATTCTACGGATCACATTGGAAAGCAAGGAACAACAAAAGCTAGTTGTAGCAATCCTTCAGGTGAGTAATCTCACTTATATCAAATGTGATATTTGATGGTTGGACTCTTATAACTTATAGTAGTTTCAGAGTTGAATATGGTATTATGATTTCTGGATTTTATATCCAATGGGTGCGGCCTTCGGGCTATGAATTCTGGATTTTATATCCAACGGGTGCGGCCTTCGGGCTATGATTTTGGTGCGGCCTTCGGGCTATGATTTTGGTGCGGCCTTCGGGCTATGATTTTGGTGCGGCCTTCGGGCTATGATATTCGGTGCGGCCTTTATGGCTATGATTACGGTGCGGTCAATGATGACCATGACTTTTGGGACAGAAATTGTTTAAGAGTTTAATTGTTGTTATTCTCTTGTATATGTGTATTTAATTGCTTGATTACTCATTGGGCTTTATAGCTCACAGTTTGTTGATATGTCCCTGCAGGTGAGCGTGACCCTGCTAAAGGAAAAGATAAAGTCCGTGACTAAGGACTTAATGTTGAAGTGATGACCCGGCTTAAGAATGTATAATATTTATGTATTGTACTTCGTGATACTCTTGTACTCATATTGTATTGACTAAAACCCCTTACTTATGATTTTATTTGTAAAATATTTGGTTTGAAAAATGAAAAATTTTGGGGTGTTTTTGTTAATAAGTCGGGTGTTACAAGTTGGTATCAGAGCCGTGGTTTAAGTGAACTAGGTGTCTTAGATTAGATTCCTGGACTTAAACCTTGAGAGAAACACAGATAATGGACTGTTAGATATATATAAATCGTTATTATATATGTGATCTAACGGTTTGCTGAAATTTTGAAGTATGAGAAATACACGAAGCAATCCTACTGGTGTGAATTCGCGTGGAACTGCAAGAAGTGGACCAGCTAGGTCACGCGGCTCTGTTGGGCGAAGAGCACCAGCGAGGGAACCGATGGGACAAAATCCACCTGATATACGAGCTATTGTGGAAGAAGTGGTTAGGCAGATGATGCCTGCGATAATAAATAACCCCAACCTGAGCGGCAATCCAAATCCGAGTGCAAATCCAATTCCTACCGATGAGGCTGCAAAAAGTGTTCATGACGGGCAGCCAGAAAATGAAAGCCAGGGGGAAAGTCGGGCCCGGGCAAATAAAGAAACTCAAGGGGGGAAGCCTCGATAAAGAAAGTTGGGTGTACGTATAAATCCTTCCTTGGTTGTAAACCAAAGGAATTCTCGGGGACAGATGATCCAGTCAAAGCTATGGAATGGATCATGCATATTGAGAAGGTGTTCCGAGTAAGCAAGTGTGCGGATGATGATAAAGTGGAATTTGCCACGAACCAACTTACAAGCGGTGCATTACATTGGTGGCAAACTTACTACAAGTCACTGGATCTTGATTCATCCCAATCTATACATTGGGAGCAATTCAAGACAAAGTTTAATGAAGAATACTGCTCGGAAGTAGCTATTCAGAAGTTGGAGGATGAATTCCTGCATTTGGAACAGGGTTCCCGATCTGTTCAGGAATATACTCTTAGCTTTCTGGAGAAAGCTAGGTTTGCGGAACACCATATTTACACCGAAAAGAGAAAGATCGACAAGTATGTCCGGGGGTTGACAACCCGAATTAGAGAGATTGTGCAACCGTTGAAACTAACTACTTTCCGGCAAGTGGTGGATCGAGCCATGGAAAGAGAAACAGAACTGAAGCAACAGGAAGATGAAAAGAAAGTTTTGGAAACGAAACGAAAGGCGGAAGACCAAGTTTGGACGCCTCAGAAAAAGTCGCAACAATCCGGGTCTAAGGGCAAAGGTCAAAGAGACGATAGAAAGTGGTGTGAAAAATGCAGAAAATGGCACTCCGGGAGTTGCCGAGTCAACACTACATCCACAAGTTGTCGAAATTGTGGAAAACCGGGACATGATGCTACTATCTGTCGGGCGGAACGTAGGTGTTTCCAATGTGGAGCTACGGATCATCTTCGCCTGAACTGTCCCGAGTTAAAATCTGGGACAATCAGTGATAGACCCAGGATAGATCAAGGCGGGAAGAAAGAAGAGCCAAAGAACAGAACAATGGACGACCGGTGGCCTCGCGAGCTTTCCAGATGACTGTGGAGGAAGCCCGTGAGAAGACGGATGTGATTACAGGTATCTTTACTCTCAATACCATACCTGTATATGTTATATTTGATCCAGGAGCAACACACTGTTTTGTATCGGAGTCCTTGCTGCCTCGCCTGAATGTACCGTTAACACAAATGGATGAAAGCTTGGAAGTGGCTATAGCGGACGGCCGATATGTTTGGGTTTCTAAACATTTGGAAGGTTGTCAGCTTAAAATCTACGGGACCATTTTCCATATAGATTTGAAGCCGATGACTACCAACGAATTTGGTGTAATTGTAGGTATGGATTGGTTAGCAACGAACTATGCTAATATGGATTGCAGAAATAAAAACATCACAGTGTTATCGCCGGATGGAAAATGGATAAAGATTCAGGGTGAACGACCTCGGTTGAGAATGCCAGTTATCTCCTTTGCTCAAGCCCGAAGCTGTGTTAGTAAAGGAGGGATGTCCTATTTGGCTTATGTAACGGTAGCTCAACCAATTAAAGTGCGGGTAGCGAATGTGAATGTGGTGAATGAGTTCCCAGATGTGTTTCCAGACGAACTTCCAGGGTTGCCACCAGATCGACAGGTTGAGTTCACGATTGAACTGATTCCGGGAGCTGCTCCTGTTGCTCGAGCTCCATACCGTTTAGCACCTTCGGAGATGGTGGAACTGCGGAAGCAACTGGAGGAATTACTAGACAGGGGTTTCATCAGACTGAGTACCTCACCTTGGGGAGCCCCTATTTTGTTTGTCAAGAAGAAAGATGGGTCAATGCGCATGTGCATTGACTATCGGGAATTAAACAAAATCACGGTGAAGAACAAGTACCCGCTACCTAGAATTGATGACTTGTTCGACCAGCTACAAGGCGCGTCCTACTTTTCCAAGATTGATCTGAGGTCAGGATACCACCAGTTGAAGATAAGGGAGTCAGACATTCCGAAGACAGCTTTCCGAACGAGATACGGTCATTATGAGTTTTTGGTGATGCCTTTTGGGTTAACCAATGCTCCAGCCGTATTCATGGATCTCATGAACCGGGTGTGCCGACCGTTCCTTGATACCTCGGTGATAGTGTTTATTGATGACATCTTGGTGTATTCGCGAAGCCAAACCGAACATGAAGTACACTTGCGACAAGTGTTGGAGTTGCTTCGCCGAGAAAAGCTGTATGCGAAATTCTCCAAGTGTGATTTCTGGCTAAGAGAAGTCCAATTTCTGGGCCATGTAATTAATGCTGAAGGAGTGAAGGTTGATCCAGCAAAGATTGAGGCCGTGAT
The DNA here is from genome assembly GCA_023525715.1 of Cichorium intybus. Taxonomy (NCBI): domain Eukaryota; kingdom Viridiplantae; phylum Streptophyta; class Magnoliopsida; order Asterales; family Asteraceae; genus Cichorium; species Cichorium intybus. The sequence goes on from CM042009.1 coordinate 19,688,098, forward strand.
GAAGTGGGAACCGCCCCGGAGTCCAACTGAAATACGAAGTTTCCTTGGTTTAGCAGGCTATTATAGAAGATTTGTCGATAATTTCTCTTCGATAGCTGCTCCGTTGACCAAATTAACTAAGAAAGGTGAAAAGTTCACGTGGGCCGAAAAACAGCAAGAAGCATTTCAGAAGTTGAAACAAGCTTTATGTGAAGCATCGGTATTAGCCCTACCGCAAAGTGGAGAAGAGTATGTGATTTACAGCGATGCTTCTAGAGTCGGACTTGTGTGTGTTCTAATGCAGAAAGGCCGGGTCATAGCCTATGCGTCCCGCCAATTAAAAGATGCTGAAAAGAAGTATCCAGTTCATGATCTGGAATTAGCTGTGGTGGTTCTAGCATTGAAGTTATGGAGGCATTATTTATACGGTGTGAAGTTTGTCATTTACACTGATCATAAGAGCCTGAAGTACCTCTTCGACCAGAAAGAGCTTAACATGAGACAGCAAAGGTGGATGGATTTGCTTAAAGACTTTGACTGTGAAATTCAGTACCACCCTGGCAAGGCGAATGTGGTAGCAGATGCACTAAGCAGAAAAGAAGCTCCCCTGAAGATTTCATCCGCGTGTATGGGGGTAGTAAGCCGGTTACCAGAATTGATTCGTACAGCACAAGAAGAAGCGTGTAAGCCGGAGAATGTAAAAAGCGAAAGAATGGTTGGATATTTGAAGCATCTGGAAGAAAATGCTCAGAAATTAAAGACCTTCAGAGGTCGAATATGGGTCCCAAAACAAGGAGAAGCGCGGAATTTGCTTCTAGAAGATGGTCATTTTAGTCGATATGCAGTTCATCCGGGTAGTACCAAGATGTATCGGACGTTAAAACCGATGTATTGGTGGCCTGGAATGAAGAGGGACATTGGAAGATATGTTGAAAGATGTTTGACTTGTCTGCAAGTTAAGTTAAACCATCAGAAACCGTACGGGGAAATACAACCATTGCCGGTTCCAGAGAAGAAATGGGACCACATTACCATGGATTTTGTAACAAAGTTGCCGCGGACACCGCGAGGTTATGATTCTATATGGGTGGTTGTGGATCGATTGACCAAATCGGCACAATTTATACCATATAAAGAAAAGTACAGAGTAGATCAACTGGCGAAAATCTACATTGATGAGGTGATTTGTCGGCATGGACTTCCAGCATCGATAGTATCGGACCGAGACAGTAGGTTTACTTCTCATTTTTGGCAGAGTCTTCAAAAGCAACTGGGTACAAAAGTACTTATGAGTACAGCATATCACCCGCAGACCGATGGACAGAGTGAAAGAACTATCCAGACTTTGGAAGACATGCTGAGAACTTGTGTCATTGACTTCGGTGGAAGCTGGGAAGATCATTTACCTTTAGTGGAATTCGCGTACAATAACAGCTATCATTCCAGCATTCAGATGGCCCCGTATGAAGCCTTGTATGGAGCACCGTGCCGTACTCCGACCTGCTGGACTGAAGTTGGGGAAAAGCCGTTGGCTGGACCCGAAATTGTAGCACAGACTGAAGAAAAGATTAAACTGATACGCGAAAACTTGAAGGTAGCCCAGAATCGGCAGAAACAGTATGCAGACAAGCGAGTGAAACCGATAGAATTCCAAGTAGGAGATATGGTTATGCTCAAAGTATCCCCTTGGAAAGGCTTAATTCGTTTTGGGAAGAAAGGGAAGTTGAGTCCTCGTTTCATTGGACCTTTCCGTATATCCCAAAGAGTTGGAGCTGTGGCGTATAGATTGGAGTTACCTGATGAACTTCATGGTATACATGATGTATTTCATGTGTCCCATTTGAGGAAAACTTTATTTGATAAATCTCAACATGTACCTCTTGCTGAAATAGAAGTGGATGACAAGTTGAGATACCCGGAACAACCCGAGAGGGTGCTAGACCGAAAGATAAGGCAGCTTAGAAACAAGAAGATCAGCATGGTGAAAGTACTTTGGCGTCATCACAAAGGTTCCGACATGACATGGGAGACCGAAAGTGAAATGAGGGAGAAATACCCTCAACTTTTTGTATGATTTCGGGGACGAAATCTCTTAAAGGAGGGGAGAATTTGTAACGCCAAAACATGTTTATTATATAATTATAATAAAAGGGCAAAAAGGTCATTTTACCTCAAAAGGGTAATTTGGTCTTTTGGACAGAAAAGGACTTGTTTGGTAATAATATTTTGAGTCTTGGACTTAAAATGTTATAAAAATCTGATTTTGTCATTAGATTGTAAATTGTGGCAAAACTTTAAGAAATGCAACTTCAAGGACCAAAATGTAAATTTTGGAGGTATAAAAGCTTGGAAGCTTCTCCCAATTGTGTGCAGATTTTGAGAGGTTACGGGAGAGGAATTTTCAGCGATCGTTGAAGAAATTAGGAGCATTCTTGAAGATTTAAGTTTCAAAGTTGGATTATAGCTTCAAAGGGTAAAATTGGAAGTTTGAAAGGTTAGTTCTTCAAGTTCTTGCTAGTTATTCTTGATGGGTTTTGTGGAACTCAAAAACTGCATTTGCAGTCACGATTATGTTGTTAAGTTGATGCAATACTTCCATTAAGTCATGCTAATAAGAATTTAACTAAAGAAAATGGAAGTAGGTTGTTATAATTGATGAATTTGAAGATTGGGGTTGTTAGAACTAAGAACCCTAATTCTTCCTATGATTGATTGAGGGTGTTTTGGGGGTTAAAAACCTTGTTAAAATGTAAGGTTTTAGCCTAGGAACAAACCCCAAACGATTAAGAACGACATTAAGGACTTAAAGGACAAAACAGCAAGCTACACTGCACAATTCGCGACTGGACAGGAGGCCTGCACAGGCGGTGGGCGCAGTGCGCCTCCAAGCAGCAGCCAGGCAGGAACTTTGAAATGCTATCTTTTGTTTGGCTTGTCCGATTTAGCTCAAACTTGAACCGTAGGCTCGTTATGGTCTGAAAAGTTTGGGAAAATTTTTATATTGAGTTTCCGACCCCTCGGGAGCACTGTAGACCGATCCGAATGCCTCGGTGAATAGTAAAATTCATATAAAGTTAGTAAACGGAAAGTTTATTAACTAGGCATTGTTTATAACGATATTATATTGAACTCTATTGCATTAGAGTTAATTGAAAAGGTTATTAACCTATAATCATTTTGATAAAAAAATGGAATTATAGGTACGGGACAAGATTCTACGGATCACATTGGAAAGCAAGGAACAACAAAAGCTAGTTGTAGCAATCCTTCAGGTGAGTAATCTCACTTATATCAAATGTGATATTTGATGGTTGGACTCTTATAACTTATAGTAGTTTCAGAGTTGAATATGGTATTATGATTTCTGGATTTTATATCCAATGGGTGCGGCCTTCGGGCTATGAATTCTGGATTTTATATCCAACGGGTGCGGCCTTCGGGCTATGATTTTGGTGCGGCCTTCGGGCTATGATTTTGGTGCGGCCTTCGGGCTATGATTTTGGTGCGGCCTTTATGGCTATGATTACGGTGCGGTCAATGATGACCATGAATTTTGGGACAGAAATTGTTTAAGAGTTTAATTGTTGTTATTCTCTTGTATATGTGTATTTAATTGCTTGATTACTCATTGGGCTTTATAGCTCACAGTTTGTTGATATGTCCCTGCAGGTGAGCGTGACCCTGCTAAAGGAAAAGATAAAGTCCGTGACTAAGGACTTAATGTTGAAGTGATGACCCGGCTTAAGAATGTATAATATTTATGTATTGTACTTCGTGATACTCTTGTACTCGTATTGTATTGACTAAAACCCCTTACTTATGATTTTATTTGTAAAATATTTGGTTTGAAAAATGAAAAATTTTGGGGAGTTTTTGTTAATAAGTCGGGTGTTACAACAACCTCCTTGGCCACTCATGGATTACCAATTTTTGATTTCTTACGTAATCAATATTTCTTTCTTTTAATAAACATAACTTATCATCTATTTGTCACTCATGTCAAATTTCAATCAATAAGCATTTACCATTTCTATATTATAGTTCTACTACTTTTGCACTATTTTATATTATACACTGTGATTATAAACATGTCCGGTCCTAAGCAATTCTGGCTATAAATACTACATTATCCTCATTGATAATTACACACAACATTTGCAGATATACCCCCCCCCCCTTTCAGATCCAAATCAAAATCCTTCATTAACCTTACCAAATTTTACACTCTCATTCACACCCAAGTTGATAAAAAAATCAATTCTTTTCGGAGTGATTTAGGGATGAATTCGATAACACCAACTTTAAAACGTTTGTCTCCTCTTACAGTATTACCTTTGGCTTTTCATGCCCTCAAACATCCTCCTAAAATGGCAAAGGAAGGCGTATGATTTGGCGGCGCCATAACCTTATCACTCTCTTAGCCCATGCCTATATCCTACCCTCGTTTTGGGTTGAGGCTCTACACACCGCCACCTACCAAAGTTGTCCAATTCAAAATCCCTGCCTTTGCCCTATATTTGTGACACTCCACCATGATTACCTTCGAGTTTTCAAGTGTACATGTTACCCTAACACTTCTACCACCCAACCACATAAACTCCATACTCGCTCCACTCATTGCATATCCCTCAAATGTCCGAGCAACTTTAGGGGATACTAGTGTCTTGATCCAACTTCTAGCAAGGTAACCTTGTGTCATCACACATCTTTAACAAAATATCATTTCTTTATTATGAAATTCAACCATTTAACTCCTACAATCTCCTAGACTACGTCCCAACACCCCGTCTCCCACCTTTACAAACAACAATCTACTCAACACAACAACCACCATCCGACCCCCACCACTAGACCATACATCACATATGTGGTCCAAGTAGTGTTTATTTTCATGTATTTCCTTCGTGAGCCCCATCTCCACATTTTGAAATGAATATTACGCTACATCAAAAGTACCGTTCACTGCCTATTGTTCCTTTCTGCATCTCTCTAGCTTAATCTCACAACATAATCCTATGTCAATTGGGGGTGTCAGATTCTCAACATTCAACATAGTAAAATGGTCTGATTAAAGGAAACCCAGCATCTCAAGTTCTGGTGTCAAAGTCGAATACATGGTAATCGCAAATGTTGTTGTCTAGTCCAGGATACGCAATCTCTTACCCAAACTTCATATCCCAATACAACAAGCTACTTTGATCTATTGTGACAACATTTCAGACACATACTTATCTAAAAATACATCCAATACCAGTAGACCAAACACATTAAAAGGGACATACACTTTGCCTGCAAGAAAAGCCTGTGTTAGCGGCTGAAAACATTTCAATGGAGTTTAGAGAGAGAAATTTATAGATAGAGAGAGAGAGAGAGAAATCTTGTTGTGTTTTGTTATTGATTTTCTTAACTGTTACAGCATAGAGCACATCTCAATATAGATGCCTCAAGATAGAATAACTAACTCTAACAGTCCTGCTGACGTGGCATAACAGAAATTAACAACTCTTGATGACATGGCAATATATACATTATCATCCCCCCTCAAGCTGAGCTGTGGTAGACACACAAAGCTTGACACACAACTGAAGAAATCGCACAGTTGAAAGACCTTTAGTGAGAACATCAGCAGGTTGTAATGTAGTAGGGATATAGGAGATATTGAGTTTGTGAGATAACACCATGTCACGAACAAAATGCAGATCAATCTCCAAATGCTTTGTTCGTTGATGGAAGACAGGGTTCACAGCAAGATAAGTAGCTCCCAAATTATCACACCACAAGGTGGGAGAGACCATAACAGGAATATGTAGTTCACATAAAAGAGAGTTAATCCAGGTTAATTCAGCAGCAGTTTGAGCAAGAGCACGGTATTCAGCTTCAGTGCTGGAACGAGCAACAGTTTGTTGTTTTCGTGAACTCCAACTAACAAGATTACCACCAAAGTAAATAGCATATCCTGTGGTAGACCTTCTGTCATCAGGACAACCTGCCCAATCTGCATCTGAATAGGCATGCAGGCTAAAATCCAAAGATTTTCGAAGAACAAGACCATGAGTTGAAGTACCACGTAAATAGCGTAAGATACGTTTAACTGCTGTCCAATGAATATCAGTGGGTTTGTGCATGAATTGAGAGACTTTACTAACAGCATATGCAATTTCAGGTCTGGTCAATACCAAATATTGTAATGACCCAACAGTGCTTCTGTAAAGAGTAGGATCTGCAAGTATAGTTCCTGAATTACGTGACAACTGCCTTCCTGGAGAAACTGGAGTAGACAAAGGACGACAATCACTAAGCCCAGCTCGTTCAAGTAAATCCAAAATGTAGCGTTCTTGACTTAGATGCAGAGAATGATCTGTAAATGTTGTTTGAACTCCCAAAAATTGATTTAGAATACCAAGATCCTTAAGAGCAAACCGAGAGTGAAGTTGACTTATCAATTTAGTAACAAACCCATTTGAGTTTCCAGTGATTATTATGTCATCAACATATACCAATACATAACAAATCTCGATTGAAGTATGAAAAACAAACAACGAAGTATCCGAAACACATCTTTTAAAACCTAAGCTGGACAAGGCAGAAGATAATTTGGCGAACCAAGCTCTTGGGGCTTGTTTCAAGCCATAGAGAGCTTTTCGAAGGAGACAAACATGGTGAGGATGAGAGGAATCAGTATAGCCGGGAGGTTGAGCCATGTAAACTGTTTCAGACAACTCACCATGTAAAAAGGCATTGTTTACATCAACTTGGGGAAGATCCCATCCCTTTGTAAACGCAATTGACAAAACTGTTCGAATTGTAGTAGGTTTCACAACTGGACTAAATGTTTCTGAATAATCAACTCCTTCTGTTTGAGAATAACCTTTCGCGACTAAACGAGCTTTATAACGACTTATAGATCCATCAGAATTTCTTTTAATACGATAGACCCATTTACACCCCACAATATTTGCATTTGGAGGGGGAGAAACCAAAGTCCAAGTTTGATTTGACTGTAGAGCTGAAAGTTCTAGTTGCATAGCTTCACACCACTCAGACCATTTCTTAGCTTGATGAAACGTAGTAGGTTCTTTATCAGGAATAGATGAAGATTTGGCATGATAGACAACATGATTAGGAAACAGTTTGACTTGACGAGTATTATCACGAGAACGTGTAGTCATTGGGTGTACAGAAGAAGAAGGTTGTGAAGGTGGTGGTGGAGGTGGAGGTGAAGGATTTGATGATGAAGTACTAGATAGAGATTGTGAAGGAGACAAAATATTACCAGGAGAAAACAAAGCAGACGTATTAGGTTGATAAGAAGACAAGTTCGATTCAGAAGAGTATATAACTGGAGGTGAAGGAAGAGTGGATTGTAACGGAATCGATTTGGAATTGACAGTTGACATAGTGTTATTTGAAGGAAATGTAGACTCATGAAAAATAACATGCCGATTATGATAAATCTTGGATGTAAGGGGATCAAAACAAACATACCCTTTATGATTGGAAGCATAACCAAGAAAAAGACACGGGACAGATTTTGAGGACAATTTATCATCACGTAGATGTCCAAGATAAGGATAGCACAAGCATCCAAAGGTCCGTAAAATAGTATAATCAGGAGGTTGTTGAAAAAGTATTTCAAACGGAGATTTATGACCAAGATTGGAAGAGGGAATTCGATTTATAAGATAAGCAGCAGTGGAAAAGGCATCAGTCCAAAAGTATTTGGACAAATTTGCATGAGATAAGAGAGTTAATGCCATTTCTGACAAGTGACGATTTTTGCGTTCTGCAACGCCATTCTGCTGCGGCGTATACGGACAAGAAATATGATATATGATACCACAACTGGACATAAGTTGTTGCATTGAGCCTTTGATAAGTTCAGGAGCACCATCACATTGAAAGAACTTTATTTTTAGTGAAAGAAGATTTTCAGTGTGAGTTTTAAAATAAGAGAATGCTTCAAACACTTGGGATCGATTTTTAAGTGGATACAGCCAAACAAACCTACTATAATCATCAATGAATGTGACAAAATATCGAAAACCATTGCGAGAAATAACAGGGGCAGGACCCCAAATGTCACAGTGTACAATTTGCAATGGAGTAGTTGAATTTATAACATGAGAATCAAATGGTTTTCGAGTTATCTTTGACATATTACAAGCATTACACGGAATAGACAAAGACTCTTTATTGAACAAAGAAAGTTTATGTAGGACATATGCTCCTGGATGTCCAAGACGAGCATGCCAAAGCTGTGAAACTGAGGAGGATGATGAGCTCACTGAAGTTGCAGAAAGACCATAGACATTATATCTACTTAGAGGAAGATGATGAAGATGCTTTCCTGCTAAGGTCTGTATAAAGAAACCAAATGGTGAGAAAGCAACAACACATAGATTATCACGGACAAGTTGAGGAATAGACAAGAGACTTTTCTTGAGATTTGGTACTAAGAGAACATGTTTAAGATGTAATGTGCACTGTGGAAGTTTAAGTTTATAATAACCAATGTGAGTAATGGTTAAGGCCATACCATTACCAATTATGACTCTTTCTGTCCCGGTGTAAACTTTGGCATCTTGAACAAGTGATGAATCAAAGGTCATGTGAGCTGTAGCTCCAGAGTCAGGTAACCAAGACTCAACAGTGTCACATATGTCTGAAAGTGTTCCCTGTTCAAAATCGGCAGCATAAGCATGTGGAGAAGCCCAGTACTTTGGCTTACCTTTGTCGCTAATAGTTGATGCCCAATTTGCAAAATGCTCCGGTCCAAAACCACTTTCAGATCCAGAAAAATTTGATGGAGCAGGTGTCCAGGAGGATTGAGCAACACCTGAATTTTGCGGACTCCCAAAATTATTGTTTCCACCATTGTATGATAAGCCACTGGTGCCTTGATCCATGAAGGAACCTGGAGATTGAGTGTTAGAATTCCATGACAAGTCCGAATTTGATCCATACGTGTTATTGACCCCATAGAACTGATTTTGAGGCTGCCAATTTGAATTTGGGAATGAGGCAACATGACCTCCATAACCATAGTTGTCACTATAGTTATATCCTCCTCCAAAACTGTTACGACCACCTCGATTATCATTTCCTCCTCTGAAATTTCTACCACCACGATATGAGTTACGACCTCCACGATTTGTACCATTATTATTTCTTCCACGACCTCGATTTCCTCCATTATCGAATCGCCAAAAGCATTTAGACGCCATATGTCCATTTTTATGGCATATTTGACAGTTGTTTCCAAGGTTTAGAGTTCCTCGACCTGCATTTGTGTTTGATGTTGAATTTTGATTTAGATGCGGAGGAATATTGGATGCAGTCATTGCAGAAACTTCAACTCCTGAAGTATCTTGTGATTCTCTTAAAAGCCTTTGTTCAAATACAAGCAACTTGGATCGTAACTCCATGAATGAAGGCAATTCTGTAGAGTTTTCAATATTGACTGCAAGAACTTTATAATCTTGATTTAATCCAGTTAGAGCATGAATAACAAGATCAGATTCATCAATCTTAACTCCAATTGAGACAAGCGACTGTGCAATTGTATTAATTTCAGTACAATATTCATCAACTTTTCTTGTGCCTTGTTTAATTTGATGAAGTCGAGTTTGAAGTTGTATTCTCTTAGCTGAAACTTGTTGTACAAACATTAACTCAAGCTTCTTCCATAATTCGAGAGCAGTGTTTGTACCAACAGCAATATGAGCTATTGAAGGATTTAGTGTTGCATTTATGCAGATTTCAACATACTTATTTAATTTCTTCCGGTTCAAATATTCATTACTGTCTGTTGAAGGTGGTAAACTAGTTCCATCTATAAACCGAACTAGATCTAAGGATTCAAAAACCGAAGATATTTGATGTTTCCACACCAGGTAGTTATCCTCATGTAATTGAACTGAAACAAAGTTTGATATATTTGTAATTGGAGGTAACTGGAACGAAGGAGGAGTAGGAGGTGTTGCCATTTTATCAATTCAATAACAAGAGTGAATTGATACAGAGTATTCAGAACAAGAAAAACAGAGTAATAGAAATTCAGACGAGATTTACTTAGCTTTGTGACTGAAAAACAGAGTAACTTTGGGTTTGAATCAGCTTGAATTCTGATCAAATGATGTGCAGATCTTAATCCTCTTGATCGAAGCTCTGATACCATGAAAACATTTCAATGGAGTTTAGAGAGAGAAATTTATAGATAGAGAGAGAGAGAGAGAAATCTTGTTGTGTTTTGTTATTGATTTTCTTAACTGTTACAGCATAGAGCACATCTCAATATAGATGCCTCAAGATAGAATAACTAACTCTAACAGTCCTGCTGACGTGGCATAACAGAAATTAACAACTCTTGATGACATGGCAATATATACATTATCAGCGGCATTTCGAATTCTACATGTTCCTTCCGCATATCAGCACGCCGACATACTTAGAAAGGGACTTCCATGACACTTATTTGAAATACCCGGATCTAGTTTGAACGTTCGCTCTACTCCCTCTCCAACTATGTGGGACTATTGGAAATTGTATTTATATTATTTATATTTATTGCAAATCTTGTATATTTAGATAAGATAAGCTTTCCTTGATTATATGATGTCTCGGTTGTAATCCCTTGTATATATATGTTGTGATCAACGTCAATGAAAGGCAAGAGGATTATACAAAATCCTTTACCCTCTGTAATCATTGTTCAATGTTCTTTTTCTAAAATCATTCTTCAATGCTCTTTCTGAAATCATCTATGTATGTGTGTGTGTGTGTATTTGAGTTCTATTTGACTTCACAGCTTATCAGAATGAGCTTTGTTTTTGTTTTTTTTTTCAAATCAAATTGAACTTGATGTATGTGTGTACATAGTGTTGAAACAGTCACAACCTCTCACTGTCGAAAAAATTAGCAATTTTCACATTAATTTTCTTGTTCTTGGTATCCGTCTGGCATCTGATATGACTTTTCGAACTATAACCGTGAGGTTGTGACTTCATCTTTTTTTATAAAATCGCCACAGGTCTGGTCCTTTTTAATGAAAGTTGCATTGACGAGTATGTTTGCTTCATAGATTTCCTTTTTTGTGTATATTATTAGATTCATCAAACTGTTTCTTTTTTTTAGTGAAAACTTCAAACATATCGAATTTCGTTTTATTTTTAGCTTCACCGGTCTAGTTCTTTTTAACGAAACCCAAGATAATTAACCCACAAGTTTCAGGTTTAGTAGCTTCATCGGTTTTGGTTTTGATTTATGCCGGTTGATGATATTTGAATTATTATCTTCTTGCTGAATATGTTTTTGTAAGGAAGACGATGATATTGAGAGAGAGAGAGAGAGAGAGAGAGAGAGAGAGAGAGAGAGAGAGAGAGAGAGAGAGAGAGAGAGAGAGAGAGAGAGAGAGAGTGTGTGTGTGTGTGTGTGTGTGTGTGTGAATGAGTGTGTGTGTGTGTGTGTAAGAATGTGTGTGTGTGTTTTGGAGATAGGGTGAGTTTGGGACCTTCTTAGTTTTAAATAACAAAAAAAGGAAAAATTGTAATAATAAATTTAGGTTTAAGGGTATAACACTCATTTTAAGTTTGGAATAGACCAAATCTATAAAAAAAAAAAAAAAAAAAAAAAAATTGGCAGAAACGAAATCCATAAAATATAATTTGATTTGGACAAGTAGCGGAAGTCAAAAACTTTTTGCTTCGAATAGCAAACCATTTTTTTTCAATTTAGACTTTACTCATTTGTTAATTCCAAGTTCCTTTTATAAGATTTCTAAATTTGACAAGCATGATAAATCACTGAGATTGTGATTGATTAAAAAAATCCAAATTAATAAAGCTAATGAATCATATAATTTACGGAAACTCTCGATTTTACATGATTTACTAGTTAAACAGAAAAAAAAAAAAAAAAAAAAAAAAAAAAAAAACACGAATGCAGCGAAAGTGGGGAAATTCTAAATTGGCTGTCAAAATGACGAAGTTAGCTCCAATGGTAATCGCCTACGGCTGTTTGTAAATTTATATCACGATGATTTTATATTCGTTTGAAGTTGTACTCTTTCCACCTTTTGTCTTTCCCACATTTACATCCATAAATAAGTTTGTTGTCCTTCTATTTTCCTCTTTCATAAAGAGCTCTGCAAAGTCTTTGACAGGCATACCCAAAATTGCTTTTAGTAATTTTTTGTGGTTATCAAAAACTATAAACTATTATTAATCATAAGACACATCTGGATTATAATTTTTGTAAGAATACCTCAGTTAAAAGTCATGAATTCACGGTTAAAGCTCAAACTACAAAAAACAAATATTACCCTAAAGTGCATCACAAACTTCAAGCTAACATGATTCATTGATTATTTCATTATAATCAATGAATTTTTTATATACTTAAAGAAAAATAATTAAAGTTTTTAAAAACATAATAAATAATAGTAAAATTATACTTGTTACTTATTTTTAGAAAAAAATGTTACTAAAAATTATATTAACAAATTGGCGTATATTGGAATTTTTCATTCCATTTCATGATGGGATGAAAATCTTAAAAATCAACTTTTAAGAAAAATAAATCTCTTAGATAAGATAGATATGGATCAACACAAACACATGATACCCCATATTTGATAATCATCTATGTGAATAATATGCAGGGCCGGTCCAAACTTTTTTGAAACAAAGGCCCCTAAAAAAGTTTAGCAAAACTATTTATAAAAAAATATTTCTAGTGTTTTTCATAATGATAGTTTTAAAGATACATATAGCTATAACAATTACAAGTAGTCGTTTTTTAATATCTTGGTGTTTCCCTTCAATATTTGGAACTACTGTCATAACCTTGATCCCTTATATAATTTATATTAAGATGTAACAATTTCAATGTATCTAATAATTTATTAAAAAATCTTATCCCCGAAATACCATTTGCTTTAAAAAATTATAAAAATATTCAACAACTTGTATTTGTTAGAAGACTAATATATATATATATATATATATATATATATATATATATATATATATATATATATATATATATATATATATATATATATATATATATATATATATATATATATATATATATATATATATATATAATATTATTGGACATACAATTTTTGGACCCCTTAAGACGATAGGCCATGGACGATCGTCCGTGTTGACCACCGTCAGGAACGGGCATGATAATATGAAACTGTTCTTTTTTCCTATTATTGACCCGGTCATATTCCATTTTTGATTTCGTGGTGTTGGGAGTTTACCTATATTGGTCACCTAAAACTTACCAGTAGATCTAACTTAATGGTCAATCTGTTGAAATTCAAATGAACTCGGTCAAATTTTAAAGACACTTGTTCAAATTCAGGACAACAAGAACCCAAACAGTTTCCACGATTTGGCACGAGAATCGCAACTATTTTCATCTTTTAATATGTTGTAATGGAAGGAACATAACTCCGTTTATAGGTCAGTTTTAACAATTAAAAATTGTTCGGATTGGGATAAAAGTGGACCACGTTAAGCATAAAGAATAATATATCTTGCTAGATTATTGGCTTTTGTATGTTAAAGTAAAAATCAAGTGTGCATAGAATTGTTGGTGACAACAAAAGCAGGAGCACCACACTCATACTATAATATTTATTACTATTTTTAAGATTTGAAAAGCATCATATCTTTGGACGGCCACCACTGGGTAACACTATCCTTTTCAATTTTTGCAGTTATAAACGGTGCACCATAGTTATTAGTATTACCTTAGGTGACCGTGGTTCACTAAGGTCCATGGTTTTTATGAGTCCTTTTTGAATTGCCTCCTATTCTAGCTGACCCAATTCTCTAAGCACAAAAGGCACCTGATCAGGAAACGATTTCTGACATGGAAAAGATGAGGGCTTTGCACAGAGAATCTGAGAACCTATGTCTTGGCCATATGAAGAATTATTTGTCTGAACGCCTCTATAATATATATATGCGTCGGTCACAAATTCTAGAGAGCTTTGGAAAGTTTTGGAGCTCAAATACAAGGCACATGAGGAAGGTACTAACATGTATATTGTGTCAAAGTACTTATAGTTCGAGATGGTTGATGAAATATCTATAGTGGAGTAGGTGTATAAACTCTAAGTCTTGGTCAACAAGTTGAATGTTCTTTCCATCTCTCTATTGGGACTCTTTTAGGTAGGCATAATTTTCGCAAAGTTGCTGCCCTCCTGGAAAGACTTTTGTAAGAGGATGATGCAAAAATCCTTGGACTACTCTTTGGATGATCTTTTGAAGCACCTCCAAATTGAGAAGGAAGCTCGCAGAAAGGATAAATGGGGTAATGTCGGATCGAGTGTGCATCCCCTGTCAGCTGGGAGTTCTGGCCAAAAGAGCAAAACTCGGAACAAGAGCAAGAAATGCTTCGGTCCTAAGAAGCCTGAGTTCCAAAAAATCGGGGTGTCAACAATGAATGAACCCAACCCCAAATATTGTTGAAGAGGTTCCAATTGAAGGGATTTGATCATAATAAAAAAACAATTTGCACACGGAAGACTTAACAAGATCAAATCATAAGTTCATACAAAAATCAAGCAATGATCATGATGTTCATACAAAAACATAAATAGGATCACATTATTCATAGCAATTGTTGCAACTTAAAAGATGAATAACAAATTCATACCTTTTACTGGATGTAAGGATCCAAACTAGAATCCCTCTTTTGATTCACACCCAACAACACCAGAAGAACAAACTGACAGAGGTTCCACTGGGAGGAGGCAAGAGGCACAAACCCTAGAAAGGTTTTCGAATCCTCCAAAAAGGAGGGGAGATGAGGAATTGGCTGCTCACTTGATGAGGAATGGGATGCTAGGCTCTGATCCCTAGCTCTATATTTATAGGGAAGCTCAATTAGGGCTCCAAACTTAAGAAGCCTCCTTACATTTCACCCATGAACTATTTCTATTAATTAAACTCTTTAATTAATTAACATCCGGTCCCTGTAATTAATTTCTTCCAAATTAATTTCTTAATTAATTACTAATTAGTTTATGATTAATTTATCATAACATGACAAATATATAAATTATTTTTCCCAATTTATTTCAGTCAAATGTTTTTTCTTTCTAGGCCTTGAGGGTAACCCAAAAGGTCCTTGCTATTATTAGAAATATCACTAACATTTAATGATATTGGGCACTATTTCCAACACCAACTTGGTAGAAAATGTAAACTTGGGAGAAGTTTTCATGATCTCCTTACTAACATGAGTAATGCCAACTCGAGGGTGGTTTGTTGATTTGGGCGCCACTGTGCATGTTTGTGGACAATGTGATCGCTTCTGTAGTTACTCACCCTCAACTTATAACTCAATTTTCTATTATAGCTTTCATATTATTATTATTATTATTATTATTATTATTATTATTATTATTATTATTATTATTAAGATTGGTGTATGATTTTTAGTTAGCCCAAAATCCATATTCTCCAACAATTTAAGTTTCTGATAGTGCTTTATTTTTACAATAAAACACTGGTTTAAAAGACCGTTTTTATCACAAAAAGACACTCAGAAACACAAGAAAACCTTCTTTTCTTGCAACTTGAAAGAACTCAATAATTGCCTTAAAATATGCAAATTGCTTCCTTACAATAGATATGGTTCAGACAGACCCGTCTAACCTACCTCGTCTGTTAACCGAATAGATAACAATTCAAATAAGAATGCATGTTTTCATAACATTCAGGCAAAAGCTCACTTTCCAAACGGCAGCTCCTGACGCACACCACAGACTCCCAAAAGTCTGGCGGTGATAATACATCTACTGTCGGGTCATCATTAGCCCAAGCTAGCCATTTGTTTTCGTATGGAAAACATCTCACAAATCACGGGGAAAGCCTATTATGATATCATTATTCTCTCAAAAGAATTATGATTAATCTGTCTTTAGTCCCCAGACATCCTCACTCAATTGCAAGCCAACGAGAGAATATCTCATTTATTCATACACTGCACATCATGGCCCACTGCTGTGTTGCAGATACAAATCTGCCAGAACTATGGTATCAACCATAGGAAATCCTGATAAGCTCAACATCAAAACAGGCTTATATTAACAGGTGGCTAAACATGAATTACGATTCATGTTTAACTTGAACAGAGTTCTCCGGAGCTGCTGGTGTGAGGAAACACGAGGGATTTGTGTGCTAACTTTTATGGCTTTATTTCAGGAACAAGAATGGCAACAGAAACAAAATCCGATTTAGACTAAAAATCATCTTGAATGTACTGAAAAGAAGAAGGAATCAAGAACAAGTAACTCTGAGAAAAACAACCAACCCTGAGGAAGTTATACTACGAACCGAAGAGCAAAACACGAAGAATCCATGTAATTTACAGCAATCGCGACGCGACGGCACCATGTGTCGCGACTCGAAGACAAGGACGCGAAGGTACCTTCTCTCGATCGCGAGCATACCAACAAGACGCACTGAACGGACAAATGGCCGACAAAAGTAACACCAGGCCGCACCCTCGCGACGCGACCACCCTCTGTCGCGACGCGAACACTGGAACTTTAGAACTATAAATAGATGTCTTCTATGACGTTTTGACACACCATTTTACACCACAACACTCCAATACTCCAAATCAGATGCAACATCTCGAATTCTCTTTTAGTTAGTTGTCTAGAACCGATAAATTCTCTATTTCGGTGGTAATTCTTGTAGTTTGTTTAGATAAGTCGAAACATTAAAAGTACCAAGCAACATGTCAAGGAACGCCAAGACTATCGCCAAGATCAGCAACCGAATAGAAGGCTAATCTCTTCAGATTACTTCCGGTAATGTTATCATACCTTTAGTGTAACATGTTTTTACTTTGATTCCGAACAAATGTTTTGCTATTGTAACTATTAAAACTCTCATATCGTTGAAATGCAATTAGTAAATCATTTGTGTTTACTTCTACTTGTTATCTTATTTTCAAGACATCGTATTATCAACTTATTGTTCGTGCCTACCTCATCTAAATAAAGAGATAAGACGAATAATCTATTAATATACTTTGTGCCCAATTGATATGATAATAAGTCATAATGTTACTATTATTAAGACAAAACATAATATTGCCAAACCATTGTTTGTACCTAGTCTAATAAAATTGTTAGACAAAGACAAATAATTGACTCAACATGTTATGTATTTATCCATTTAATAGCAATTGTTAGTAAACTATAATTATGTCAAAATAATTATATCGGAATCATTATTGTAAAACATGCGAATCTGATCTTTGATAACTAAACCGGAAGTAATTCTTTCTCTATTTCAAGTCATTATCAATATTTCAATATTATTGTTATCACAATAAACATTTATTCAACAACTTGTTTAAAGATTAACCACTAAATCCCTGTGGACTCGACCCCGGTTGCCCTATCTACGTAGTAATAGTGGGTTATAAATTGTTTTTGACGCGTGTGACGATAGCGTTGTCAGTTTCCTAGATTGGCAATACTCACCCTCAACGTATAACTCAATTTTCTATTATAGCTTTCATTATTATTATTATTATTATTATTATTATTATTATTATTATTATTATTATTATTATTATTATTATTATTAAGATTTAATTCGCTTTCTCAATAAAATTTATTCCCTTTTCATTTAAAATACCTAACTAAATATTTAGCGCTAATCTTAATGCTAAACCGGAAATGAGGTGTTACATGTTAGGAGTCATTTGTATGCCTAATGTGTTATGTGTCACTTATAACACTTATGGTGTAGTGAGTCATTTCTATGACTAATGTGAAAGAGTCATTTCTATTATTAAAGTATAAAAGAGTCATTAATATGACATAATGTCTAGAGTATTATTTCTATGATTAAGGTGTAAAGTATCGTTTATATGATTTAATATGTAAAGAGTCATTATTGTGACTAATGTGATAGGAGTCATTTCCATGACTTAATGAGTAGAGTGTCATTAATATGACCAAAGTGATAAGAATCATCTATATGATTATAATATGAGAATCATTAATATGACTGATAAGAATCATCTATATGTTTTTAATGTGAGAATCATTAATATGACTAATATGCTAAGAATCATTAACACGATTAATGTATAGAGAATATGTAATATGCTAAGAGTCATTCTTATGACTAATAATATGAAAAGAGTCATTCTTATGACTAATGTGAAAAAAATCATTCTTATTGACTAACGTGAAAAGAGTCATTCATGTTCCCAATATGAAAAAGAGTCATCCTTATGACTAATGTGAAAAGAGTCATTCTTATGACTAATATGAAAAGTGTCATTGATATGACTAATGTGATGGGAGTCATTTTATGACCTAATGCTAAAGGTGTCGTTTCTATGACTAAATTGTTGAATTAGGTGTCTAATCCATGACTTTATATTTGTATTTATCTTATTAATTGAAGCAAAGTCTATTTGGGTTGCTCTCATAGCAGGAGGATTGATGTAGAAGTCAGTATAGAGAAAGGTTGATTTATTAATTGTTTAATAAAGCAATAGAAATAAATAAATAGTTTATTAATATATTTAAGTGTTAATATATATTAATTAGAAACCATAATAATTAATTAGAAATTAATCTAGAATTAATTGGATTTAATTTGGAAATTAATTTAATTAATTAAAAGTGCAGGGACTGATTTGTATTTATTCAATAGTTGAATAACTGGCAAGCCGGTAGCCAGGGGCCAAGTTGGCGCCAAATATGGAGGCTACTTCATAGTTGGCGAAAACCCTAATTAGGGTTAAGAAGCCTTGGTCCAAATGGTCAACAGGCTTGCCCATTAAGGAGGCTCCTCTAGGGTTTCAGCTGTAACCCTAGGAGGTTATAAAAGGAACCTCCTGGCTCCCCTTTTCTGTGCCACTTTTCATCTCTCTGAAGTTACTCTGCTGTCTTCTCTCCTCCATTGCTTGGGTGTGACTCCATTTGAGGCAGGACACTTGTGCTGCTAGCTTCTGGATCAAGAATCAAAGGTTGGTTCTTCTGATTTATCCTTTAGAAATAATTGTTGGCCTTTAGGTTTTATTACATGTTTATTAGAAGAAAACATAAATCTTTCTTAGGGTTGCATGTGAACTTAGGAAATTTATAGTTCATTGTTTGCTATAAAACCCTTTAGTGGTATTAGAGCTGGCTTGTTTTCTTGTGAATTTAATGTATTTTTATTGCTTGTTGTTGGGTGTTTTACGAAAATAGACCCACCATGAGGCCATTGTCGAAATTGGTGGCTAGGGTTTGGAAAACCCTAGCCTCCTCCCTTCCCTTTTTCAATTTCTACTTGCTATGTTTAGTTGGTTGTTATTTTTGGTAATTATTGGATAATTAAATAACTGGAACCCCTTTTCCCATGCCTGCTGATTTCGAAATTAAAAGGAAAGGTTAGGAAATTAATTTGATTAATTTTGTGTTTCCCCATACTTGATTTAATTAGTTTAATTAAATTGTTTAATTAAAAGACCAATTAAATCACTTAAAGATTTAATTAAAATTTTCGAAAAATATATATAAATTTGCGAAAATTCTTAGAAAATTAAATCTAAAATATTTTAATAAGATTAAAATATATCTTATATATTTATGATTAAAAGTTAATATTTATATGTAAGATAAAATGGTTAGTCTTATCGTTAGTAGGCCTCATTCACAAAACTGTCCTATAAAGAGGGTATAAGGCGACTGCCTATAAAATGGTAGTCTAATGGGTGTCCACTCTCACCCACCACTCTCCTGGTCAGTCTAGTGTCGTTAGCCGAACGGGTTTGATAGAACCGCTAAGCCTCTTAAAAGTATAATGCTGTAATTGAAAGTACTAGAACTTTAAACAAAATCCCAATCTAGTTACTCTAGGTCAAAAATGTGAATTAGTTGCTAATCCATGAAGTTGCACATTGCGTTTTGTGAAACATTGGTGGAGCGTGTGTGGTTAACCGGCACACCAATAGGGATTCACAAAGAGTTGCAATGGGTTTCTCGATTTTACCATTATTGATGGAGCGTGTGTGGTTAACCGGCACGTCAATTAGAGATGGTAATTGACTTCAAGAGTGTCAAGCTAACTTGCATGGTTATTCACACCCGGTTTGTGATCCTCGGCATCCCAGTCACAAACAGTGGGGCACATCCGAGACTAAACATGCCATTGAATAGTTTAATGTGTCTCAACAGACCTAGGAATTTCATAAGATGAAATTGATAAGTGTATTATCTACCTTAATGACCATTATGTTGTGATTACGGCATCCCTCTTCACATCATAGTTGGGGTATTTTGGGTCCTAGCCTTAATAAATAATAAATTGGGTAATTATTTAAAAGGATTAATTAAACTAATAAATTTTGTTTATTGTAGATGTCTGAATCAAGTGTCTATTCTCCTCCCTCTCCTCCTTCACCCATTTCTGAGAGCATCAGAAAGCACCTGCCAAATATGGAAAGGCTGACTGGCCTTAACTGTAAGGAATGGCTTCGCAATTGGAGACTGGTTCTCGTTATTGCTGGCAAGCTACATCTCACCGAGTATCCGATCCCGGTCCCACCGGAACAAGTCATCATAAAGAGTTTTTATGATAAGCATGACTTTTTAGTTGATGAATCCGAAAAGATTCGTGACCTCATGCTATTGACCATTGACCCCGAATTCCGCAAGGATTTTGAATCCTTGGGGACATATGAGTTAATGCAGTCGGTTGAGGAAAGGTTCCAAAAACCAATTGAAGATGAACGAGCTAGGATCTTCAAAAGACTTGCAGAATGCAAGCTAAAAGAAGGAAGTAGCATCGATTCACATGTTCTTCATATTGAAGCGTACATAGGCGAATTGTACAAACATGGTTATTCCATGAGTCAGGAGATGAGTGTAAACATTCTACTCGCTTCGCTGACTAGTGAGTACGATCTGTTCATTCAGACGTATAGAAAGGAAGACCAGAAAAGGGCTTTTATGGAAATGCGTCCACTGTTGACTTTATATGAGTCACTCTTGGATAGGCATAGCTCTAATAGTTCAGCTACTTCTGGATTGAGTCCAGTGAAAAGACACAGCAAGAAACGATCCAAATCATCTGGGCATGTCTTAAACTGGGAATCCACAGAATCGGATACAGTCGCGGGAAGATTGGAAAACGCTCCAAGGTGAAAATCTTTTGAAAGCTCAGGTATATCTAAAAACCTCAAAACTCCTTTTCCATAATTCCTTGATACATAATGTGATAGTCACATTTTGGGTTGTATGCAGGGAATCAGTAGGGTACGGGACTTTGGTGCATAGGAGCACATTTGGATTGGATTTCCAGCTCATGCAGTTTTGAAGTTTAGTTAGATATTGAAATCATATTATTAGCTTATTAGATGCGTATGACATTGTGTATCATATATTACATTGTTCAAGGATTTTTGTTTTAATAAAATTGTCGATTTTCTTTTTAACACATGTTTGAAATTATCCTTGAAATGTTATATGAATGTGTTGAATGCATGATTAGTAATAACTTGAATGATAATGCATCCAAAGTGTTTGGATTTAGGAATTGTGTCATTTATGATTGTTAATATAAATGTTATAAGAATCAATTCAACCAAAGGTCCAGTTGGACAGGACTTTGGAATCATGTGACTTAGAGTCTCATGATGAATTGAGTTCTTAATGTGTCAAGAAATGAATCAACCAAAGATCCAGTTGGACAGGACTTTGGAATCATTTGACTTAGAGTCAGATGATGATTAAATTCTTTATAAAACACATGTGGCAAGAAATGAATCGCCCAAAGATCCAGAGGATAGGATTTTGGAATCAGTTGACTTAGAGTCAACTGAAGATTGCAAGTCTTAAACAGAGTTAACAAAGTCATAAGATTACATAGAGATGTAAAAGACATTGAGATTAGGAGCAACAGACACATCAGTTGCTGTGTATTGCTCGAATATTCAAACAGAACACAATTGTTTGTACTTCACGATATTTGTCATTCGATATGACGAATATGGCTTCGCTTATTAGAATAAGCGATTAAATTGAAACCTTGAAAAGTTCAAGGACTTCAAAGAAAGTACAAGATCCACAGAACCTGGGTGACAACATAAACTGGGAAAATGTTTCACAGTTCATTCTTTTCCAAGAACATTAATAGTTATAATGTGTCTTAGGGAAGATAATGGAGCATTGATCGAGACAGTTCGATCCTTGATGTATGAGATACATTGTCAATTAGTTTCTGATAAATTGAATACTAAACCAGTCAGACCATATAAACCATATTCAACCGCATTCTAGACTAAGTAGTTCTTGAAGACATAGTCTGAAATGTAAAGCTGGGATTGTCCCACTTGCACATAGAAAGTCCAGGGTCTTGCAGTGTTCATTCGAACCTCATGACTAGCATGAACCTGATCAGCAATGTCATTTCATTGGCTATCCCACTGTACCTGTAAAAGAAGAGCTATTTTAGAAAGAACTCATGCTCTAAGGAAACAGTGGGATTTGGGACAATCCTGAATGAGTTCAGGATTAGCCAAGTGAAAGAACCCTTAGTCATCACTAGGCTTATAGCAGAAATAAGATTTCTGTTTTAATACTGACATAATATTCTCTTGACCAGTAGTTTTAATCACCATCATAAGTAGTTATGATCGAGGTGACATACCATTTGGTGGTAAAACACTATAGTTGGTACGGATTAGCAATCCGACTACTTGGAAGCATTGGTGAGCCCGGTTGCTGCCAATTAAGAGAACCTTAGAACGAGATACAATCTATGTGACAGTTTGATTGATTTTACACCTGGTCTAAAAACCAGTGGGAGTAACTGAATCATCAAAAGAAAGCAACATGCACAGAAACATACCTTCAGAACATCTGGTTGAGTGAGACGATACTCAGAGTCAAGTAACTGATTCCGGAAGAAGCACTCTCAATAGAAGATGAAATCCGAAAGGATACTGCATGGCACATTGTAAGTCGTTAGTGGAGCGCGTGTGGATCACCGGCACACTAATAGGGACTCACAAAGAGTGTCCCATTACAAAGGTACATGGGCCCGGGATTACCCCACAGGCATCTCGCAAGAAAGGATATTCAGATTCTTAAAAATGTGCCAAAGGATTGGATTTTGAGAAAGGGCTGAAACATTTCCATTAAGATGTCAGAAAGTTTTAGATTCTCAAAATGTGCCAAAAGTTCTGGATTTTGTGAATAGTCCATAACCGTGTCAAAGCCAGTGGGAGTGTCGCTGTTATCTACTATCTCCATATGTGACTTACATATTGTTTCTAGGAAACGTCTCTTTTCATTACAAAGTGTAATGACTTGGTGTTAAGAGACGTATCGCTATGAAAGACTTAATAGAGATACGACATACACAGGTGGTCGTAAACGTCTATAAGATAGATCGAAACTCTGCCAAGATGATCTTGATGAGATTTAAGATGCATTACCCAGGAAATGAGTTTTCTATCATTATAAAGTGTGATGATTTGGCATGAGAGATATAAAGAGGGTGCAACATACTCATATAATCCATAGACATCTATCAGATAGATGTTATCATCAGTATAGACCTAGCCACAGTAAGCATGATCTTGGTAAGATTCAAGATGCATGAGAAAGAGTCTTCGAAAGGAAATAGTTATTGAAAGTCATGACGCAAGGATTATAAGTAATCCTAAGATTCCAAAAGAGTTTGGAATAAGATCAGATCGAATTCTACGAGCTTCTTGGATCGATCAGAAGTGTCATGAACCTGTCCCGATGACTTAATGCTTAGAGCATAGTGAGTCAGATTCAGGATATGACCTGGCTGGGAATACTTAATGGATTCTGTACATACATGAGAAATCATTGGAAAATGATTGGGTGAATGTTAATAATAATTTGAAAAGAGTTTCAAATAAATAAAAGGACTTAATGGTTAAAGAATTTCGTTGGTATTCCGATGGAGCGCGTGTGGGTCACCGGCACATCGTAACACCTCGAAATAGTCTTAGGGTGCAGTCATGTAGACTAAAGATCCCAAGAACCATGGAAAGTCACAGTACACAGAATGGAGATGTAAGTGAGAATGACAGTATATGACTAAATTGAGATATCATCGGATGAATGTCTGATTGGAAAAAGTGTATCAATGTATGACATTTGGATACATAGAAAGAGTGAAAGGTCATATAGACATAGATACATAACATGAAATTTTAAAAGGAATCTAAAAACCGATAATAGTTTTATGAAGAATCCGACTTGGTGATTACCTCGTGGAGACTTGGTAATAAGCATGAGTAGCCACCAGTCAGATTTATGTTTCGATTTTGCATGTTTCACTTCCCGAATAATTTGATTATTCAAAGGGTCCACAATCGCTCATACTTTTAGGGAAGTAAGTATGAACGAAGACTGTCCTGAATTGGTTTGTAGATTGTCTAAGGAGTTAGACATTGCAGTAAGACTGCTATGACGTTCACGAGTACTTAGAAATAGAGATTTGAGTATTGGATAAACTCGCGCTCAATAGATTGCTTCATGGATTACATCACAAGAAATGTTGAGACGATAATATCGTATGATCTTGAAGCGGAGACATATGAGTTGAAATTTGCGAGTCGGTTGTGCATTGATAATGCGTAAATGCATCGGTAACTCGATGTTATAAAACGCATTGTTGTGTGCGATTTTGATAAGTAAAAGACACAAGCATATGAGTCGAAGCTTATTCGTTTCTTGACCCTGATGGGAAACAGATATCTGTAGGCCTCTCGATGAATTTGAAGTTGACTAAAGTGCTGGCCAGCCTGGACTAAATTGATGTGTTCAATTAAAGTCTTAAAATCATAAGCAAAATTGGAGATTGGGAAATAGAGTATCGGACAGAGATTGATCTCAATCCATGTCTCATGTCTGAAAATATTTTGTTGGACGAATGATCATATGATCACTTATCTATAGACAGAACTGACTGGGTCAGAGTTCGGCAGCAGTTTCTAGGAAGCTGCAAAATTGTTGATTAATCTGAAGATAAAAGAACAATTAAAGTCATAGACTTATCCAAGTGGGAGACTGTTGGATTAGGTGTCTAAGCCATGACTTTATATTTGTATTTATCTTATTAATTGAAGCAAAGTCCATTTGGGTTACCCTCATAGCAGGAGGATTGATGTAGAAGTCAGTAGAGAGAAAGGTTGATTTATCAATTGTTTAATAAATCAATAGAAATAAACAAATAGTTTATTAATATATTTAAGTGTTAATATATATTAATTAGAAACTATAATAATTAATTAGAAATTAATCTAGAATTAATTGGATTTAATTTGGAGATTAATTTAATTAATTAAAAGTGCAGGGACTGGTTTGTATTTATTCAATAGTTGAATAACTGGCAAGCCGGTAGCCAGGGGCCAAGTTGGCGCCAAATATGGAGGCTACTTCATAGTTGGCGAAAACCCTAATTAGGGTTTAGAAGTCTTGGTCCAAATGGTCAACAGCCTTGCCCATTAAGGAGGCTCCTCTAGGGTTTCAGCTGTAACCCTAGGATGCTATAAAAGGAACCTCCTGGCTCCCCTTTTCTGCGCCACTTTTCATCTCTCTGAAGTTACTCTACTGTCTTCTCTCCTCCATTGCTTGGGTGTGACTCCATTTGAGGCAGGACACTTGTGCTGCTAGCTTCTGGATCAAGAATCAAAGGTTGGTTCTTCTGATTTATCCTTTAGAAATAATTGTTGGCCTTTAGGTTTTTATTACATGTTCATTAGAAGAAAACATATATCTTTCTTAGGGTTGCATGTGAACTTAGGAAATTTATAGTTTATTGTTTGCTATAAAACCCTTCATAAATGTGTAAGGAAATTGATAAGTTAAGTAATGTCTATGTGAAATGGATTGTGAAGGCTTTACATTGTAACATGAATACTTTTATAAAGTGTATAAAATTATTATGAGTCCAAACCCATGTAACTCGCAAGACTTTATAGTTTTACGTATGTTAGTTGTATGCCATGTATCTTAGGCTATACAAGGATTAAATATGCTAGTTGAATGCTCGAAGTCATGTGAAGATAAATGGAGTGAAGCATGCTTATGTTCCATTGTAACAATCTTGTTTAATTGTTGTTTGTTTGGTATGGTTATATTGATATGTGATTGGTAACACCAGCTTTTGGTTACAATAATGTAAAAGTTTTTTATGAGATTAAGTTTTGGAAAATGAATTGTAAAACCATAGCATTTTAAGGCAAAAAAATGTTGTGTATCATAAGAAGTACATGAGTTAGAAAAGAGAAAAATCTAGCAGATAAAGTTTTCTCTTAGTTGGTTGAAAGGACTCAAAAAAAGTGTCGAGGGAGGTCATTTTCTTCATTAACATAGATGATTATTCCAAGACCTATAATGAAGCCATAACATCCAGGGATGCTTCTCTATGGAAAAAAGTTATCAATGATGAAATGGATTCAATCTTGGGCAATGGAACTTGGGAGTTAGCTAACCTACTCAATGGAAAGAAACTCATAGGATCCAAATGGGATATTCATGAGAAAGTATCATCCGGATGAATACATATCTTCCTATAAAGTGAGGTTAGTCGCTAAAGGATATATGAAGCAAGAAGGTATCGACTACTTTGATACCTATGTTACGGTTGCTAGGATTAGTTCTATTAGAACTCTTATAACAATCTAAGCCATGAAAGGATCGTACGTTCACCAAATGGATGTGAAGACAACCTTTTTGAATGTCCATGTCAATAAGGAGACTTATTTGGAGCAACAAGAAGGGTTTGTGATAGCTGAAAAGGAAAACAAAATGTGTAGACTTATTAAATCCTTGTGCTATTTGAAACAAGATCCCAAATAGCGACATGAGAAGTTTGATACCACTCTGACTGCTTTCGGGTTTCAGCATTATAGGGCTGACAGGTGTATATATGTCAAATGGACACCCGAATACACATTAATTATATGTCTTTATGTTGATGATATGTTAATCATTGGCACTCACCTGGAAGGTATTATCAAGAAAAAGAAATACCTATCCTCGAACTTTAAGATAAAAAATATATAAAAGAATTAGATACCATTCTTGGTATCAAGGTGAAAAGAACATGCAATCAGATTTCTCTAAGTTAATCTCATTACACACATAAAATCCTAGCAAAGTTTCAGCATTTGAATGTTAAGGAACTCAACACTCCTTTTGATTCAAGTGTGAAACTTAATGTGAACTCTAGTCGAGTTGTGACACAACTGGAATATGATAGTATGATTGGTAGCATGATGTGACATGCATCACACTAGACCTGACATTGCTTTTGATGTAAGAAAATTGAGTCAATATATTGTTTACCCATGGATGGAGCACTAGAGGTCGGTGGGAAAAGTACTAGGGTACCTAAAAATGATAAGTGTTCTTGAATTGACATACACACCATATTTTGGTATACCAGAAGGGTATTCTGATGCTAAGTCTACAAGTGGTTGGATTTACCCTCTGGGTGGAGGAGCTATTTCTTGAGTAAGAAAAAAACAGACATATATTTTGCTCACTCAACAATAGAGGATGAGCTTATTTCCTTAGCATCAACTAGCAAAGAGGCAGAGCAGATTAGAGATTTACTATCGAATATCCGACTGTGGGATATACGAATGCCATTAATTCCTATGTATTATGACAGCGAGGCCATATTGTCTAAGGTATACAATGTTGTGTATGATGGGAAGTGAAGGCATGTTGGTCTTTGACACAATTTTATGAGACAGCTGATTGAAAGTGGTACCATTAAAGTTGTTTATGCCAAGACAAGTAGGAATTTGACAGATCACCTTACCAAACCTCTGACAAGAGATTTGGTTGAAACTATCACGAGTGCCATGGGTCTAAAACCACAATAGAATCATTTAATGATGGAAACCTAACTTGACATTAGTGCTCCTAATTCTCAAGTTTAAATGGCAATTACGAAGTCATTAATGATGGAAGGTACTATCAAAATGATAAATACTTGTGATCTAGGATAGTTTCTCGTTATCGAGAACGAGGTTGAGTTAAAACTCTTAACAAAGTTTTGGAGACATTTAAGAAACGAATATGTAAAACTTTTCCTATGCAGTCTAGAGGTGCTATCGTCACAAATGAAAATCAGTGGTTTATGTTCTAGAGGATCATGAAAATGATTTATAGCACATGACTATATTTGCGCTCAGTGAGAATGCAAAGATGGCAGGTGATGTGTGGGGGTAAATCGGAGAGGTCACAAAGTTCTTAGTTTAAATCCACATAATACCATTGAATTGGTATTTTCTTGTTTATTATCATGAGATTGGGTTTAATCTCTGTGACACCCAAGTGACATCATCTGTCTGAGTGTAAGGAAACTTTCCAACTTGGTGGGACATTGTTGGAAATAATAGAGGAACTAGCAAGATGGCTACTTTCCTTGTCTCAGATCGGTGGGTGGGAAGAACCTTGGAAGGGTTTGTAAGTCTTTCATTGCATTAAGCCTTCAAAGGCATTAATGGAGGTTAAGGAATAGACCAAGCCCACACACATGCTGAGTCGGACCGTGGACGATTCGTGAATGGCACGATTTAGGCGCACTTTGCATGACGCATCAATCGTTGGGAGCTGAGGAGGCTTTACTTTTAGCTGAGTTTGAGTTGGACGAACCCAGTCAACGGGTTGATCGTCGTTCACTTCAATGAATGTTCTAGAAGTCTCCAGAAATCGGATAACGAGTAAGTTTGAAATCTGATGAGTTTATCAAACATTCAAATTTTGAATTGTCACGTGAATTTTATCCAAAATTCAAATTTTGAATTTTTGAATTTCGAGGCCTCTAGGGTTTTCGATTTAGTATAAATAGGACCTTTCAGGTCTCATTTATTCCACATCTCAAAAAACGCAGCCTTTTCTGTTCTCTCCTCCAGCTTTCTTCCGATTTTTGAGTATTCGCTTTGCGTTTATTGGGTTCTTACAAAGTTGTTGGACTGGATAATATTTTGCATTAAATCTTAAAGTTTTACCTTGATAGTTTCATCCGACGAGCACCATAAAATATTTTGAGGGCAGGAGTTATTTCAAGTAGTTTTATATCGGTCAAGAATCAATGATATTAAGGATTTTACTTTTCTTTTCTTTTATTTCGTCCGACATCAGGACAGTCTTCTTTTACATTTCTTATAATCAGATCTAGTCCCGAAACATCAATCTGAATTCTGGACGAAATTGTAATTAATAACAATAATTGGCTTTATTATTTGCGACAAAGCGACGCTTAATTTCCTATATTATTTCTCGATTTGCTCTTGTCGATTTTACTAATGATTCGGTTCTAGTTTATAATACTAATCATCGGATTTTTTTTGTTTGTAACTCTGAAAAACAATAGCTGGATTACAATTTTGTAAGAATATACCTCTAGTTAAAAGTCATGAATCCCCGATTAAAGCTCAAACTACAAAAAGCAAATAGTACCCTAAAATGCATTGCAAACTTAAATATTTAAGCTAACATGATTCTTGGCCGATACAGATATGAACGATATCCCATCACATCCGATCAAATTATACACCTAGCCCTTAGCTCTACTCCCTTTGTACAATGGCACCATCTTTTTATTTTATACATATCCTTGGAGGCCTTTTTACATCAACCAACAAAACTCGATGCCAATTTCATCTCTCACACTACAACCCGCTAACTGTCTCCCTAAACTTTCTATTTACATTTTGTTCCTAACTCGCATCATTCCAATGGCTGAGTGGGCCAAAGGCCTTTCCAAACCATGATGTCGCGGTTGTTGTAAAGTTTTCTGATGCCCGCATAGAATCCACCTTCTTCATCGCCTACTTCACGATGATCCTTTCTGTCTATCACCACTTCCCTCCATCTTGACCCTTGATTGTATTGCTTGAACTCCAACATCACTGTGTCTGTAAGAATTGAATGAATTTCAATATGAATATTTTATATTATATGTAAAATACAATGCATGGTTTTAATTTTTAACTCAACTCTACATTACATATTATTTCATTATAATTAATGAACTTTTTATGTATAAATTTACTTGACGGAAAATAATTAAAGTTTTTTTTAAAACCCCAATAAATTACAATAAAATTATACTTTTTAGAAAACAAATGTCATTAAAAATTACATAAACAAATATGGGTTGTATTAGAATTTTCTTCCGTATGTGATATTTATCTATGTGAATAATATGCAAGCTGTTTTTTCTCCTATAGTTGACTCGGTCAAATTCCATTTTTGATTTCGTGGTGTTGAGACTAGGGAGTCTTATCTATATTGGTCACCTAAAACTTACCAGTAGATCTAACTTTAAGGTGAATCTGTTTAAACTCAAATGAACTCGGTCAACTTTTAAGACGCTTGTTCAATTCAGGCCAACAAGAACCCAATGAGTTTCCACGATTTGGTACTAGATTCGCACCCATTTTCATCTTTTAGTGTGTTGTAATGGAAGGAACATAACTACGTTTATAGGACAGTTTTAACAATTAAAAATTGTTTGGATTGGGATAAAAGTGTACCACTTTAAGCACAAACAATTATATATGTTCCTAGTTTATTGGCTTTTTTATGTTAAAGTAATATATCAAGTGTGCATCGAATTGTTGGTGACAACAAAAGCAGGACCACCACACTCATACTATAATATTTATTTGTATTTTTAAGATTTGAAACGCATCATATCTTTGGACCGCCACCACTAAATGACGCTATATTTCCTTTTCAATATTTGCAATTATAAATGGTGCACCATGGTTATTACCTAGGTGACCGTGGTTCATCCATGGTTTTTATGAGTCTTAATTTTGTTATGAACAAGAATATTATATTTTTTATGAATTCAATAAATATATATTAAGAAAAGTTGTGACCACAAGGTGGCGGAGACTCACCACTACGATGACATTGGCAGTAAAGCTTGTTTCCGTCACATGATTCCAAGTGGCCAACAACACCATACCACCAACCTACCATACATCAAACAAGTACACACGGTTAAGCCCAATGTACAACCATCTATTGCTACTTAGTGCATGTTTCTTCTTTTTCCTATCAAGTTGTATGGATAAATGGTCAGTGCTGTGTGAAAAAACTTTTTGGACCGAATCAAGTGTCTGAATGACATTTACCCTTATAGACCAAAGTGACGTTGGATAAAAAATGATTGTTTATTTGAAAAAAAAATGTTATGATTGAAATTGTGACGCACCATACGGAAACTCTTTAGATTTCCTCCATTGAATCTCAAAGTGATCTCCTGGATGTAAATCGGTCAGGCAACCGGAGATGTGAAGATCATACGGTGAGGTATCAACCGCCGGCGATCTTAGCCTTTCCCATTTGATATTTTCCTCTGTTGTTGGCCTACCGTGTGCCACGTACCTACACAAACCCCGACAATCTATTGACATCACGAAAAATCAAGAAATTTACTATAAAAAGATCCTTCGATTGGAATCATTGGATTTTTTTTTTTTTTTTTTTTTGTTGTTGTTGCAAATTAACCAAAAATGTTTTTCTGATTTGGGTTTTGCGTAACATGATTGGAAAAGAAGAAAAGATTGAAAATTTTACCTGGCCTTGAAACTATCGGTGTTGGAATTATAGCTAACTTTTGCATCATAACAAGATAATAAAAACCCAACATTTCCATTCTGCATCGAAAACATCATATGCAATTATGCATATTAGAAAATAGACACCTTCAATGAAAAACCGAATCATCGAAAACATCATATGGTCAACTACTTTAATTTTTAAATGCAAAATTGATAGGAACTTTTTAGCTTTTCCAGTAAAATAAAATGGTAAATGCAAATTTGCAGTAAGAATGCCGTTTAATTTTGCAACGAAATCCAAGCCAGTTTCTCTTTTTAGAAGTACTATTTATGTTTGACCTCAAAAGTCAAAGTGCTTAATTTCGGGTTGAATTAGTAAATTAATTACCTCTCTGTTGTAAACTTGAGCAGGGAAAGAAAAGTTGCCGCTTTCAAGTGAAAGATACCACGCCATGATCGAATCAACAGGCAAACATATACCGGCGTTGTTCAATTTCACATTTTTCTTCCACCAGAAACCAGAAGTGAAAACCCCAAAATACCCTTTTCCATTCGCGGAAGCCACGAGGGTTTGCCTCTTTTTGGTGTCAATGTGGGCCTGCCATTCTTTACACACAGAATCACCGATCAATAATTGACCCCATTTCTGGTTCAAGTGTCTCTCCCAGAGATGATCTTGTGTGCACATAGCCCTAAAAGACCGGGATACCCCCGACATACTTGTTAATCCCGCAGGGGAAAGCTTCTCAAGAATGCATTCCAAGGCCAAATCCGGCAAATCGGATAAACAAACATCATCTTTCTTTTTCTTCTTCTCCAACGCTTCTGTCTTTGAACTGATGACGCCATTTTTAATTGTATCAAGAGGACAGAAACTGAAAGAAACCATGCTTGTTCTTAGCAGGTGTTTAATCAAACATTGAAATGAGAAAGAACCCATTTCAAGATTCCAAGATGAGATTGTTTTCGAAAACGAAAACCTGGAGAGGAAGATTAAACAGAAACAAGAAACTAGAAAGAAAAGCATTTTGAGAACACGGGAAAGAGAGAGAGGAAGAAGGGGATATTAGTGGAGATAACAGAGACTGGAGATGAATTTGTGAGTTATTGCAGAAGGTATTTATATAGAGTGTCACATGACACCACACCAGAAGGCAGGTCATTATTATTTCTCTTACGACATACGACGAAGGGACACATCATCTCTTTTTATTTACTTATTTACATACAAACAAAATTGTGCAGGTATATTTTCTTTTTTTTTTCCTTGTCAAATTTATTGTTATCCTTTATATACGTCATTTTGATGCTAACTTTTTTTTACCGTGGCTTTTAGTTCAACTAACTGTATGATAGTGTCTTATATGAAATATGTTATGTTTCATTCGGTTAATTTCATTCTTTAATCCCAATATGTTTTTGTATGTCATCAAGAAATCAAATTTACGATATTGTTTTTTATGCAACTTTTGGTGATAGACTTCTTTTTTATTAAATCTTTAAACTGAATTATATTATATTTTGAACTTTTGAAAATAACGAAATATCTTTATTATATTGAACTTTTTATTTTTAATGTATGTTATTCAAAAATAAAAAGTTAATATTATGTTAAAGTAATATATGAAATAGAATCAAAATTATATATATTATATTATATTAATATACATATAATAAAGAAGACTTCAATAAATTCTACTCCTATGATCAAATCCAACATGATCATTAAAATTAATGTATTATTTCTTTAGACTATTTATTTAATTTATTTAACCAAGCAAACATTGTTTTTTGAATATATATATATATATATATATATATATATATATATATATATATATATATATATATATATATATATATATATATATATATATATATATATATGTGTGTGTGTGTGTGTGTGTGTTTGTTGAGTAATTGAATTTGAGGCTCATTGCTAACAAAATCTATGTGTTTGAGATTTCAGATGATATATTTTCTTGCAACATGTTGTAAGATGGAATGTTGGTGGGTTATTGAACAAATGTGATCGTCCACTAGCTTCCAAACTTGAAAATTCCAGTATTTTTATCTTTCGTATCTCTGATCAGCCATTTAGAATGTTTAGCTCCACATATCACCTCATGATTTTCTTTGACATATTTCATGGTTCTGATCTCAAAAACCTCTTTAAGTCGTTTCACTCACAATGCTAGCTTCCTAGATGGCTAGCTTCTTTGTATTTAAACATTTAAAACTTTTTAAAATGTGTTGTGGGGTTGGCAGATTGATGGGGTAGATTTGTAAATAGATTTTGACAAGGGAATCGTATGAGGCATACCTCAAAAAGATGTTTTAGGTGTATAATCTTTATAATAAAAATAATCAAATTTATCCTTATTGGAATGATTTCCTCAAAATGTTCCTTATCATAATTATCCTTATAAGATCTAGTATACCCTCTTAATTTTCCAACAGCTCCGCTTAGGAACGTGGTTTAAACCGTCAATCAACATCAAATAAATTTTGTTAATCATTCCCTAATTTATTAGCCTCATATACAAGCTCCTCATAAGCAACATGATTACCTTTCAACATAAAAACATAATCTTTTCAACCTATTTTCTTATGTTCAATATTGTGCATCTAAGCTCACAGTAACATGGAATATATTACCTAATGGATTACTTCCGGCTCCGGACCAATTACCGTTAGACCGATTTTTCGCAACTAGTTGATTTTCAATATGAGATCGTTATAACTGCTAGGTTATTCCCACTTTAGACAATATGATTGACAGCAAACAATGTCATCATATTGGAAGGCAAACAAGAAACAACACTTGCAATTTTTTTGGTGTAATTTTCATCAATTATCTGCATAACAACATTCGTTCCAAGACAATGGTAAGAAAAAATATTTTGGTTATTTTCTAAACATAACTTGACAAACACCAAGTAATTAGCCAACATATAAAAGTTAATATCGTAAGGTAAATCCATATTATAACATGTGTAATATGAAGTTATATATATGTGCATAATGCTATTAATTCTCTCTCTCTCTCTCTCTCAATCATCTAATACATATATGGACTCTGAACAACTGATTAGATGAATTCTTCTTAAACAAAGGACTTGTGTATCGGAGGTGCTTGAGATTTTTGTTAAAATCTAAACCCATAGGGCAGATGCATAAATTCTTATGACTAAAATGTGTATTTGAGATTCTGAAATTTTGGATTAAAGACTATGGCATATCATATAAAGTAATCTAGAAACATACAACGTGTCAGATAAAGTAAGTGTGAAATGTTCTATGTGTATAATTACTCTAAAATTTTAGAATTAGAAATGCTTTCTATCACATCTCAACAAAAATTCTGACATCCTCAAACATAATTGGTTTATTCAAAAATGAAATTTTTCGAAGAAGGTGGTTAGTTTGGTTACTATCTAAAAGTGTGGTTATTTACTTGTAAAAAACTTAACGTTTTTGAAAATTATATAATCCAAAATGATATGATTCAAAACATTAGAATTTATAATGATGTGATTTAAAGCATATGACTATTTGATTTGTATTCAAATTTGTATTATATAGTTTGCATCATAACATTTGTCTTTCTTTTGCATCACATTTGTTGCATTATCCTATTAGTGTCTTCTTTTATTTGAATCATGCCCATTTGATGTGTATTAGATTTGCATTATACCATTTATCATTTGCATAATACCGTTCATCTTCCTTCTGCATCACACATTTTGCATGATAACATAAATGTCTTCCTTTTATTTTCATCATATCATTTGCATACCATTTCCCTTTGGGTTTTTCCCTTATTTATGATCTAATTATGATCTAGACATGAAATGATCCAAAATATGTTTATGATTCAAACATGTTATGCATCAAACTTTTCCATTTACTTCCTTATTTTTTACTCATATTATTCCAAGCACTTTTCCATTCACATCCTTCTATTGAATTAGCTTTGACGTATGACCAATGGTTGATGTTATTGGGAAAACTCATAAACAAAACAAGTAATTCCAAACTACAAAAGTGCAATAATTCTAAGCAAAATTACTTTTATATTTGTATGGTCTATAACTTGTGTGTTTGGAATTCAATAAGAAGAAAATTAAAGTGTCAGTGGTGTGATACGATAAAAAAACTTTTTATCAAACACCTTTTATGCATTCAAAACATTACATTTTTTAAAGTTTTTGTGTATTCAAAAGCATCGTCTTTTATATTTATGTTGGTGTTGCAAATGGAATTAGTAATGATGGTGGATAAGAAAACCAAAATTCAAAGTGATCAAATAAATTTGGTAGCGACAGGAACATGTAAAAGTTCAAGGCTCTATTTTGATGTATGGCCGTGCACAACATGTGATCATATCACATCCGAGCCCCCATTTTGATCCATGGGTGTGCATTACATGTGGCTGTATCTCATCCTAGGATTGCATTTTATGTTTCTGTTCAAAATAAAGTTAATGGTCGAGAACTGTCCTCACGAGTCTTTTTGTTTTTGGATTCTCACCAGATTTGAACGTTATACATAACACCCTTTATCTTTGTTGCTAGAGGTTTTAACTCTTAAGTGCAATTACTTAATGATATAATTAAAATTTAAAAATTAATATAAGACAATAATTGGTTTAAATTTTCAAGTTTAGTTAAATTAAAATAATGAAATTAATTTTTTTTAATTAAGTGTTAGGTGGAAGTGGATGTTAAAAGCTTTGAGATTGAGATTTAAGGTATGGCACTTGATTATATTTATTTAACAAAAATATGGATCTAATTTGTAAGAATTTTAATATTTACGGTTAAAATATATGTTGCGGAACTTGGAATGTCATATAGAATGTCATCTTAGCTTAAATGGGAAAACTAAAATTTTAAGAGGACAATCATGCCAACTATGGAAGTTAAGGTATGTCATTTAACTTAATTCAATAACTAGAATTTTAAATTGTTGAAATATTAAATTTCTAGGACTAAAGTAAGTGTTAATATGTTATAGATGTTAAGTGGTGTCGGCATGTCGCTTTGGAATAGAATAAAAATTAAGAAATTAAGGGACTAGGTTTCCGAAATGAAGGAAGTTTAGATCTTAAGCTCTGGATCAACCTCTCATCATTATTTAAATACTCTCTAGAGAGTAGCGGGAAAGCTCAACTTCAAGGAGATAGATCGATCTGGAGAAAGATTAGTGAAGCAATTCAAGTTATAAAACCACTAAGGTAGTATTGTTCTGCATTTTATGTATTCCTTTAAAATTTTTAGTTCCCAAAAATAGTTAAACACCTCTTACATCCTTATATCGATATTTTGGTGAAACTCATTTATTTATTGTACTTAGTAATAATTTCTAGTATTGATTCCTAAGTAATCAACGAAAATGTATGGATGTATCATGTTAATATTATTTTTCAAGAATTATTTTTTTCAAAAATAAAAAAAAAGAAAAAAACGTCAAATGACATAAATCTTTATATATATATATATATATATATATATATATATATATATATATATATATATATATATATATATATATATATATGTGTGTGTGTGTGTGTGTGTGTGTGTTTGTGTGTGTGTAAGCTGGATTGAATGATGACTCTAATTTCGACGAGAACTGTGAAAAATTAGTGGTGGATAAGACAAATTAAGAGTGGTAAAACTTACCGGTATAGTACCCACGACAAGTGGTGTGGGCTGAGTGGTAAAACTTACCGGTATTGAATGATGACTCTAATTTCGACGAGAACTGTGTACCATCTAATTAACCAATTTACATACACTCAAACCTCTCTCTAAAATAATAATTATAAATAATCTTCCAATTTTTCAAAAAAATGGAGCAAAACTCAAACACATCACCATCCAACTCGAACCCAAACGTACAACAACAATTTTTGTCACTCGATTCACCGACAGATTCGTTTGTGAATTGTTACAAGGATCACCAATCTCACATCAAAATTTATTCCAACAATCATTTCAACAATAAAATTTCCAACAACCTTTTTCTCACCAACAATAATTTTCATTCCAACCTAACGCCTACCAACCAAAATTCAACCTCAACATCAAGCGTCACAACAACAACAAATTCAGCAAGCGTCACCCAAAACACCGTCGGAGTCGGTGCTGGAAACTCAACCAGAGGCGCAACGAAAAGGCTAAAAAAAGTGGACCAAAAAGACGACAACGACATAAAAGGGTCCAAGACTTTGGAACGAAGACAAAGAAGCTGTGTTGGCACGTGCTTGGCTCGCAATCTCTCAAGACGTTTTGACCTGTACCAACCAACCAAATCGGTAAAACTTTATAGTAACGAATTTTAGCCCATATCCATCGAAGCGTGGATAAAGATGTAATACCGTACTACTGACGATCTTTTGAGCAAATGACGAGATTTATGAGCTACTTGCACCGATTTCAACGACATATTCAACAATCTTTATAAAATGCATAAAAGTGGGAGGAACGATTTCGACGTGTTAAACACGGCACTTCAACAATATCGTCAATAACACGACAACAAACTGTTTACACATTTGAAGGCTTGGGAAATTTTAAAGACGGGTCTGCAATGAGCAATTAAATTGGATGTACTTAGCCAATCAACGGGATCCAACAAACGATCAAGAACAGTCGAATCGAACGACTATACCCAAACTTCTGATGCTCGTATTGGATTCGATCTCAACGATGACTTCGAAGAATTGAACCTGAACAACCCCTTCAACGACCACAGGGTAAAGATAAAGGAAAGCGAGTGGCGTTGTCGTTGGCTAAAAAAGCATCCGAAGATGAGTATATTGATTTTTTAAAGCGAAATTTGACGAGCATGCCTAATTACAAAAATAAAAACTCTTCATTAATCAGCAGTCGTCTTCCAAACAATATCTCGTCCACGACATGAACATTTTGAGGATGCCGACAACCAACCTCGAAATGATACTCGCGATCAAGAAAGACATTCACGAAAAATACAAAAAGTAAACAGAAGTTTTCTTTAATGTAATTTTTATTTTTAGGTTTCGCAATTTTTACTTTAAGGTTAATTAATATAATTTTTATTTTAAGTTAGGTAATATATATTTTTTAAATGAAATTTTTATTTAGAAATTACAATTTCATTTTATATATTTTTGTAGTAAAATTAATCAAAAAATAATTTGTTTACGATGATGTGGAGTGGTGAATATTTTCTTGGTGGTATGGTAGAGAAGTAGGGATGATGTGTCAACTTTTTTTGGTGTGGGTGTGAAAACACCACACCCATAGTCTAATATGATAATCTAGACGAGCCTCCAACACATTGCGATATTTGTCATTTTATGGTTTGGTAGTTTTTTTATTTACCTCACTTTGTTTTCGGGTCATAACTTTTTTATTTTGTAAAAAAATCTGAAAACACAAAAGCTCTTAAATTTTAAATCTTCACAAGACAAGTACCATAATGAAAAAAATACATATATTTTTATAAAAATAAAAAAAATAAAAAAAAATCTCCAAATGTTATGAAATTTTAAGTGATCATTTTACAT
Organism: Cichorium intybus; assembly: GCA_023525715.1. Lineage (NCBI taxonomy): Eukaryota > Viridiplantae > Streptophyta > Magnoliopsida > Asterales > Asteraceae > Cichorium > Cichorium intybus. Next base: position 19,727,258 of record CM042009.1, read on the forward strand.
GCTATATTTGTAAGTTTGTGAAAAGATTTTTTTTAAATTAAGTTTTTTAGTGTTTTTTTAATTTTAAGTAAATATCTCACCAAATTAGCAAAAAAAAATATTTATTATCCAAAAATGTTATAAACTAAAATATATTTTATGATTCAAACTGTTATGAACTAAATTTGTTGTTAGGTGAAGATTTTTTTTCAAAAGTTTGGTGAGTCAAAAGTGATGGCTCATTGCATGTAAGAAAAGTTTGAAAGTCAAAGAAAAAAAAAGGCTGGCTATGCACTCGTTTCAAATTTGATCTCCTCATGAATATTATATACATTTCAGACATGTATATATAGAGGATCAGTGAAAGGGTTATAGCTGCACAAAACAACACCAAAAACACAAACACAATACATAGATAAATATATTAGAGATAGCCTTTTGTGCAGAGTCCAGTTTGGCAGCCAAAAGTGCGAGTGATATTTTCTTGTGAGTGGTCAGACTACAAGTGCAGTTTAGCCTTGTATGATTGTAGTGTTTTCTTGGTGTTAATAAAACTCTCTCTCTCGTTCGCCCGTGGACGTAGGTCGTGATCCCGTGACCGAACCACGTTAAATATTGTGTTCCGATTTTCCAGTTTTTTTTTGTTTGCCGTTATTCTCCATTTTATTTCCGCGTGTTTTCGGAATCGTTTATCGTTTGTCGGAAGTACCTAACTTGTTTTGTTATATCCTAACAAACTGGTATCAGAGCTCCGGGTTTAAAGGAAGTCGTATCTCGCGTATGCTCTGTGGTTGCAGCTTAGTCTGATCTTCCACATCAGAAACGAGGTTTCGATTGGCCTTATAAAATATTATTTTTCGAGCTATGGCTGAAGATGGGAAAGTTAGGATCGAAAAATTTGAAGGTCACGATTTCGGATTTTGGAGAATGCAAATCGAAGATTATCTCTACCAGAAAAAATTACACCTACCACTGTTCGGAATAAAACCTGAAACGATGGCGCAGGAAGAATGGGACTTATTAGATCGGCAGGCACTTGGAGTTATAAGGTTATCATTGGCAAAGAATGTAGCATACAATATTGTCAGTGTAAAGACAACCTTCAATCTGATAAATGCGCTGTCTAATATGTACGAAAAACCTTCAGCGGCAAATAAGGTTTTCTTGATTCGGCAGTTGGTGAATCTGAAGATGAAAGAAGGCGGCTCGGTGACAGACCATGTGAATGAATTCAACTCAATAATATCAAGATTGATATCTGTTGATATTGGATTCGAAGACGAAGTACAGGCGTTGCTGTTATTATCTTCGTTGCCTGAGAGTTGGTCCGGTACAGTAACAGCAGTTAGCAGTTCAGCCGGAGGTGCTAAGTTGTCATTCGAAGGTATTCGCGACTTAATCCTTGGAGAGGATGTGCGAAGACGGAGTGCCGGAGAATCTTCCAGTAGTCTCCTAAGTACAGAAGACAGAGGAAGAAGGCCCAACAAAGGAGGCGGTGGTAGAGGAAGATCGAAGTCGAGAAAGAGAGGTGGTCAGAAAAACAGGACTGATGTTACCTGTTGGAACTGCAAAGAAAATGGTCATTTCAGAAATCAGTGCCCAAAGCCTTCGACAGACAAAGGCAAGAAGGAAGTCAATATGGCAGTTGATTCTGAAGATGATGCCCTCATTTGCTGTGTTGAAAACTCAACGGAATCCTGGATCATGGATTCTGGTGCGTCGTTCCATGCTAGTCATTCCGAAGAAGTAATGCAGAATTTCCGGCAGTACAAAGGAAAGGTCAGACTAGCAGACAACAAGAGCCTGGATATTACAGGTGTTGGGGATGTGGTCCTCAAGACAACTTTAGGAACAGATTGGACTTTGAAGAATGTCAAGTTCATTCCTGACTTGAAGAGGATGTTAATATCCGTGGGGCAGCTTGATGATGAAGGTCACCATGTTACATTTGGTGATCATCAGTGGAAGGTGACAAAGGGGAATTTAGTTGTTGCTAGAGGACAGAAGCGGGGTACACTTTATATGGTGGAAGTTTCTGATGCCGAAGTACACGCTGTTGAAGAAGTTGGGGCATCCACTCTATGGCACCAAAGACTTGGGCATATGAGTGAGAAGGGAATGAAGATGCTAGCCTCCAAAGGAAGAATACCAGAGCTAAAGACTGTGAAAGTCGATTTCTGTGAGCCATGTGTTCTTGGCAAACAGAAGAAAGTCACTTTCAAGAAGGTGGGTCATCAGCCCAAGTCTGTGAAGCTGGAGCTAGTTCATTCAGATGTCTATGGTCCCACTTCAGTTTCTTCAGTGGGAGGATCCCGATACTATGTCACGTTTATAGACGATTGCACAAGGAAGGTTTGGGTTTATTTCTTGAAGCATAAGTCTGAAGTTTTCAGCACTTTCAAGAAATGGAAAGCTACTGTGGAAAATGAAACAGACTTGAAGATCAAGTGTTTCAGATCAGATAATGGGGGCGAATACAGTAGCAAAGAATTTGTTGATTACTGTGATGACCAGGGAATCAGAATGCAGAAGACGGTTCCAGAGACACCTCAGCAGAATGGAGTAGCTGAGAGGATGAACCGTACATTGAACGAAAGGGCTAAAAGCATGAGACTGCATGCAGGTTTACCCAAGATGTTCTGGGCAGATTCCGTCAATACAGCAGCGTATTTAATCAACAGAGGACCCTCAGTCCCCATAGGGTTCAAGATTCCAGAAGAGGAATGGCAAGGTCGTGATATTTCTCTCAAACACTTGAAGGTTTTCGGTTGTGTCTCTTATGTCAAAGTTAAAGACTCGGAGAGAGACAAGCTAGAGGCAAAAGCAAGGAAATGCACTTTTATAGGCTATGGGTTGGATGACATGGGGTACCGCTTCTGGGATAACCAAAATAAAAAGGTTATCAGAAGCCGGGATGTGGTGTTCAACGAGAACGTCCTATATAAAGATGAACTTGCAGAGAGCTCAGGCAGAAACAAGCAACCAGAGAAAACAGAAAGTCAAGTCGAGTTTGAAGAAATCTCTGAAGATGACGTTGTGAAACCTATCAGTACTCCAGAGATAGGTGAAAGTTCAGGAAGCAGTGGGAGCTCTGATGTATATGGAGATAGTGGGAGCACAGATGACAGTAGTTCTGAAGACGGGGTTGCAGATGATGCAGAGACCTCAACTCCTACTATTCGTAGATCCACTAGAGTACGAAGACCTCCAGTCAGGTATTCTCCTTCAGCAAATTACTTGTTGTTGACTGAGAATGGTGAACCTGAGTCCTATCCAGAGGCCTTAAGGATGAAAGATTCCATACAGTGGAAGAAGGCTATGGAAGACGAATTGAGCTCACTTGACAAGAACCAGACCTGGTCCTTGGTCAAGCTCCCAGCAGGGAAGAAAGCACTGCAGAACAAATGGGTGTTCCGGGTAAAGGATGAGATCGATGGCAGTAAAAGATACAAGGCACGATTGGTGGTCAAAGGGTTCCAACAGAAACGAGGGGTCGATTATAATGAGATCTTCTCTCCAGTTGTGAAGATGACTACAATCAGAATGGTCTTAGGTATTGTAGCCTCTGAAGATCTCCATCTAGAGCAGCTAGATGTGAAAACAGCTTTTCTCCATGGTGACCTAGAAGAAGACATCTACATGGTACAGCCAGAAGGTTTTCCCACAGTCGGTAAGGAAAATCTGGTGTGCAAGTTAAAGAAAAGTCTGTATGGATTGAAGCAAGCTCCAAGACAGTGGTACTTGAAGTTTGATAGCTTCATGCAGAGGAGTGGGTATCACAGATGTGAGATGGATCACTGTTGCTACTTGAAGAAATTCAACTCCTCTTACATCATCCTGTTATTATATGTTGATGACATGTTGATAGCTGGATCCGACATGCAGGAGATCAACAAGCTTAAGAAGCAGTTGTCCAGAGAGTTCGAGATGAAGGACCTAGGGGCTGCTAAGCAGATATTGGGCATGAGCATAGCCAGGGACAGAGTTACCGGTACATTAAAACTTTCACAAACGAAGTACATTAAGAAAGTTTTAGAAAAGTTCAGTATTGCAGATGTCAAGGCCAGAAGTACACCTTTGGGAAGTCAGTTAAAACTCTCAAAGAAGCAATCCCCAAAGACGGAAGAAGACAGAGAACAGATGGCTAAAGTTCCTTATGCATCTGCAGTTGGTAGTTTGATGTATGCAATGGTATGCACAAGACCAGATATTGCTCATGCAGTGGGAGTAGTAAGCAGGTTTATGTCAAATCCAGGAAAAGAGCATTGGGAAGGAGTAAAGTGGCTGTTACGCTACTTGAAAGGAACAGCTGAGATTGCCCTATGTTTCAGAAGAAAGGGGGTAGTCTTAGAAGGGTTTGCCGATGCAGATTTGGGTGGATGTGCGGATTCGGGTAAAAGCACAACGGGATACGTTTTCACAATCGGAGGTACGGCAATCAGTTGGATGTCCAGGTTACAGAAGAGTGTTGCTCTTTCAACCACAGAAGCAGAGTATATGGCTATTGCAGAAGCAGCCAAGGAGCTTATATGGTTGAATAACTTCCTATCAGAACTTGGAATGCAACAGGAGGATTGTGTACTGCATTGTGACAACCAGAGTGCAGTTCACCTGGCAAAGAATCCGGTGTTTCACAATAGAACGAAACACATTCAGATGAGGTACCATTTCATTCGAGAGTTAATCAATGATGGAACTTTGAATCTGAAGAAAATCCTTGGAACGAAGAATCCAGCGGATATGCTCACCAAGGTAGTTACCACTGACAAGTTTAAGTTTTGTATGACTTCAACTGGCCTTCCAGAAGTTTGAAGAGGATGGCGTGGCAGATAACGAGAGAGATTGAAGAATTGATGCAACAATTGGGCTGTAGAGAAAGACTACGTTGTTCAAAATCTTCAAGTGGAGATTGTTAGGTGAAGATTTTTTTTCAAAAGTTTGGTGAGTCAAAAGTGATGGCTCATTGCATGTAAGAAAAGTTTGAAAGTCAAAGAAAAAAAAAAGGCTGGCTATGCACTCGTTTCAAATTTGATCTCCTCATGAATATTATATACATTTCAGACATGTATATATAGAGGATCAGTGAAAGGGTTATAGCTGCACAAAACAACACCAAAAACACAAACACAATACATAGATAAATATATTAGAGATAGCTTTTTGTGCAGAGTCCAGTTTGACAGCCAAAAGTGCGAGTGATATTTTCTTGTGAGTGGTCAGACTACAAGTGCAGTTTAGCCTTGTATGATTGTAGTGTTTTCTTGGTGTTAATAAAAATCTCTCTCTCGTTCGCCCGTGGACGTAGGTCGTGATCCCGTGACCGAACCACGTTAAATATTGTGTTCCGATTTTCCAGTTTTTTTTTGTTTGCCGTTATTCTCCATTTTATTTCCTCGTGTTTTCGGAATCGTTTATCGTTTGTCGGAAGTACCTAACTTGTTTTGTTATATCCTAACATTTGTTATGAATCAAAACTTATAATAATCTAAAAATATTATGAATTATACTTATTATGATTAAAATTTAAGATGATTCAAAATGTCTTAATTTTTGGATTGTTCCAAAATTCACAAATGTTATGAATCAAAATGTAATATAAAAAACTTTTAATATCCAGACTTCTTATGATCCAAAAATGTTAGGATTCAAAAATTATTATGGTCCTAAATGTTATCATTTTTAAGTCCAACGATCCAAAAATTATTATTATCCAAAATTTAAAACTTGTTATGATTCTTAAGTCTAATAATTCAAAGCAAGTTAAAAAAAAATAAAAAATGAGTTTAAACCAAAAAACAAACGGGTATTAGCCGCCGTAACGTATGATTTTTAAATTTTCCTAAGCAGCCTACCTGAACCAATTTAAATATATTTTTTTTTGAACAGCTAAATTTTATTAAGAGTAACTAGCAAAAACTAGCACAGAAATAAAACAATTACATCACAATTAAGGAAGGATTTAAATGCCACAAGTTCCAATCTATTTTTTTCTTAGACCGACTATCACACCAAAGGAACGATTGGGCAACAATATCATCAAATATAACACTCTTTTTAGGAAGTGTTTTTCCAAAGATTGTATCGTTCCGAAATCTCCAGATGTACCACCACGCCACATAAAGCACTCCTTCCATAACTTCTTTAGTAAGCTTTTGTAATCTCAAATCTTGAAGCCAAGTCCTCCAATTCGCTAAAGACCAATCGTTTGGTAAAACTAAATCCCACCATTTTCCAATTTTAGTAAAAATCTCTTGAGCAAAACTACACTCGAAAAAAAGATGACCGATCTCTTCAGCTTTAACTCCACAAACCGGACATAAGATAGACTCCAAGTCTATGCCTCTTGTAGACATGTTCCATCTCGTAGGTAAGCCATTCAACATCATCTTCCAAGCAAACACATTGATTTTTATAGGAATCATCTTGATCCACCTTGTAGGCACTCCCGTACCACCATTGATCACGTCATCAATACATCGTCTAGTGGAACTAACCGAGAAAGAACCATCTGTCACCAAATCCCAAAGCCAAATGTCTCGATTATTTGAAATATAAACGTCTTTCATAATTCTATCCAACTCCCCCTTTTGCTCTTCCTCCATACCTCCCATCGGCGAGCGTCTAAAAGAATCACCCCACCAACCCGTGCATTTAGAAGCCACTGTGGCATTTTTATTCTCCTCCAAGTTGTATAATCTGTGAAACCTACGCATGAAGTACGTTTCTCCTAACCAATTATCTTTCCAAAATAAAGTATCCATACCATCCCCAATCCTCTTTTTACAAAAGCCCATCAGATCAATTCCATTCTTTGTCAAATCTCTAGTCGAAATAACGACATCCCGCCACACTGAAGCTATTTTAGAAACATCGCAATTTCCTAGAAGACCGTCCTCTCCATGAATCGCCTTAACCACCTTCACCCACATCACTCTTGGATTATTCTTAAATCTCCAAATCCATTTAAAAAGTAGAGCCCTATTTAAAGCAAAATAGCTTCCAACTCCAAGACCCCCCTTTTCCTTATCCGCACACACCTTATTCCACCCAATCCACGCGTTTTTTGTCTTCGTACCCTCCACTCCGCGAAAGAATCGACTCCTCAGATTTTCCAATCTTTTTATCACCCCAACCGGAGCTTTAAAAAGAGACAAATAGTAATTAGGGATGGACCCAAGCACTGTCTTTAAAAGAGTCAATCTTCCACCAACTGAAAGAGTTTTCAATTTCCATTTAGAAAGTCTATCATTAACTTTCTTCTCAACCTCTTCCCACGCACTCGCTCTAGACATAGAACCTCCAACCAGAACCCCCAGGTACGTAAACGGAGTTTTAATTGCCGCACATCCCACCAAGGCCGCCACTCTCTCAACTTCAGTAAACGTAACACCAACACCTAACATTTTCGACTTTTGGATGTTAATCTTCAGCCCTGAAGCGAGATGAAAGCACTGCAAAATAGACACAATATTGGTAAAATTTTCCTCTTTCCAGTCTCCAATGAACACCGCATCATCTGCATAAAACAAGTGAGAAATCGTACACCCACTGCCCACTGTCAAGGGCGTGAAAACTCCGCGAACGATAGTCCTCAAAAACGACAGATGAAGTGTCTCCATAACCAAAATGAATAAGAAAGGCGAGAGCGGGTCTCCTTGTCGCAAACCCTTATAGAACTGAAACTCTTCTGTAGGACTCCCATTTACCAACACAGAGCCTCTAGCCGTCTTCAAACAGCCACGTATCCATCTACACCATTTCGTTCCAAAACCGAAGCGTCCCAAGATATCTTCCAAGAAGTCCCATCTAACCGAGTCATACGCCTTCTCGAAATCAACTTTAAACACCATAGCCTTTTTTTTCTTAATTTTACACCAAGAAAGCACTTCATTTAAAATTAACGGACCATCTAGAATTTGACGCCCATGCACAAACGCAGATTGCTCTTCACTAATCAAATCCCCAATCACCAGTTTTAACCGATTAACCAAAATTTTTGTAATAATTTTATATTGGGCGCCAATTAGACTAATCGGCCTAAAATCCTTCACAAACTTAGCATCCGCCACCTTTGGAATCAAAGCGATAAAAGAGGAATTACAACCAACTGGAAAGATTCCAGTCCTGAAGAATTCCTGAACCGCCTCACCCACCAAATCCTTTAATAACTCCCAAAACCTTTTGATAAATTCAAAAGTGAAGCCATCTGGACCCGGAGATTTTTCTGCCCCACAATCCCACACAGCCTGTTTAACTTCTTCAGACGTCACCTCCCCTTGAATAAACTCTGATTGATCTTCTGACAAACGTCTAGGAAATTCCATATCACACTGTAATCTAAAAGCATCTGGCTTAGAAAATCTAGTAGCGAAATGAGTAAGAAACTCTTTCTTAACTTGATTAGGCCTATCCAACCAATCCCCATTAGAGAAGACCCCTCTAATAGCAAGTTGCCGCCGAGATTTATTGATAATACCATGAAAAAACTTCGAATTCTCGTCTCCTTCAATAGCCCATTTGACTTTAGCTTTTTGAGCTAAGTCTGCTGCTTCCTGCTTATCAAGATCAAGGATTTTACTCAGAATTTCCCCCCTTTCTTTTAAAACATCTCCCTCCCCGTCATCGACCCGCTTATCTAAATCCCTCAATTTTTCCTTAAGCAACATCTTATCTCCAATTTTCTGACTTCGCATCTCTTTAGATTATATTTGGTTGACAGTGAACTACTTTATCTGTAAATATATTTCCTAATATTCTATGATTTTAGCACAAGAAAGTCGAAACATATAGACTGACAGATTTATTACTTTTTTATACTATCCAAATTTAAACAAACTTGCTAGAAACAAATTCCATACCTACAACTAGCTTACTAAAAAACTCACTTATTATCAGTTTAGGGAAAACTTACTTAGATAAACTTATTACAAATCAATACACGACAAGATGAAAGAATGGACGGAGTTGGCCAAGGAATGGAGTTTACCACAATTCACAATCTTTATTTGTTGGTAGTTACAACGCTAATTGAGATTAAAACAACGTATCAATTTGTTTCTTTGTCTAACTCGTAAGACCCAGTCTGATGTATATAGGGTTTAAGTCTTAATTTTAATATGTTTTATCTTTAAATTTTATAGGTGTTTTTAATATTTCTTGGTCATATATGTACGCTAAAAAATCCAAAATTTTATCATATGCAAATATGTTACATATATCGTATAAAATAATCAAATCGTATTTCATAAGAAATAGTACTCCCAATATTTTTATAAGGAATGTGGGTGGTTTACAGAACTTAGATCAGGCAAGGATCGAATTCAGGACATGCCCTTTAATTGTTCTTGGGACACGTTAATCAAATATTGTTCTATCACTCGGTCACCCTTGCTCAGCCACCATGTTGGGTAGAGACTAAATAAATTAAAGGAAATTTTTATTTATTCTTATTAAATTCATCTTTCTATCCATTGTATAAAAATATGTCAAATCCACTAATTCTATTTTTTAATTTTATCTATTGTTTTTTATACTTATATTGATCTAATAAGTAGAAGAAAAATAGAAAAAATTAATAGTATGATATAGAACCTCTCTAAATTAAAACATCGATATCCTAATATCCTTAATAAATAAACAAAGAAAGAATTAAGAATTTACTTCTTTGGATTACCCACCAATTTAGGTGAATGTTTGCTTGTCTTCCTTACGATACATGGATTACAAATATACTATTAATTAATAACAAAGAAAATGACCACAATTTGTTGCTAGATTTTTTAATATATAAAAGGAATCCTACTTGTCTAAAATATTATTTTAGACTAACAATTATTGTATGATAACGTATTTCTTTTCTTGTCCCGTTTATTTTAGTAATTTTTTCAGATGTATCAAGTAATTGTATATATAAAAAATGTTTTATTAAGACCACTCATTTACTTGTTGTTCGGTTTAACTTTATGTTTAGTTTTGTTAACATGTACATGTATCTGACGCATCATTAGATGATCAAGATCAAAATATGACAATATTCCATTGGCGCGGTCTCGACTTGAGTCTGGAATGCAATCTCTATCTCGGCCTAGAGCACATTCTCGGTCCTAGGTAAAGAAGCAAAGTTTGAGCCTCGGTCAAAGACTGAAGGTTGAACCGTGAAGGCGAAGCGAATAAGCAATGTCTTGGCAGCAAAGCCAAACATTGAAGCGCAATTTCAAAATACTGAACCCTAAATGTCTCGTGCCTCAACTCCTTCAACAACAAAGCCCATGAGCCCAGCCCAGAAGTTTTAGCTCAATGTCTCTATAAATATATCTCAGTGATTGTAATGTGAGCAGAAAAAGTGTATAACGTTGATTATCAATAAAAAAAATCTTTTTAGTCTTACCTGTGGACATAGCTTGATTTCTCAGATCAAATGAACCACTTTAAATCATTGTGTTATTATTATACATCTTCATTATTGTATTTGTGTTTGTATTTGTATTTGTCAAGTTATTTTAATCCTAACACTTAATATCAGAGTTATGGTTGAAGATGAAAATATTAACATCGATAAATAGAAAGGTCATGATTTTGCCTATTGGAATATGCAGATTGAAGATTATGATACTAGAAAAAATGATACCTACTGTTAAGTAGAAGAAAACCAAAAATAATGAAACAATAGGATTTTGATATGTTAGATCGCGGGCCCGTAGAGTAGTCAAGTTGTCATTGGAAAAGAACATTGCTTATAACATTATCAATGAAAGAACAACATTTAGGCTGAACAAAGCATTATCTAACATGTACAAGAAATCCTTAGTGGAGAAAAAGATTTTATTAACCAGATAGTTTGTTAACAAGAAGATGAAGTAGGGTTGCTCGGTGAATGTGTATAAAGGTATATTAGTGAATGTGTATTTTATTAAATTATAAAAAATGATTCTTTCCTAAAATCTAGGATTCTAATTGATACTTACCTACAAAAGAAACTAACTATTTCTTTATCTTTTTCTAATAAATAATAAAAATCATTTTCATCTTTTTTTGTCAAAATAAATAAAAGCATTTTTACTGGCATCACTTGATTCATATGATTTCTTACATAAATGAATAAAATACAATCCAAAGTTTATGTTATTATCAATGGAAGATAATAAACATTTTACCAATTTTCTAGCAAAATAAAAAAATCAACCACGGAAAAATTGAAGGTTTTTGTATAATCACTTCCATATAAAATCACTGAGTATGTCTTTTGTTTATTTCATGATCTGGAAATAAAAATATTTAAGAGTTCATCATTTAATCGCAAATAAATATGCCTCTAATTATATATGAATGCACCTCTGATTATAAAATTAATAAACCTAAATACACATCTAATCATAAGTGAATACACATATAACGATAGATGAATACACATTATTCATAAATAAGTACACATCTAATCCTAAATGAATACACTCATAATCATGAATGAATGCACCTCTAATCATAAATGAATAAACTCACATTCAAAACATTAATTTAAGGTATCTTTCTCTTTCTTTAATTTGATTAGCAGATTTGTGTACAAACCATTCTTCTTTGCGTGTTTGTATATGAGTGCATGCGACCCTTCTTCACTAATGTTTAAAATTAAAACTCATAAATTAAGTCTGTGTATTTGTATATATATTATGGGGTTTTTAATCACAAAACAATAGGTATATGAAAAAAATAACAATATGGAAAATATTCTAGCTTACACATATTGTATATAGTCATAGTTATAATAAAAAATGATTATAATGTTGTTTTAATCATTTATACAACCATACTTATTATCATAAATGATTATAACCAATATAGTCATATAACTTGTGTTTTAATTAGGCAAAATGACACTAAGGCCCCACGAACTCTCGTGATTTGTTTTAAAATACCCTTAAAGTTATTTTTGTGACACTATGGGGATTAACCTTTTAAAAAACCGGTTCATTATACCATTTAACCCATAGCTCCCGGTCTCACTAACCCACGTAGGATTTTCGTGCTCACGTGGCAAAACCCTAGTGACATCATCAATCTCACGTCACCTTCTTGATTGCAACCGGATAACTTCGCCTTGGTCCCCAAGGGTGACCGGGTAGAGAAGGTTATAAAAGAAGCCCTCTTTAGACCAAATTATCAAACCTTGTTACCCAAAATCGGTGAAACCCTTTGCCAAAGAAATCGATCGGTAAGTTTAAAAGCTAACAGAAGCATCGATGGATCCACCGTTCGAAGTCTCTTTCACATAGTATAGTGTTCACGACATCATTTCTCAAACTCCGACCAGCGAAGATAACCTGAACATTGCGATGCAACTAGAACTTGCGCTCATCCGTGATGAACTCGATGCTGGTGTTAATCGGGTCCAGGAAGAAAATGCGGTGCTGAGGGGGGAGCTGGTCAAGATGAAGAAGATGGCAAAGTTGGTATTTTGGGGGGGCTTGGCTTTAGCAGTGGCTTTAGCGGTGGCATACGTGTCGATGAAGTGAAGTTGAAGGTTCCGTGGGTTAGTGTTGTTGGGTTGTTTAAGTTTTTTAAGTGTGTTTAAGTATGTTTAAGTTTGTTTAAGTATGTTTAACTTTGTTAAGTATGTTTAGTGTGTCGTTTGGTAAGGATCGGTTGAAGTATGTTTTGATAATGGTTGAAAGTCCTGTTTTACAGGCATTTTGGTTCGATTATGTAAGGATCCTTGGTATTTAAGTAAAATGGAAGTATGGTTGCTTTATTTGTTCCTGGTCATAGATTAATGTTCGTAAAAAATGGATTGTGTGTTGTGGTTAACATGAACACATTGATCGATTTGGTTTAGTCGACAGTGATAAAGAAAGTCAGTGAAGTATAGCCTTTCACATTGACAAAGAAACACATGGTTTCAAACTTACACATTGGTATAAAGTTGTTTTGGTAATGGGTAAACAAATCTTCCAATATATTTTTCATAAAGTTGTCAAGTACGATTGTACAATTATGAAGCTGATATTTCAGGAGTATGAGTAAGTCAAGTAACCTAACAAAGTTGTGACACTTTTGATCCTTATTAGACTTTTAATCGTTATTACAAGATTGATATTTATTTCATTAATTTAGGCAATCAAGTGTAACGATAACATAGCTAGGTAATACCAAACCAAACAAGTGTAATGATAACATTACAAGGTAATACCAAACCAAACAATTAAGGTACAAATGAACATGCACATAAAGACTTAAACATCAAAATAGAACACTTCAAAGACACAATGTACTTATTACAAACCCTAAAAATTCAAATGTAAGTTCGCACAAACAACAATTTTATTGCTAATCCAAGTCCATGGGCTTGTCAGATGTCATCCCCTCCCTATTTGCAACGTGAACTGTTTTTGAAAGTTTTTTTTATGATTCTTTCATATCTTTTTGGAACTTCCAGTGTATTGTCACAAAGGAGCAGCATCCACATCCTTAGCTCCATTATGTTGACTCAAATGTCCACCTTTTACATCCTTCGCTCCGTGCACTGATGTTTTACCCTTCTCCTTCCTTGCTACAGTCCCATTGTTTGTACTACCCGTTGTTGCATTTGCTTTGCATGTTATCTTGTTGTGTCCAGCCTGTTTACAAATACCACATAAGAGTCTCTTCCCCACTTTTGAGACTGTGTGCCTGTTATTCCTTTCAGAAACATCCTTCTTTCACCTTACAGTTGGCCTCCCTGAAATTCTTCTTTTCATAGGGGGTAAAGGTGGAATGTAGTCTGTTGTGGGCCACATGTCTGCTCCATTCATACCAAGTATAGGGTGTTTGTAAGTGTTCTTGTAAAAGGTTGCAAAGTACAAAGGATCAACAAAAGCCTCAATTGTTCCATTTAGGTATGAAATGGTTGCCAAAGAATGCACACACCCATAACCATTTATTTGACATAACCTACAAGTGCATGTTTTGTTCTCTAAGTTGACAGCATAGGCTTTCCCCATATTCCTTGTTTCAAATTGCATCAAACCACATGGAAGCACCTGCCAGTACCTATTTAATAAAACATATGAGTGTTGATGGTATTACAATATGAGAAATTACATGAATAATGTTGAACAATTTACCTTTGCATAAATTTCAAATCATTAATTTTTTGTCTAAGCATTAGACAAATTTCGTGTTCAGGCCAGTTACTACCTTTAAGTTGCATTCTATGCATTCTATCCATGACATAGGGTTTTCGAACCTCATACCTAACACACGCACCTGCTTCTTCCATTCAACTTCTGGATTGTTACGTTGTTGGACACTCTATTTGTGGGTTAATATCATCATCATCCATCTCCTCCTCTGCATCTTCACCTATGACCATTACTGGTTCATCAGCTTCATCTTCTCGTATGGGTGAAACCGGTCCTGTAGTGGAATTGTGTTCATCAGGACTAAGAACAACATCATCGTCTTCATCAATCCAATCTTGTATGTTAACGCCCTCATGGTCCATATAAATTGGGATTAAAACCCCACAGTGAAACAAAACCTCAATAAAGTCGACATATTCCATTTCGTCTGAAATCAATCTTAAACCATAAGGAATATCATACTCCGGCAGACAATAGTAGAGATTTTTGCATTTCCTTTGAGCAAACCTTTCTAGGAAGTCAAGACGTTCCTTTAGATCCATCCCGGAAAAATCCACATCATCGATTACCTCTTGCATGCCATTTATGTACCCAAAGGGTTGCCGATTAAAAGTTCCTTTGAAGTTTACTTGAACGGAGACATTCGATTCCATCGTTTCGACCTACTGCTGAGAAATTTGGGGGAAAAATATTTCAATTGGGGTTCAGGGTTTTTGTTCGCCTGCATAGGTTCCATATGTTATACGTATTTAAGTTAAGTAGACAATCTCGCGTGACATGGATGTTGACTCAGATGCTGATTAGGACAAAATACCAGACAACCGCTTCATTTTTCCCATAAGGATGTTTTTAACTGTCCATTATAAAGTTCATGCCCTTATAAGGCAAAAAAATAAACTTAGTGACCAATTCGACCAACTTCTAAGACTTCATGGGGCTACAGTGTCATTTTGCCTTTTAATTATTTAATAGGGTTATTGGAAACGTATCACTTGTTTACTTGCTTATTTGGGTAGCTTCCTAAACTATTATTTTCCAAAACCTTGTGTTTTTAAATCTCTCCTGCTAATCTTCCTTTGTTTTAATTGGTTCAGGTCCCGACTTCGAATTATTTTCCTATCCACAAGACCAAAGTTAAATTCAACAAAAAAACAGTTTCATCACACGTCAAATATAAAAGCTCCAGTAATCCAATATTAACACTAACCATTATGTACTTCACAACATGTTTAAAATCATAAGATTTCCATGGCTGCTCGCTATGAAAATCAGAATATACATATTACTCATTTGCTAACAACCATGAAAATCAGAATATACACTTATACATATTACTCGGTTTATAGTCTTATACATGAAAAATCTTATAATCAGATTATATAATTAAAAAAATATAATAAAAAATCATACAATATTTTCAGATTCAAAATACATAAAATCAAGAAAAAAACCTCAAATCAGACAAAAGAATTTTCTATTTTTAAAAGAATAAGGAACTTACCATACAAAAAGTTGAAGTGACTGTCGTTTTACTCGAACTTATAAAATAGAAGCCTTCCTTAATTATAAAAAAAGTACGACTAGTGGTGGCACTCTAGGGCATTTTACTTGGTTAACTCTTTACATTTGTTTCTTGAATTCATATCTTGAAATTACCCGGTCTTTGATTCCTCAAACTAGGGTCAAAATACCAATGGTCAGAATACCTTTGAACATGCTTTTGTGTTCCCCCTTTCGATCAATTCCATCAAAGCTCTTAGCAGTCTCATCCTGTTAATCAATTAACCCCTTTTAGCCAATGTAATTGGGAATTCTGACTTGTTTTTTCCTTCTTTATATACTCCAGAAATGGTATTACCATAAACATGTGGTATTATGGTTTTATGATGATGGTTGTTTGAAGGTGGAGATAATGTAAAGGGTCTGTGGCGGTGATAGCTTAACGGTGGAGGTTTGGTGGTTTATAGTGATGGCGAGGTTCGATGATGACGACAGTAGCATGGAATGAAGGCTGGTGATGGTAGAGATAAGATGGTGTAATGATGAAGATGACGATGGTGTTGGTGGGTTAAGAGGTAGAAGGCACATATCTAAAAAATGGTGTGAAAAAATTAGGGTAATGAGAGGTGCGAGAGAGTAAATATAAGATTTTATAAATTTAGGGTGATGATTAATTACCCTATTATCCTCAATGTTATTTAACATTTAAAATTTAAACCAGTGGCATAGCATGCTAGCAACATGATCATTGCTTACTATTCTTTTGGCACTAATTAAATGTATTAAGAGAAATTGTATTGGTTCCTAATTTTTGTTCCTAACTTTATTCCTAATCATTTGAAAAAATGGCAAGTGTAAAGTTTAATAAAATTAATAATATTTTAATCCACTTGTTATCATTTCAAATGGTTAGAAATAAAGTTAGGAACAAAAATTAGGAACCAATACAATTTCTATTTATAGAAATTGTATTGGTTCCTAATTTTTGTTCCTAACTTTATTCCTAACCATTTGAAATGATAACAAGTGGATTAAAATATTATTAATTTTATTAAACTTTACACTTGCCATTTTTTCAAATGATTAGGAATAAAGTTAGGAACAAAAATTAGGAACCAATTTCTCTTTAAAAAAATAGATGACTTTGATTTGTTTTCGCATTATCAACATTTTTAGTGTTCTCAAATAAATCTACTTATACACACACACATGAAATGATGAACCCCGAAATATTAGAAATCGTAAAAATCCTTCATTCACAGTTTAATATTGTCATATTTTAAAATTTTAATATATGTTTATTATTAAAGAAATGTAGCAAACATACAAAAATTCATAATTTTGTATTATTTACGGTTAATGATCGTCATTGATGTATTTTTTTTAGAACAAAAATATTTGTGTTACTGCCATTCACATTTTA